>CANSNZ010001104.1:462500-1062500 GCA_947646795.1 Beta lomatogona | reverse complement strand
CCTGATACCTCTCTGAATGTCGAGCAATCGATTCGTGATCTAGTGCAGATCACAGCTAACCTAGCCCAAGGACATCACCGGGATGGGGACTTGTCTGAAAAGGTTGCCCGTAGGAACCCACCAGTACTGAATGGGAAAAGGGGACCCAAAGAATTGGAAAACTGGGTTGGGAGTTTGATAAGCTTTTATTTACCCTATCCTGTCCCGATGACAAGACTGTGCCCTTAGCAAGCTATTACCTACAGGGGGATGCCCACTTTTGGTGGACCCGAGCTAAGGACAACCTCCTTAAACAACCTGACTTTGGGTGGGAAACCTTCAAGAAAGCCCTGAGGGATAAGTATTACCCACCATACCTCAAAAAGCAGAAAGCTCAAGAGTTTTTGATGCTAGAACAAGGGAACCTGTCTGTTGAGGAGTATTACCGCAAATTCATTGAGTTGATGAGATTTGCTCCTGAAATTGCCCCTACTGAGGAAGCTAAGGCCTCACGTTTTGAATTAGGGCTCACCCTTGACCTACAAGGGAGACTGGGGGGAGATACTTTCACCTCGTTGGACCATGTCTTTGGCAAAGCTGCCCACCTATATGCGATAAGGAAACGAGAGGAAGGGGGTAAACAAGGTGAGAAACGAAAGGAGAATCCAAATCCCGAGGTTCAGAGGTTCGAAAAGAAACACCATGGGAACCAGAACAATCAAACCTCCCAAAGAAACTTTGGTAAGGGACCCAACAACAACAACACTCAACACAATAACAATAACCGCAACAATAACACCAACAACCGCAGACCTGAGCGTGTGTACATGTGTAAGAAGTGCCCAAACAACCATCCTGGGAGAGATTGCGAGGGTAATAAGGTGGAGTGTCGTGAATGTGGAAAATTGGGGCATAGGGCGTATGAGTGCTACTCAAAGAATAAGGTTAACCCCAATGGTCAAAAGAAAGGGAACTTTGGAGACAAGCCTAGGAATGGGAATGGGAATGGGAATGGGAATGGTGGAAATGCATACAATGGGTCAGGGAACTCTAATTACTCCAAACCACCAACTAATTCAAATAATCAGGCACCATCTGGGAACCATGTGACCAACAATAATGACAATAAGGGAAAAGGGAAGCTGTATATGATGACGGCTAGTGAAAAGGAAGCTCGTAGAGATATTGTCACTGGTATTTTCTCTATCAACTCAATTCCTGTTAAAGTATTGTTCGATTCTGGAGCATCTTTGTCTTTTATTGGCCATACAACTGTTAGAACTCTAGCACTGGTTGAGTCCGAGTCAATTTCTATGCCTATAATCTGGGGATACTGTAAATTGCTCTAAGAAATTCCTGAATGTCTCGCTGAAAATAGGGGAGGGCTTCTTTCCTTCCAACCTAATAGAGTTTAACTTATCGAACCTAGACGTCATTTTGGGGATGGACTGGCTTGGGAAGTACAAGGCTAAGATAGACTGTGATGCACAGAAAGTGGAACTGAGAGATCCTTCGGGAAAAAGGGTGTCATATAGGAGAATACCTCGAGAACTTGGGATTAAGGTAATCAATGCCTTGCAACTTAAGGGTTATATTGACAAAGGATGGCCTCTATTTATGTGTTCTGTGAGAAGGGTTGAGTATGATCCATTGAAACCTGAGGATGTGCCTATTGTTAGCGAATTCCAGGATGTTTTTCCTGAAGAAAAACCTGGTATGCCGCCAAGGAGAGATGTAGAGTTCACTGTTGACTTAGTACCTGGAACTGGACCTATCTTAAAAGCCCCATACCGAATGGCTCCAGCAGAAATGAACGAGTTGAAAAACCAGTTGGAAGAACTACTAGAGAAGGGGTACATTAGACCTAGTATGTCACCATGGGGAGCCCCTGTCTTATTTGTGAAAAAGAAGGATGGTAGTTTGAGGTTGTGTATAGACTACCGTGAGTTGAATAATGTCACTGTGAAAAACAAATATCCATTACCTAGGATAGATGACTTGTTTGACCAACTTCAGGGTGCAGGGATGTTCTCCAAAATAGATTTAAGGTCTGGTTACAATCAGTTGAGGATTGCTGACCAAGATATACCTAAAACTGCCTTCAGGACTAGGTATGGACACTATGAGTTTACCGTCATGCCTTTTGGGTTAACCAATGCACCTGCTGTTTTCATGGACCTTATGAATAGGATTTTTCGACCCTACCTCGATAAATTCGTAGTCGTGTTCATAGACGATATATTGATCTATTCAAGGAGCAAGGAGGAAAATGAGGGACATTTGAGGCTTATTTTACAGACACTTAGGGAAAACCAACTGTATGCAAAGTTTTCAAAGTGTGAGTTTTGGTTAGAAAAGGTGTCATTTTTGGGTCATTTCGTCTCTAAAGAGGGTGTGTCAGTAGATCCTGCAAAAATAAAAGTTGTGAGTGAATGGCCTACCCCAAAGAATGTCACAGATATAAGGAGTTTCTTGGGTTTAGCCGGTTATTATAGGAGGTTTGTGAAAGACTTTTCGAAGATAGCAAAACCCATAACTTAATGAAGAAAGATTGCAAGTTTAACTGGACTGACGATAGTGAGAAAGCCTTTCAAACACTCAAAGAGAGATTAACCTCAACACCTGTTCTAGCCTTGCCTAACGGGGATGAGGGGTATGATATCTATAGTGATGCGTCAAAGAATGGGTTGGGTTGTGTTCTTATGCAAAATGGGAAAGTTATAGCTTATGCATCTCTTCAACTGAAACCATATGAGGTCATTTACCCAACACATGACCTAGAGTTGGCCGCAATTGTCTTTGCCTTAAAAATCTGGAGACATTACCTTTACGGGGTGACTTGTCGAATTTTCACCGATCACAAAAACCTCAAATACATCTTCACCTAGAAAGACCTTAATATGCGACAACGCATGTGGTTAGAGCACATTAAGGACTATGACTTAGACATTTAATACCATGAGGGTAAAGCAAACTTTGTTGCTGATGCATTGAGTCGTAAGTCTAGCCATAGCCTGAACACCTTGGTAGTTGCTGACAAACTTTGTGAAGAATTTTCTAAACTCCAGCTTGAAGTGGTTCATGAAGGGGAAGTGGAAAAGTTATTGAGTGCCCTAACCATCCAGCCCAACTTCCTAGATGAAATAAGAGAGGGTCAGCCTGGGGATGTGAAACTTGAGCGGGTCAAAGCAAAACTTAAGGAGGGAAAAGCAGAAGGGTTTGAAATCCATGAGGACGAGAGCATACGCTACAAGGGTCGGTGGTGTGTCCCGCAAAAATGTGAGGAGTTGAGGCAAAAGATAATGAGTGAAGGTCATGATACGAGCTATTCCGTCCACCCAGGGGGGGATAAGTTATATAAGGACCTCGAAAAGATGTTTTGGTGGCTTGGAATGAAGAGGGCAGTAGCTGAGTTTGTTTCCAAATGTCTGACGTGCCAGAAGGTTAAGAGTGAACACAAGAGACCTCAAGGCAAAATCCAACCTCTGGACATTCCAACATGGAAGTGGGATTCGATATCTATGGACTTCGTCGTAGCCTTACCTAGGAGTCGGGGAGGCAATAACACAATATGGGTGATAGTGGACCGATTGACCAAAACTGCAAGGTTCATACCCATGAAAGGCATGTCGAGTATGGAAGCCTTAGCCAAAGCATATGTTAAACATGTCATTCGATTGCACGGATTACCCACGAGTATAGTGTCTGATAGGGATTCGCGATTCCTTTCGAATTTCTGGAAAAACGTCCAGGAAGCATTTGGCAGTGAGCTATTGATGAGTATAGCCTTTCACCCAGCTACAGACGGTCAAATAGAAAGATCGTCGTTTTGACGGACTACCTCAAAGTTTCGGGACGAAACTTCCTTTAAGGGGGAAGCCTATGATACTCCGTATTTTTAGGAGTTCTTCTTTTATAAATAAGAAAATATAAAGTGAAAGTATTTTATAATATAGTTTGGGTAAGCCTACAGTTATAATTTAAATATACAACCTACTTTCGTACCTAATTATATTTTAATTCGGTTTTTGTTAAATAATAAATCAGAATTCGATTTGGAAACAAATTCTAATAAACCAAGGTTTCTCATACTATAAATAAGAAAAGGAAGAAAAAAAAAATTTAGAAAACCCTACTCTACTCAGCCGTTTTTTCTTTTTACCCTTCAAGATCTTTTTTTTCTCTCTCCTCTCTTCTACTCCCTCCTCACGCTCCTTCCTCCTCTTTCTTCGTTCGTTTTCTCTTCTCCCCTCCTCCTGAGTTTGTCAGCCTTGGAGTGGTGCGCGAGGCTTCGAGGTGGGCGTTGCTGTTGAGGTTGGGCGGCTGCTGTCTGGTCGAGCGAGGGTGTCGAGAGTGTGCGAGCGGGGTCGAGCGAGTTGGTGCGAGGCTGCGTGTGTGGGTGCGTCGAGTGTAAGCACTCGAAGGTCGTGCGGTGTGTGCGGGCTGTCGAGGGTGTGCGGTGCGAAGGTCGCGCTGTGCGTCGAAGGTTGTACGAGTCGAGTGAGGGTGCGAGGCTGCGAAGGTTGTGTCAAGTGCGAAGTGTGAGTTGTGGTCGCGCGGGTTTCGTGGCTGGGTTCGTCGAGTGGTGGTTCGAGTGCGCTGGTGTCGCGCACGTCAGCCGACTAGTTGGAGTTCGAGTGGTGGTCGACGTCAACATCGTCGCCGGTGGTTGTCGCCGGAAAGTGAGTCGGTAACCTCTATTAGAAAATAAAATTCTTTTCTTTCATACTTAATTTAATTGTAAATTGTGATTTCATAATTCGTATACATCTTGAATTAAGTTTTGTGATTTTAAATAAAGTATATCATGAACTAAAAGACATCATATTTATATTACACTACTAGTTCTTACTTTGATTTTATTTCTTCAATTCTGATTTTATAGTTCTTATATATGTATCTAGTTAAGTTTGTTAATATAAACAAAGTAGTGTAAAAGTTAAAGGAAATCAGATTTACAAGTGTATTAGTAGTTCTTATGATGACGTTATTTCTTAATTCTTATTTTATACTCCCTCCGTTTCTTTTTAATCTACACACTTTCTTTTTTGGTCTGTTTCTTTTTAATCCACACACTGTTGCCTTTTCTATTTTTGGTAACATGTCACATCTACTTTCTCCTCTTTTTCCACCCATGTCATCTACTTTTTAATATTTTAACCCATTTTTTAATTTATCTCTCTCACTTTTCAATTTCTCTCTCCACCTTTTCAGTTTCTCTCTCATACTTTTACACTTTCTCCTTGGTTCTCCCCCAAAGTGAAGTGAGTAAATTAAAATGAAACGGAGGAAGTACTTATATATAGTAGTTTAAGTTTTATTGTCATGAACAAGTATAAAATAAGTGAGAGGAAATCAAATTCGCAAACTTATTATTAAGTTCTAAATATATTAGTTTTAATAGAGTTCATGAAAAGGAAGTTTAAACAACAAGAACGTTTACTTTTATTGTTCAAAACACTAAGTTTTACATAGTAGTTAAGTTGGTTTTATTTTAATGATATCAAGGACTTAGAACTGTATTATTTTTATATTCGATTATGTCCCAATTTCATAAGCGGAACGTTTTAATAGTCAGCAAAGATTCTCGGTTACAAGGTACGTACGCGTACTAGTTCAGTTTGATATATTAGTATCATGTTTAGGTTATGATTGTTATATTGAAACCTAGAATCATGATAGGGAATTGTTGTTGATTATGGTTGATGAGATTGTTTGGTAACATGAAATCAATTGGAAATCTGTATGTATTTCCTTGTTGTATGACTTGTGAAATAGAATGAATTGTTATTGTAATGCGTAATTCTATTGTATCACAAGCATGAAATGAGATGTTGGATTGAAATGCTATGATTAATAATTGTAGCAAGGATTTATAAGAGATTGCCTAAACTAAATGATTTTATATGATGTTATAGAAATCATATGCTTAATGTTGTATGAATGAGTATCGTTAAAAAGGATTGTTGGCAATAAACTTGTAGTCGGATTCACTACAAGTAATGAACAATGGGGGGAGTGTGAGACTTGTTCTACACTCCTAGCAGGCCTGATAAGTGGCTTTTAAGGCCGCTTTTATGGCCTCTTTCCACCATAATTAAGCCCTTGTTTAGTCCATTTTTATTCTTATTTAGCTTAGCTTTGTTCAATGTTAGTGATTCTATTAGCTTTATGCACTTTGAGTTTTTTTTTTTTTTTTTTGGGAGTTGTAGGTTGTTTTCTCTTCATGCGAAGATTGAATGTTGTGAACACCCTATGCTATGACTTGTGCTTATCTTCTTTTAGGTTCCGTAGCGGCCTAATCGAGATTGTTGAAGCTTGGAATGGCAAAAGGGAACCTTTGGATGGAGAAAGAGAGCTTCAAATAGCAAAGGAGGGTAGAAGCAGAGCCAGAGCTGGCGCTCCAACCTCATGGAGCGGGAGCTCCGAGTTCCCCTGCATACAGCCAATTCTGCTGAGGATTTGAAGCTGGCGCTCCAGCCCCATGGAGCGGGAGCTTCGACCTGCTGCTGAATTATCTTCCACCATGCTCAAAGCTAGCACTCCACATATGGAGCGGGAGCTTAGACTGCTTAGAGCTCGCGCTCCACACATGGAGCGGGAGCTTCGACCTGCTGCTGAAATCTCTCTCATTAAGTCCAGAGCTCGCGCTCCACGCATGGAGCGGGAGCTCTGAATGGTTCAGCAAGCGATTTTTTTCGCTGTTTGCCTTTACTTTAAGTTGTATTTGTGAGAGGTATAAATACCCTCTCTTAAGACATTTTAGGGTAAGCTTTTAATTCCAGAAAAGGGGATTCAATGCAAGAGCACACTATTCTATGTTAATTAGAGAGAGAAAAACACATTCTTAGGAGAGAGAAAGTTGTAACTCAACATTTGTTCTTCATTTTTATCAATCAAAGCATCAATATTTTGGTAATTTCTAGTCTCTAATCCTTATTTCCTAGCTTATTTTTGGTTATTTGTTTAGTTATATGCTTGTTTAAATTAGTTTATACTTGCTTTGACTAGTCTTAGTAGTCTATTGTTCAAAGGTTCAATCTTTCTCGTTTTCACTAATCATGCTTAGTAGTTTTAGTATGTTTGCTCCTTTTATTGTTGCTTTTACTAGTCTTACTATGTTCTCCTCCTTCCTAGGCTAGATTTCTAGCTAGGGAAGGGGGATAATGGGACTTTGTGATGATTTTGAATGATGTTTGGTTGGCTTTGGTGATCGTTCTTTTGATGCTCGAATCAAGGTATTTTATTGTTAAAGCATGAAACTTGATCACCTTTATGTTTAAATCTTGTGCTAATGTTGGGTTATGTGAGAGCAAGCTTGGCATTAGTGATGACTTGATGATGGGTAGACCACGACCTCAAAGGCGGGGTTGGGTAGGCGGTGTTGGGTAGGCGGTGTTGAGGGTGTGCGAGAGTGACCTCTTGATGTTGGACCAAGACCCTCAATAGATTTGATCCATTGCCCACCAAATGTTGTCGAAATCGTTGTTGTGAGTTCCACGATTCCCCCTCTCCCTAGTGTTTGTCTTATTGATTAATCACTCTTATTTTATCTTCCTTGGGTAGTCTAGTTGATAACTCAAACCCCTTTTCTTTTACTCCCGTCAATTGATTGCATCTCGAACTAAGTGTAAAACCCCTTGCTTCTCTGTGGATACGACCCCTTACTACGCTATACTACCTTATTAGGCTAGTTAGTTAGACTAGGGAGATTTTATTCTTGACCCGGAACCATAGGAAGTAACGACACCTAGGGGACCAATCAAGTTTTGGCGCCGTTGCCGGGGAGGCAACGTGTTGTTTAAACTTAGTTTGTTGCCCATCAATTGCTTTTTATTTTCATTTTTGTTATTGTGTTGTCATTACTAACCGTGTGCTTAGCTTTGTTGAATGATAAGGAGATCTCAAGGTATTCCTACCACTCCTCTTGACCCGGAAATTGACCATACTTTGAGGCAAGTTCGGAGGTTATTTGAACATCAAACCGAGGAGGAGGAAACATTTTTTGACTCCTCAAGTGAGGCAAGTGAAGCCATGGCCGAAGATGACAACCCTCTATTTCAAGACTTTGGTAATCCGGAGGGCTATGAGCTCACCGGTAGCATTTTTCTCCCCACCACCACTTCAAACTTCACTATTCATCCACAATATACATAAATGGTGCTTAGGGAGCAATTTTCCGGAGCCGCGCATGAGAATCCCATTGAGCATCTTGATAGATTCCTTGAGTTGTGCGCCATGGTCCAAACGAACCAAGTCACTCAAGAATACATCCGTATGCATCTCTTCCGGCAATCCTTAGCGGGAAAAGCTTGTAGGTGGCTTAAGAATCTCAAACCAAACTCCTTGACTACTTGGAGGGCGGTGGCTAAAGCCTTCCTAAAGAAGTTTATATCGGAGGAGAAGACCACGGAAATGAGAAGGAAGAGCTCCAACTTCCAACAATCGGATGAGTCTCTAGGTGAAGCTTGGGAACGATTCAATGAGTACGTTAGAGTTTGCCCCCATCATGAGTATAGCGAGCCTCTACTTATTAGATTCTTCTATGATGCTCTTGATCCCATTAGTAGAGCCAATCTTGATGCGGGAGCCGGAGGCCAATTAAGGAAAGTTCCCCAAGCTCAACTTAAAGATACAATTGAAGATGTGGTTCGCAACTATTCATGGGGTGGTAAGAGAAGAAGTCAAGGAAAAGCTAATGGGAAATTCGAGCTTGACCAAGAGTCACTCAAAGCTTTCATGGAGCAACTTCTTGACAAGAAGCTAGGGAAAGAACAAGCTTCTTCTTCCTCATCTCGGCAAGTAAACTCATTCTCATGTGAAATTTGTGGGGGTACCAACCACGACACCTCTTATTGTGGTGGTAAGGACCCCGAGCATGTAGCGGGTATGGGTTATCGCAATAATCAAAGAGATCAAAGGGATAATTGGAGAGGCCCTAACTCCAATCTTAATCCGAGGTTCAATGACTATGGTGGACCAACCAATTTCCAAAATCAAGCGAACCAAGGAGCTCCCTATTTACATCCAAATGCTAGAAACAACTTCAACAAGCCCCTTCCACAAAATCAACTCTCAAACCAACCCCCAACCACCTTCCCAAACACTTCAAACCCCCAAGGTGGCCCATCTCCGGACACCCTTCTTTTCCTAGACGACATCAAAAACATTTCTCAACAATTTGAACAAAAGTTGAGCAATCTTGAGCAAAAAGTAGATAAAAATTTCCAAGAAACCACTTCTCACCAAAAGATCATTGACAACAAGTTGCCCAACTAGCCGAGAGGGTTTCTCAACTCTCAAATGAGAAGCTTCCTGGTCAACCTACTCCAAATCCCGCAAACCACCACCATGTGAAGGCCATCTCCCTAAGGTCCGGAAGATCCTATAAAGGACCTAAAGAGGTGCAACAAGAGGAGGACAAGGAGAAAGAAGAACAAGTTGTGGAGAAAGGATAATATGAAATCCAAAAAAAGGGTGTTGAGAAGGAGAAAGAGGTTGAGGTAGAAAAGCAAACATCAACAAATGTCCAACCATCAAGATTCGATCCTCCCCCACCATTTCCGGAACGGATAGTTGAGAGAAAGTTGAATGACAAGTACAACAAGTTCATGAACATGTTGAAGGGTCTTCAAATCAACATTCCCTTCCTTGAGGCTATGTCACAAATGCCATCCTATGCAAAATTCCTCAAGGAACTTCTTTCCAACAAGAAAAATCTCAATGAACAATGCATCACTCTTCCTCGCCAAGTGAGTGCGCTTGTGCAACGCCACTTGCCACCCAAGCAACGAGATCCGGGTAGCTTCACTCTTCCGGTGACATTGGGAGATCTTGAGACCAAGGGAGCATTGGCCGACTTGGGTGCAAGTGTGAGCTTGATGCCCTTGTCCATTGCAAGGTTGCTCAAGTTTGAGATGGTGCCTTCAAGGAAAACAATTCAATTGGCCGACCGCTCGATTAAGCTACCTTGTGGAGAACTTGAAGATATACCAATTCGAGTTGGTAATATCTTTGTACCTTGTGATTTTGTTGTAATGGATATGGAGGAGGACCCTCATACTCCTCTTATCCTTGGGAGAGAGGCTCTTAAAACAATGGGAGCCGTGATTAATTGCAAGAACAACACGATCACTTGGGAGGTGGCCGATAAAAGAGTTGTGTTTGAGTATTCGAAAACCTTGAAGCAACCTATGGTGGAGAAGGTGTGGAGAGTAGACTTGGTGGAGTCAGAGATTGTTAAATATGAGGGGGTGGACAAATCAAGAGAGGCCATGGAGATTGAAACCCAACTTAATGAAGTTCATACGGATGCCCAAGAAAGAAAAGATGAGCTCCCATTGATCCAAACCATGGCCAAGGGGGAGAGTTCTAAGCCTCCTACCAAGTTGTTGGGAAAAGATCGTGACTTCAAGGTTGGCGATAAAGTTCTCTTATTCAACTCATGCCTCCGTCTCTTCCCCGGAAAGTTGAAGTCTAAGTGGTCCGGCCCATTCTCTATCATCAAGGTCACTCCCTATGGCTTTTTTAAATTGGAAGGTGAAGATGGAGCTCGGTTCATGGTAAATGGCCAAAGAATCAAGAAGTATTTCAATAAGGAACAAATTGGAAAACTTGGTTGTTTGATGCTCGAGTCGGTCCCAACCGACTCGTCCCCCGAAGCCATTTGAGGAAGATGAAGGGGTCTAGCTTAAGACCATAAATCAAGCGCCATTGTATATATTGTTTATATTTTTTTATTGTCGAACTTTGATTTAGATTTTGTTTTGGTGGATTGTAAAATCCGGAGGATTTTTTCCCAAGGGAGGGGTGGATATTAGTTTGACTGAGAAATACGAGGCACGACTTCTCGGCTCATCTAACCAATAGTTGAGTTGAGTTTTAAGCTAAGTCTTACATCTCACTATGAGCTAATTTAAACCCCCATAGGGTATGGTTTGTTGTGTATGTGTGCAGGAAAAGAGAAAAAGGAAATCGGCTAAGTATTGGGATCAGAGCTCCCGCTCCAATATTTTGGAGCGCCTGCTCTAAATACCGCCTCTTATTGTGAAGAATGCCGAAAATTTGGAGCCCCCGCTCCAACAATATGGAGCGCCCGCCCTATGGGAAAGAAAAAAAAGTGATTAAGTGTTGGATTCAGAGCTCCCGCTCCAAACATTGGAGCGCCCGCTTAGATGCTGCAAGCAAATGCCGAGATTTTAAAGCCCCCGCTCCAAATAATTGGAGCGCCCGCTCTGGTCTAAGCGCCCGCTTTGAATGGTGGAGCGGGAGCTTCGAGCGATTTTTTTGAAAAAAATAAGCACGCACAAACCCTCCTCTTTCTCCCATTCTCTCACTCAAACCCTCACTCTCTCCTCAAACCACCCTCATTCCTCCCAAACCCTCCACAAATCACCCTTATTCCTCTCAAAAACACCCAAAACATTCCCCATTCTCACTTCTATTCCAAATTTCCCACTCCAAATTCAACTCTTAGCATCAATTCGGGGTTTTTGCTCGGGCGACTTCGGATTTCACTCGGGTTTACTCTCCTTTGCACAGCAAGAAGAAGGATTCTTTTCTAATTGTGGTAAAATCTCTCCTAATCAAGTTCATTTTGCTTATTTTTGAGTATTATATTTGTGCTTGATTTTGTTGGGGTTTCCTTTGGAATTTTTGTGTTTAGATGAAATTAGGTGTTTTGGCTTGAGTTTGTGCTTAAAATTGTTTAATTGGTGAGTGTGGTGGTGTTATTGTTGATTATTTGTGCAAATTTTTGGAGGCACTGTGGAGTTTTTGTGGTTGTTGAGGAAAATCCTTGGATTCTACAACCCTTGGGTGTTGTTGGTCATTTTTGCTGGTTGACATTGTTGTTGTTGGTGATTATTGATACTGTTGTAATGGGTTCAAAAAGACCTCACACTAGCACCTCACCTACCTACAGTGTGAACCTTACCAAACCCAAACACAAAGCCAAGTTTCGTGAGCTTGAGAAGAGGGAGGTGAAACAAACCCTTTTCCACGATCCTATAACTTGTTTCCACCTTGGGATTAAGGATAAAGTGTGTGATCTTGCCCGTACACTCGGTTTTGCCCCGTTTCTTAAGAATCAAATCCCAAATGATTGGATTACCACAGATAAGACCTACAACCACCCCGCACAACCTCCCCTCACCTACCGCACTCTAACTCTAGAATTCTTAGCTAGCTTTGAATTCAAGAGGACATCTACGGAGGCGGGGAATGCCTTTGAGATTAAATTCAGGTTGTTCAACCACCAACACACCATGAGCCTCACAGAGTTTAATGAGTATTTTGGTTGGGATCCTAGAGCCGAGGTGTGTGATTGTTCTGGGGATGGCATTGAAGGCTATGACATGCAAGCTTGGTGGAAGAGGATAACTGATGGGTCTAGGGACTTCCTCTCTAACTCATCCAAGGCCTCAGAAATCCATCATGCCGCATTGAGGTATTTCCATCGGATGTTGGTGTATTGTTTCTTCTCCCGGCAAGATCTTGGAAAAATGAGCGACCAAGAACTTCATTTGCTGTGGAGAGCAAGTGAAGGAAGAAGGTTGCTAGATCAAAATAACCCGGCAGACAAAGTTAAATTGGGTTTCTTGCTTGCCACGAGGATGTTCACCATTAAGCAAGACACAAGAATGAAAGGGCCCATCCAATTGGGAGGGATGGTGACATGGCTTGCTTATAAGCTCGGGTACAAAGAGCAACTTGTAAAGATGGAGCCGGAGAGCTATGGGTCGGTTCTAAACCTTGATCGCCTCAAGAACATGAAATTCACCAAAGAGACATCTAAAGCTAACTTTTGGTTGATCAAGGGTGCAATATGGTGCAAGATCCCAAATAGATTCATGACCGAACCCCCAGCAAACACCCCAAATTCGTGGAGAGTCCCACTTGAGGAGATTGATGCTTCGGAGCTTGATCCGAATGAGATTAAAAGAAGAAACCAAGCAAGGCAACAACATCAGCAGCAACATCAACAACAACAACAACGACAACCAAGACCACGAGGGGTGGAGCACGAACGTCACCCCTCCCAAGAGGAGGGAGGTATGAGCCACTCCTACCCTTCTAGCTTTAACATCGAAAATGCTTTTCATAACTTAAGTTTGCAAGTGGGCCAATTGGAGGCCAATAACCAGGGGATGGCGCTCCAAAATTCTTTGCTTTTCAACCATTTTGTGGAGCAAGGGCAAATCGCCCCGCCAGTTAATCATCCCTATTGGCCTCCAGTGCTAAGGCCAGTGCCAAGTTGGGGAGAGGAGCACATTGATGGCACTCCTCGTGAGCCAGTCAACCCCTATTGGCAAGGCCCATCCTCCCAAATTAGGGAGCGGCGCACTTTTCCCCCGTATGACTATACCCAGCCCGGGGGGTGTGACTATTTTGGCGACTCCACCTATAGATACACCCCACCGGAGCATAGCCATGACCCATCCTATAAGGGGTACTCGGGTTTCCCTCCCAACTTTTACGGCGGTTGGGAACCCCATGGCCCCCCTTGCGTGAGGATGGGACCCCGATTGAGCTTGATTATGATTGGCACCGCCCCGATGAGGGCGGGCCAAGTGGATCGTAGATCACCCCTCAAATCGCCCCTTCCCCCCTTTTTTCATTTCACTATTTTTTTGTCTCACCGAGGTCGGTTTTCCATTCAAGTTGGGGGGTGTACTTTGCATTGTTTTTTATGAAGGGGCGCAATTTTAGGGGTCATGGCTCGGGGGCATTGCAAGCTTAAGGAGTTGTTGAGCTATGTGTTGAGCTAGATTTGTTTTTTTTTTCTTTGCCCTTTGTATATACTTGTGTTGGAACTAATCTTTCTTTTGAGTTGATGACCTTTCATAGCAAGCATCCGGAGATGAAGTCAAGGTGTAAAGAGCATCATTGCTTCGGATATTGCATTTGGTCTTTATTGCTTCAAGGATGGGTGAGATCGTTCCAACTCCCTTTTAGTTACTTGTTTGCTTAGTTTTAGGATAGTTTAGGAAAAAGATGATCGTTCGAGGTTGCTTGGTTTTAATTTTACAATGGTGGTTATGAACACCACATGGGTTTAAATGCAAAATTTTTGTGATTGTGTTGATTATCTGCCATTACCTACTTGCTCTCATCTCTTGCTACAAAAAAAAAAAAAAAAAAAAAAAAGTATCAATCAAGGCAAATTTTCCTTTTATTTATTTCTTTTGCTCTTGAGTTGAGAACAATATCATTGAAGCTCCACTCTTTTGAATGCTTTTATTCCTAGATGTTAGAAGTCCGCATGCTTTGAGATGTTTATGGTTGATTTTAGGATACTCTATGTTAAGGTAGCGGTTAGAAGTTTTTGAGAGTACAAAACCTTAATTCATGGATTGTGGTATGATGGTGTTGCTCTCTCTAGTGATTTGAAACCTTAAAGGTAGCATTTGCTTGATAACCCCATGTGAGGACTTTTAAAAAAAAAAAAGCCCCAACATTTATTTTGAGTGCATGGATCCTCGACATCGCATACTTTTATCGAGAACTTGACTCTAATCTATCTAAGATCGCGACCGAGCCACTCTAGGGAAAGATAAAGGCGTTCATTTCGGTGACTATTTTTACTTTTATAGTTTTAGGCCTTTTATTCTTGTTTTTCTCTTTTTCTTGGTTTTATTTTTGTTTGCATTTGCCCTTCCTCTCAACCCTTTGATCCTTATCCTTTCTTTGATTACCTCGATACAAGCCAATTGCCTCTTTGTTTTATTTTTCACCCTTGTAGTGAATAGTGAAGTTAGAGCGATTGTCTTGAGTGATATTTGAAACAAATAAGGGGAAAGGAAAATGATGAGATTCTTGTGGTATAGTGGAAATTTTGTGTATATTCTTGAATAAATGCAATTGTAACTTCATAGAAAAATCCACCCAAAGTCAAAGAAGGTGAAAAAAAAAGGAGAAAAAGAAAAAAAATCCAAAATAGTTCTTTTATTGTTATGTTTTCGAATAAGTTTGGGGGAAACTTATCCCTAAATGGTTGGATATGATTTGTGATTGATGGTTATTTAGCTCTTTCGCTCCTACTAAGGCTTCACTATATTAGGATTGAGCACCACTATCCAAATTTATTCACACCCTTTACCCCTAGCCTACGTTTCCACCCTTAAAAAGTCCTTTTGACCTTAGAGGGTTGAGTCATTGTCGGTGGAGGAAGATTGGAATCAAGCCTATTGAGCGAGTGTGCTATGTCGAGATGTCGAGTAACCTTCTCCTATTCTTTTTTTTATTACATTTATGGGCTTCATTTTTCGGAGTTTAGAGACGCTACCTTGAATGGCGAATTTGAAACTAGTTGAGAGAACGCGGTATGTACGGTTGTAGAATTTGAGGAAATGTGCTCTATCTAGTTCTCTATGCTTAGTGTATGGTATGTTTTAATCAACCTATGGGCATCTTTGAGCATGCTTACTTTTAATGTCTAGAAATTCTTGCATCCATTTGCGCTTGCTTCTCGTCAAAATCTCACTTAAGAGCACCATTTTATTTTCTTTGGTTTATTTATTTCTGATTTGCCTTGGATTCTAAGATCTAGAGTTATGGGTCAAACTCTTAGAAAACCCTTATGAGAGCACACTCGTCCACCTTGGCGACTTTGAGGTTTAAAGGGCTTGTCATTTACGCTAAAATTGACCGTGATTCCTACGAAAGTGAGTTAGTGTACAGACTTTACTACTTTCTCTTTATTCGAGGAGGAACAAAGGACTTAGTCTGGGGGAGTTTGATAAGTGGCTTTTAAGGCCGCTTTTATGGCCTCTTTCCACCATAATTAAGCCCTTGTTTAGTCCATTTTTATGCTTATTTAGCTTAGCTTTGTTCAATGTTAGTGATTCTATTAGCTTTATGCACTTTGAGTTTTATTTTTTGGGAGTTGTAGGTTGTTTTCTCTTCATGCGAAGATTGAATGTTGTGAACACCCTATGCTATGACTTGTTCTTATCTTCTTTTAGGTTTCGTAGTGGCCTAATCGAGATTGTCGAAGCTTGGAATGGCAAAAGGGAACCTTTGGATGGAGAAAGATAGCTTCAAATAGCAAAGGAGGGTAGAAGCAAAGCCAGAGCTGGCGCTCCAGCCTCATGGAGCGGGAGCTCCGAGTTCCCCTGCATACAGCCAATTCTGCCGAGGATTTGAAGCTGGCGCTCCAGCCCCATGGAGCGGGAGCTTCGACCTGCTGCTGAATTATCTTCCACCACGCTCAGAGCTAGTGCTCCACATATGGAGCGGGAGCTTCGACTGCTCAGAGCTCGCGCTCCACATATGGAGCGGGAGCTTCGACCTGCTGCTGAAATCTCTCTCATTAAGTCCAGAGCTCGCGCTCCACGCATGGAGCGGGAGCTCTGAATGGTTCAGCTCCCGATTTTTTTCGCTGTTTGCCTTTACTTTAAGTTGTATTTGTGAGAGGTATAAATACCCTCTCTTAAGACATTTTAGGGTAAGCTTTTAATTCCAGAAAAGGGGATTCAAAGCAAGAGCACACTATTCTAGGTTAATTAAAGAGAGAAAAACACATTCTTAGGAGAGAGAAAGTTGTAACTCAACATTTGTTCTTCATTTTTATCAATCAAAGCATCAATCTTTTGGTAATTTCTAGTCTCTAATCCTTATTTCCTAGCTTATTTTTGGTTATTTGTTTAGTTTTATGCTTGTTTAAATTAGTTTATACTTGCTTTGACTAGTCTTAGTAGTCTATTGTTCAAAGGTTCAATCTTTCTCGTTTTCACTAATCATGCTTAGTAGTTTTAGTATGTTTGCTCCTTTTATTGTTTCTTTTACTAGTCTTACTATGTACTCCTCCTTTCTAGGCTAGATTTCTAGCTAGGGAAGGGGGATAATGGGACTTTGTGGTGATTTTGAATGATGTTTGGTTGGCTTTGGTGATCGTTCTTTTGATGCTCGAATCAAGGTATTTTATTGTTAAAGCATGAAACTTGATCACCTTTATGTTTAAATCTTGTGCTAATGTTGGGTCATGTGAGAGCAAGCTTGGCATTAGTGATGACTTGATGATGGGTAGACCACGACCTCAAAGGCGGGGTTGGGTAGGCGGTGTTGAGGGGTGTGCGAGAGTGACCTCTTGATGTTGGACCAAGACCCTCAATAGATTTGATCCATTGCCCACCAAATGTTATCGAAATCGTTGTTGTGAGTTCCACGATTCCTCCTCTCCCTAGTGTTTGTCTTATTGATTAATCACTCTTATTTTATCTTCCTTAGGTTGTCTAGTTGATAACTCAAACCCCTTTTCTTTTACTCCCGTCAATTGATTGCATCTCGATCTAAGTGTAAAACCCCTTGCTTCTCCGTGGATACGACCCCTTACTACGCTATTTAGACTACGGAGATTTTATTCTTGACCCGGAACCATAGGAAGTAACGACACCTAGGGGACCGATCAAGGCCTACTGTGACGACAATAGTGTCCTTATAAATTTTGATAACTCAAGTAGGCGGAAGGTTCCGTACGATCTTGGGGTATGCATACTAAGATGATGGATGTGGAACGGGACGAAACCGTATTTACCTTCCATCTAATAGACTAAGTTGTCTATTTAGGATTATGTAGGCCGTATGATTCTAGAAAGATGATGGTGCCCGTTCGATGCCAATTAAACTATAAAAATGTATTGTAGTATTCTTGTAGTATCATGTCTAGGAATGATTATTATTATTCTGTTTATGTTTGATGTATTATTTAACTGATTATGTACGTACTCAGCGTAGCTGATTGTTTGTTATTTGTGATGTTTGTTGACCTGTGATGAACCATTGATATTTCAATGGGGAGCAGATTAGGTATGCTGGTGATGCTGCATGAGTTTGGCATACGGGGGATATTTTCTGGTTTATAAATCCTTAAGTGTTTTTGGTTGAACTTATAGAATAATTAGTATTCATAGTTAATGGTTTGAATAAAAGGGGTCCTTGGTGATTCCCGAGTTGTAGTTTAAAGTAAACATTTTATTTCAGCTGCAATGTAGTTTTCTTAATAAGGAGTTGTAACGTTTTGATTTTATTATGCCTTGCATTTCACCTTGGCAGTAACACTCGCAAAGTCGATGCAACGTAGTTTAGACGTGTATGGATTGAAGGATTTGAATGAGGGGTTGAACTTGTGTGCTAGCCCCCTAGCTTGACTTTTCATTTCTTGCCTTTGGCTCATTCTTTTTGTCTTGTGCGTTTTCTTTTGTTGTTTTCATTTTTCGCACTTTGAATTTTTTGCATTTTTTTGTTTTTGCCTGGCATTGATTTTTTTTTTCTTATTTTTTTTATGTAGTAAGGCTTGCACACAAGTTTGGTTTGGGGTATTGGAAGGCTTGAAGGATATTTTATGAAGCTTTGATTTTGAAGGGATTATTTGGCTAAGTGTCAGGGAGATGATGGTTTAATAGATTTTTGTTTTTCCTTGGTCGTATGAGGATGGCTTATGAAAGGTAATGGAAGGGAGAGGGGAATAACTCCTAATCCAAAGTATGCCCTATTTTTTTATTTCCTTTCATTTTTTTTCCAGATTTTTTTATTAGTCAAGATCATTAGGTGATTTAAGTTTCATCATCGAACTCGAAGCATAAATGATGGAGAAAGGCCAATGAAAAATAAAAATAAAAATGGAAATGGAAAGGCTATAAAGATGAACTCCTAAAGTGACATAGACTCGATGGGAAAAGACAGAAATGGCTTAGGGTAAGGACTCTCTGACTCATCCTAGGAATCCAGAAATAAAAGACTAAGCCTGTCGAATTGTTGATGCACTGCCTAAGGGGTTGTTGATAATGTTGATTCTCGTTGCAGCAAGTATTATAATATACTGTCATCCATTATGTTTCGCAGTGCAATTGTAGGATCCAACATTAGATGTCATATGTCCATTATTCCGTTGAAATTTGCTGTAGAAATGTAGGTTGCACCTTATGAATTTTCTTTTATGTGTAGGGTTTAGAGTAGACCATATGGAAGTGATCGCGCCTCTAATGTGAAGGCGGTAGACCCTATGGAAGTGATCGTGCCTCTATTGTGAAAGCGGTCAAAAGTAATCTTCATGACTCTAAATGAAGTCGAGGTGGTGATAATGCGATTGATGAGCTTTAGAGTGCTCAACTGTTTGTTTCTCCATTAGGCGCTCCTAATTTGTAATCTATCGACCGGTCATGAACAAAATCGAATGGACCTTACTTGTAAGATTTTAGAAATGAATTTCGAAATGAGAGATGGAAATGAGAGACGGAAATGAGAAATGGGAGATGGAAGAATGAAAACGAGAGATGAGAAATGAGGATGAAAGTGGGAATGAAAATGAAAAATGGAAGTGGAAATGGTTATGGGCTTTGGACTAGTATAGACTTGACCAAGATGGAGACATGGGCCTAGCTGCAAATGCAGACATGGACTGGACTAGACTATGCAAGCAGACTGGACTCTACGATTGGGTTTAGGAGAGACTAGACTCTGAACTTACGGGTGAGCAAGCAGGCTAGACTTTATGGAAGGTTTGACAATAAGGGAGACTAGACTCTTAACTTAAGGCAAGCTGGCTAGGAACCTAGACTTTGAACTTACGGGTGAGCAAGCAGGCTAGACAACTAGACTTCGGAACTTACATTAGACTAAGCGGGCTAGACTCAAAAATTGCCTATGGATTTATGGGATGCTAGACTTTGAACTTACGGGTGAGCAAGCAAGCTAGAAAACTAGGAAAGCCAAACTCTTAACTTAAGGCAAGTAGGCTAGGCAACTAGACTTTGAACTTATGGGTAAGCAAGCAAGCTAGACAACTAGACTTCAGAATTTACATTAAACTAAGCAGGCTAGACTCAAAAATTGCCTATGGACTGAAGGAATGCTAGACCTTGAACTTACGGGTGAGCAAGCAGGCTAGACACAAAAATTGCCTATAGACTTAAGCAATGCTAGACCTTGAACTTACGGGTGAGCAAGCAAGCTATGTTTTGAGGGATGAACTTTTATTGTCCTAAGACTGGATTTTTATAGTCCGAAGACTGACTAGGGCCTACATGGAGATGCAAACTAGACCTAGGATATGAACTGGGCCTAAATGGACCTAAGATTATTTGGATTGGACTAGACTTAGACTTAGATTGGAATTGATTAGGGATAGACTGGGATTAGACTTGGACTAGGCTTGATATAGACTAGGGTTCACATAGAGATGCAAATGGGCCTAGCTTTGACTTGAACTAGACTTATATGGGCCTAAGATCAATTCTAATGCTAGTTAATGTATGGAACGAAATGCACATGGGCCTAAATTAATGCAGAACGGACTCTAATGCATATGGGCCTAGAATAAATACAAGGAATTAGATTGATTGGATTGGATTGAAGGTGTTTAGACTATGCTTAAAATTTTCGAAATTCATTTTTGAAAGGAACCCCTTGTTTTATCTTTTGTTAGGAAAAGATGATGGATTAATTTTGAAAAATATTTTTTTATATTGAAATGTTGTGGTATGATGATGATTAGTAAAGTTTTTGAAAAAGAGTAGAGTAGAAGGAGGTGTAGGATTGATTTTGAAATATGTAATTTTTGAAATTGATTGAATATGGTAAGGCAAGATTGACAGGGATAGCAGGGATAAGGTAGACATGCATGACACTCCTAACTCTACCATGACCAGTTTCGATGCATTTTTTTAGGACAAACTTGACCTCGCATGAAAAGACTGATTTTTATATGTTGAATTAGGTGATAAGCCTAAATGACCAAATTACGCGAATGCAGACAGACAGACGCACATAGAACTGGACATAGGATCGACAATTACGACGGCTAAATTGAAGAAAAGCGCGCGATGCACAAACTGTGTGCTGCGCGCGGCGCGGAGTGGTGCGCCTGTCATAACTTAATGCGCTTGGCGCTCTACTCACCGACACGTTTTTCGGGGACTTAGGCGATGAATTGGTCGATTGACGAATTTTTTTCTTGTTCGTTAGACGCGATTTTAGGAACGACGCATAATAATGACAATTTGACAAAATAACAGCAGGCAAGAATTGCAATCACAGGCAAATGTCATATAACATGGATGCAAAAGTTCCAACCTACAGTCCAGTTCTATGTTCAATTATTGGTAAGGTTTAGGTTAAGGCTGAAAAGGGTCCATGACTAAGAGATTGATCTCACGCTTCGTACCCCTGCTTAAAGAGGTGGCCACGTGTAAGACGCACTCTAGTCTCAAGTCAGGAACAAGAACAATGACATGGTTGGGTAGGTTTGCTTATAACTAAGATCCAACACTATCACTCAGAAAGCTTTTTGGAAGGACAAAGCGCAAACACCCTGGGGGTAACCTCACACATAGAACATGTGCTGATGAGGCAAGCTAGATTGTCCTTATGGTGGCTGAACAGTAGCCATGCATATGCAAAACTGTATATTATTCAAAGGCATAAAATAAGAATCAATCATATTTTTCAAGTTTCACCCACTCATTTACAAAAAATAATTTTTTTTTAAATCCTCTCCAGTGAAGTCGCCAAATTGTAGGCGTGTTTTTATTTCTCTTATGCGGTGTGAGCGCGTATTTGTATTTGACTACCCTACTGTTAAGGTTTTATTGAAAATTGTTTTGAAAGAAGTCGCCAACAATTCTTTGTAGGAAGAATCATAAACCTAATTGGATATGGGAAACCGTAGGGACAAATTATCCAATGTAGATTTCCCCGTTCTGACTCCTTTGATGGTCAAAATGAACCAAAGATTGAGTTCGTGGGTGAGGGTACGAATATAGTCAAGAACCATATTGCCCATTGTTGGCCCCTACTAAATATCGATTTATTAAAGATTTTATGCTAAAAAATAATCAAATAATGTTTTAAATACCCTAAAAATATTAAGTCTATGTAGGTTCAGGAAACACATGAAAGACTAATTTTTAGTGACAAGTTATTATGTAATCAGTATTACAGGGAATTTGTCTAAACTGAACTGAACTGAATTTTTCTGAACTGAACTTAACTGAACTGAACTAAACTGATCTGAACTGAACAACTGAACTAAATTGAACTGAACTGAACTAAACTGAACTGAACTGAACTGAACTGAACTGAAATGAAATAAACTGAACGGAACTGAACTGAAATGAATGAAAACTGTGAAAGGAAACTAACTAAAATGAAATGAACTGAACTAGATTAAATTTTTATTATTTCAGTCTAAAAGAATAGTGCCTTAACCTAACCAAACCCTAACTTCTAAACCTACCCTAACCCCTAACTTCAAACCCTAACCCTAACGCTAACCCACCACCATCCAACCACCCATCCATTACCCAACCCCCACTGCTGTAGCCACAGCAGCACCCCCCTCCCCACACATCCGCTCGCAGCTTTCCCCCTGCTGCCCCGCATTTCTCCCTCGCGCACTCCTCTCCGCTTCTGTCATTGCTCCTCCTTTGCTCGTCTCCACAGTCTCGCCTCCGTCGTTGTGCCGCGCCCCCACGTCTACTAGAAATTCGGCGGGGTGGGGGGAGGGAGGGCTGGGGGTAGGGATGGCAGTGAGGCGGATCAAGTAGGAGATCCGTCCCATCCCCGCCCAAGTGGGGCAAGGATGGGTCTAGGTTTGGCGAGGATGGGAATTAAAATCGTACCCGCAACGGGTGGTGGAGCAAGTGTGAATTTTATGCTATACCCTCCCCATCCCAGCCCAAGTGGGGCAGGGATAGGTCTAGGTTTGGCGGGGATGTGGCGGTGATGGGAATTAAAATCGTACCCGCAATGGGTGGTGGAGCAGGTGTGGATTTTATGCTATACCCGCCCCATCCCCGCCCGCCCCGCCCCACCCCTGCCCGCCCCACATATTTATTATTAAAATTCTATTTATATACTTATGTTATTAATAATTTTATCTTGCAAAATATAAATATGTAGGTATAACGCAGGTACGAAGCGGGTGCGGGTACCTGATAAGGCTCTATTTTATATATGATTTAATCTGTTATATTACTTTTTAGTATAAGTTTTGAGACTTATAATATGTTTTCTTCTCATATTTTAATATTATAATAGTTAAGTTACTTGAGTTCCAAAGTTAATTTAAAATATAAAAAAAGATGCGCTCAATAAACTACTTGTTTGATTCTACTACTATAATACTTATAATGTTATACATGCTAATTTGCCTTATTTGATATTATAATAATATAATAGTAGTATGTTTTTACTATGCAACTATTTTGTTTTAGAGCCCATTTGTATTTTTATCACTTTATTAATTTGTTTTGTAGGTTACGTTGCAAAAGAACAAAAGAAGAAGAAAGTTTGTAGGTTACAATTGAAGCCCACGAAGGCCCCAAGACACACTCCTACAGCAACCATTTACCATATGATCTGATGACAAAAGAAAAGAAAAAGAAAGTGTGCAGCAACTCATAATTGAAAAGAAAGAGGAAACCCTCTTGTTGGGCCAAGAAGCAACAAAACATGGGAAATTTGGGTTTTAGACCCTAGGTCTCATAAAGCAGCAACGTTGGATACAAAAAGGGAAGTCCCACAGCAATTTAGAGGGCGGAAGATAGCAGAGAATACGGAGACCAGAGGGGACGAGAATACAGAGGAAAGATGAAGTGACGATCATCCGAATCTGGAGTTTCTTTCTCTCTTCTCTTAGTTTATGCTATCTAATTTCATAATTACTATGTTTAATTTCAGATTTTTACTTTTAATTAGTTGGGTTAATTTAGTTTCAATGTCTAGCTAAATTTCTATGTTTTAGGACTAGATGTAGTCTTTTAATTTTCTGTCAATGGATTGAATTATTGTTGGGTTAGTTTATTTTTATTGCAATTTGATAATCTTGAGTTCAATTGCTTACTTTTGATAAGGGCCCTATCAATTGTATGTTTAAGGTATTGGATTATTAGCGGAAGTGAAAGTTCAATGTTAGTTCATGGGATTATTGAACGCTAAGAAGTATAATTTTAGGAATAGTTATACTCTTAGGGTGGTCTTTTATATGAATTCTTATTCTTAATGAGTTTGTTCTACATTTTATGAGCACGGAAGTAGGCATAAGTTTAGAATTCAAATATACGTTTTCCGCCTTGGAAGAGGGGATAATATACATTAGGAATTCGACCATTGCGATCTAATTATTTTACCCTACAATTAGTTTAATTTCATTGCAGAAGTTAATTGGTGAAATCTAAGTCCTGGAACTATTTCTCATATTTGATTCTAAACTATTGTTCGACGATTTTAGTTGTTAGTATTAGTATAGTTTTATTTTAGTAGTTTAGTTATCACCACCAATCATTATTTCCAGATCGTCTAGATAATATTAGTGTCTCTTAATTTGGTAGTTGATCATACCTCCTTGTGGGAAATGATATCTTGCTTACCCTATATTTACTTTAATTGACCCGTACACTTGCGGTATTTTAAGGTACTTTTAGGACCGACCAAGTTTTTGACGCCGTTGCCGGGGAGGCAATAGTTCAATATCATACTAAAGGGATTTTGATATTAATTTAGACAAAGTATTTCTTAGTACTACTTGTTTATTTTTACGCCTACTTGTTTATTTAGCTAGTCTTGTGTTGGTTAAAGTAGAGTGCCATTGTTTTTATTTTTATTTTTAGTTGATTTCATAATTTAGTGTTAGCCATTAGTTTATACATTTTTCTTGGTCATTAGTAGTTTTTGGATTCTAATACATTGTTTTAGGGAGCTACATTCTGTGTCTTTACTAGTTTTGCTCATATTTTGCATTTAGTAGTTATTCAGCATTACACTAGTGGAAAAAACACTATATGTCACAACACAACCGCTGCGGTCCTTAAGAAAACCGAATCGGAAAATCATCAAAATTTTGGGTGGGAAACCTGGGAACACAACCGCTGCGGTCCTTAAGAGAACCGGATCGGTTAATAGAAAACCGCTGCGGTTTTCTCTTAACCGCTCCGGTTCTGATAACCGCAGCGGTTAATCGGCCCAAAAGTTGTGACCACTACCAGCCCAAAAGTTCTTGAACCGGCCCAAACTCTCTTCTATCAATCGTAGCCCCCTCTTAATGTCTCTCCTCAACAGACCCTAACCCCTCTCTTTCTCTCTCACCCTCTGTCCTGCCTGAACGACAAACTCCATTCGTCCCTCACCACCAACTACCACTGTAACCTTCTCTCTCACCCTCGTTTCAGGCCTCGTCCCTCGCCACCAACCACCACCGGCTTCAATTCGTCCTTGTCAACAACCACCGGCTTCAATTCGCTCTCGTCTTCTTCTTCTTCCTGTGCGATTCTGGCAACATCACCAATTCTCCGGTGTCTTCTGTCGCCGATCAATCGCCGTCGATCGTCGATAACCTAGCATATGGTTTATAGTTGCATATTCAGGTATTTTTCCAGTCCTTTTAAAAAAAAAATTAAGCCAGATTTTTTTTAATAACTGATTTTCGCATAATTTTAAATAAGTGACTGATTCTTTTTGTTTTTGTTTTTTTGCTGTATAGATGGAGATGGTCGTATCACTGGAAATGATGCAACGAAGTTCTTTGCCATGTCTAATTTGTCCCGATCTGACCTTAAGCAGGTTAATATACACAATTTGACACACTCTTATGTAATTGTTTCTAGTGTTTTTGTGTTGATTGAAGGGTTAAATGGAAATTTATGCTGTAATGTGTAGTTTGGATTTTTGTTTCATGCTTCGATTTATTGTAGTTGTAGTATTGCTAGGTTGTTTTCTTTTGAACTTTTGTACTCACAAGAAATTTAAAGACATTGCTGAAGTTTATTCAATAAGTTATATTTGGAATTTAGAAACCTCTCAATTGTTTAGAATTTGAAATTGTTTGTTGATTCGCTGAAATCAGCTGATGGTGGGAGTGTAATTCTTTGATACTCGGTGTTGGAGGTGGCGTGGTATTGTTTAATGTTTATGGCAACTTGTAGTACATGCTAGGTTAACCACATACAATTACGTGACTTATGTCTCTGTGATCTTTGATTAATTGTTTTTTATTTCATTATTTCAGCTTATATCTTTGGCTCAAGCTGGACATGAGCTGACTTCTGATCTCCTTAGTAATGCAGTTATGGAGGACATCCAACTCCCAGTTTTGGAAGGGTTGGATGCTTTACTAGCTGTGAATGTCATTAATAAGTGTAAGCTGATTTAAATCTCTCCATAGTTAATGTATAACTAATATACTTGTTCTGCTTGTAGAAGAAGACAAAGACCACGGCAACGTATAAAAAACTGCACAACAATGAGGAGAAGCTACGTTGGTGTGCTGAGGTATGGGACCATCATAACATCCCAAAACATAGTTTTATATGCTGGTTAGTTATGCTTAAAAAACTGCAGACTCGAGCTAAGCTAGCCTCAATTGGGTAGGAAATAGAATGCCTAAAAGAATGATAAATGGTGATGTAGAGTGGGTACAGAGTTTATAGTGGTCGTGTTGAGGTGTTGTGGTCTGGTGTGGTGGTTAGTTGTTTGGGATTTCTCCGTTTAGGTTGTTTTGTTGTTTGTTTGTAATTAATATAATTCTTACTTACCAAAAAAAAAAAAATCATTACTAATATGTGAATGCTGTAGGATCTCCTCAAAATCAGTCAGCAGCTACATCAGCTTGGTTTAGTTCAAAGTCCTCAAAGAAGGCTCAAAATCAGTCAGCAGCTACATCAGCTTGGTTTAGTTCAAAGTCCTCAAAGAAGGTAATGACATGTTACTTATAGCAAAAATTACACAATTTCCTCGCACTAATTTCCCCATTCTTTTCGTAAATTTTTTGTGCGTGATAGTATTGGGAGTTTTTGTTTTGTATGAGAAGTCTCACAATTTTGTTTTCAGATTATATTGTTTACTGTTATATTACTCTTATTATTCCTGAAGTTACCCGCATGTTTTTTATTTGCAAGATGTTTCCGTTGTCACTTGTAAATTAAGAGTTTCACTCTTTGTTAGATTTCCAATGGAATTGAGATTGATTATCACTGGCCTTTTTTTTACTCCATTATGCTGGATAAGTCCACTTTTGTCTTCATACTGTTTCAGTATTATGATCTCAGCATTATCATCAAACCAAGAGGATAAATCTTTTTTATCTGAGTATAGAGGTTGCTTCTTCATATTTTTTCATTAATTTTCAGCATGATTTCCCTGATTTACTGCACTTGTGTTCTTAATGCAAGGCAATTATTATCAGTAAGGAAAAGCAAGCATGAGATGTTTAAACCTACGGTGGCCAAGAATCAACAAGGGTCTAGGCTTCCAAAAGTTGATGAGCCATTCACCTTGATCACAGACATAGATGTAGCGAAGAAAGACACAATTCATCTAGTAATTGATAACCTCCAAATATCCAACTTAAACAGGTTCAAATTTCATAATTCCTTAATATTTTATCAAGAACTCAGGAGAAAGGGCTCTCTAATAGGTTTATTTTCACTGTTAAAAGATATTCATGCTTGTATATGAATATGCATATTGTTGGTTTTTAGTGGCAGGATTCAGGTACCCATGGTCACTAGGAGCACTCTGGAAGTTCATACCAGAACATGCTGTTACAAGGCTTCTAGAGAAATCTAAAAACAAATTGGCTCAAATGAGTGAGGTGATAAGACATTGTAAAGGATTCTTCATTAGGGAATTTTTAGTTGAGCTACATTGATGACATTGTAAAGGATTCTTATGCTTCAATTGAGCATAATATGCTTAATAAAATTGAGTATTGATATATATTATTGATTTTGTATTGATTAATAATGAATAAATGCAAAAAAAAAAAATTTTTTTTTTTGGTTTTTGGGGATGGTCAACCGCTGCGGTTAATCACATTAACCGCTGCGGTTTTTACCCAAAACCGCATCAGTTAGTGACCATCCGATGCAGTTTTGGACCGCAGCGGTTAATCCTTCATAACCGCTGCTAGCCCAACCGTTGCGGCCCAAAACCGCAGCTGTAAGCCCGGTTTTGACCGCAGCGGTTGAACTTTTTTCCATTAGTGTTAATTTTGGGGATTAATCTCTATTGTTTTATCCATTCTAACTTTTATATTTAACAACTTTATGCTCTTAGCTCTTGTCTGCATTCTGCCAGTAGTCTTGGTTTATGAATTATTAGTACTTTTTTTTAGTGTATGCCACGGATTAATCGTACTTTGATTCCTTTTGATCCAGAGATCGAAAGAACAACTCGTGCACTAAGGAAACAAAAGAGATTGGAGAAAATACAAAAGCTGCCAGATTTTGATTTGGAGTACATCTTCTCTGAAGAATCTGACAATAAACCAGTAGAGATGGGGGATGACAACAATGAAAAGCCCTTACGTGATTTTGCTATGCTGAATGCTAGTGGTGCACCTTCAAGTATTGTAAGGCCTACTATTTCTGCTAATAATTTTGAGCTTCGCCCTGCTTTAATTCAAATAATTCAACAAGACCAATTTAGTGGCCTAGATAATGAAGACCCTAATGAACATATAACCACTTTTCTTGAAAAATGCGATACTGTTAAGTTAAATGGAGTGACTGACGATGTTATTCGACTTGGTTTGTTTCCGTTTTCACTTAAACATAAAGCTAAAACGTGGTTAAAATCTAATCCACCTAATTCATTTACAACGTGGGCTACATTATCTCAAGCTTTTCTTAAAAGATATTTCCCTCCTGGAAAAACTGCTAAGTATAGAAACGATATAACTAGTTTTGCTCAACTTGATGGGGAGTCTTTATATGAAGCATGGGAAAGGTTTAAAGATTTACAACGTAAGTGTCCCCATCATGGTGTTCCTGACTGGTTGCTTGTGCAAACTTTTTATAATGGTCTGAATGAATCTGTTAGAATCACGATAGATGCTGCTGCAGGAGGTGCTATAATGGGTAAAACAACTAAGGTAGCCAATAAATTATTAGAAGAAATGGCTTCAAATAATTATCACTGGTCTAATGATCAAAATAAACCAAAAAGAACTGGTGGTAAGTATGAAGTAGAAGGAATAAACATGTTAAATGCAAAAGTTGACAACTTAGTCAATTTGTTTACTAAAATGAGTAATGTCAATTCTGTGTCTACTACTATGCCATGTAATTTGTGTGGAGGTGCTCATTTAACTACTGAATGTGCTAATGTGGAGCAAGCTCAATATGTTCCTAATTTTAATAAGCACCCACAAAATGATCCCTATTCTAATACTTATAATCCAGGCTGGAGAAACCATCTTAATTTCTCTTGGAGGAATCAAGGACAACAAAATGTTAATGTTAATTCACCAAACCCACCTGGCTTTCACCATGTACAACCCCAACAAGAAATTAGACCATCATGGGAACTAGCTATCGAAAAATTGGCTAATGCTACTTCTGAAAGAATTGAAAAGTTAGAAAGTAAAGTAGATCAGATTGCTATTTCTAATAGAAATGTAGAACTTCAACTTGGACAGTTAGCTAATGCCATCAATTCTAGAAGTCAAGGAGCTTTGCCTAGTAAAACTGAAGTTAATCCAAAAGACCATTGCAACGCTGTCACTCTTAGAAATGGTAAGGAATTAAGTAACATTAAAAGTACGATTAAAGAAAATGAGGTCGCCAATGAAAGTGAAAAAGAGAAGGAGAATTATGAAGCTGAAAAAGAACTTAAATCACCACCTCCTCCCCAGTGACACCTTATGTTCCCCCTATTCCTTTTCTACAAAGACTTAAACAAACTAAATTAGATAGTGAATTTGAGAAATTCTTGAAAATGTTTAAGCAATTACATATTAACGTTCCTTTAATTGATGCTTTAATGCAAATTCCTTCTTATTCTAAGTTTCTTAAGGAAATTATGTCTAAAAAGAAGAAGTTGGAAAAATATGAAACCATTGCTTTGAGTGAGGAATGTAGTGCTGTGATTCAGAAAAAGCTTCCCCCTAAACTGAAAGACCCAGGAAGTTTTTCCATTCCTTGCACTATAGGTGATATTAAATTTTCAAAAGCGTTGTGTGATTTAGGTGCAAGTATCTCTCTTATGCCTTTATCTATTTGCAAGAAGTTAGGATTACATAATATAAAATCTACTACTGTATCTTTGCAACTTGCTGATAGATCTATCAAATATCCAATAGGAATACTAGAAAATGTGCTAATTAAAGTTGATAAGTTTATTATTCCTGTTGATTTCATTATTCTTGATATAGATGAGGATATAGAGGTACCCATTATTTTAGGTAGACCCTTCTTGGCTACTGCTGGAGCTATAATTGATGTTAAGAATGGCATTTTAACGTTCGAAATCGGCGAGGAGAAAGTTCAATTCAATATATTCAATTCTTCTAAAAACAATTCACAACATGATCTTGTTTGTAAAGTTGATATAATTGAAGACATGACTAAGAAGAAACCTGTAACTGATGCTCCTAATGTTCCAAGTGAAGTGTGTTTGAGTAAAACAGGTACTTCTCCAAAGCTTAAGAAAGCAAAGGTAGGAAAAGTTTTTCCTACAATCGAGGAATGTTTTCAATGGAGGAAAAAGGGTGATTTCAAAACTAAAGGTAAGTCTCACTTGATCACTAAGACGGCCACTAAAGGAGTGACTAACTCCTCGATTGATCCTGGTTAAATGGAACTTGATGGAAGTCAAGCTATAGACTCTAAACAAGCGCTACTTGGGAGGCAACCCAAGCACTTTTAATTGCTTATTTAAATTTTCTCGCTTAATTCTCTCTACGCTTGTTCTTTTTGTTTTTCTTTTGCAGATACCAGACACTAATAAATGATAATGAGGCTGTGAGATAACTAAGATGAGTCTCTATATGCATAGGAACTGCTGCTATGTGCTGCTAACCCTTCGACTATGTGTTGTTGCTTTGTTGTGGTAAGACTGTCTGTCACCAGCATCACAAGAGTTGACATAAACTAGCTGGCTTGCTGCTGCTCTCTTATTGTGTTGCACGAGAGAAGTCGTCTTTCTCCAGGTTGTTTCTCTCCAAGTCTTTTATATTGACACGTTTATTGCTAAAATTTCCCCTTTCCCATATAGTCTGAATATATTTAAACATCGAGGACAATGTTTGAAATAAGTGTGGGGGAGAGGCTTGAGCCTAATGGATATATATGATGAAAAATGGGCGAAATTTTGTTTTTGAAAGTGATGTGATATATAGTGCTGGGAATAGCTGAAGTACAGGTTTAGAAAACAACTTTATGATTTGTTGTTTTGGATATGTCCATTTTATAGGGGAGGTTCTGTCAAAATTTACGTAGACTATCTTATGAATTTTCACATACTAAAATCGTTATCTGACATTGACTTCAAGGAATTCTACTGGTAAAACCCGATTGAAATGAAAAAAAAATGAGTTTTTGAAAATGAATTTTCTTACGTTTTCTGTTTTGTCGCAAGTTAAAGGGTGTTTTTGAACTGATTTAGAGAATTGCATAGTATCATTGTGTAAGTGTTTGGCAAGTGGTAAGAATGGTTATTTATAATTTGATTGTGATTAACTTGGTGGACATCTATAGACATTGTGAGACTTTTGAGCCTTTTAATAGACTAAGACATCTATATTAGTATCTATTTTTCTCATGAGTGTGTGTGTTAGTTCCTGGTGAAGTATAAATTCTTGAATTTGCATTGGTTTCTTTGAGACTACATTGAAACATAAGCATGCATAAAAATGATTAAGGCGTTCTTTTTTGTCGAACCACATTTAGCCTAAGCCACCTGCATTATTATATCTCTTTTTAAAACCCCACTGAGCCTTAAGCCTATTTCTTTTGTTTAAACCACATTACAAGCTTATTTCCTAAACACATGACTTTTACCTAAGCTTTGAGCTAGTGGAATATATGACATGGTTTGAATGGGGTTGTACGTCATACTTTTATGTGTAGGTGATCCTATTAGTTTTCAATTATGTTCTTGTCAAAAAGAAAATATCAAAATGAAATGAAACATATGAAGGAACAAAAGAAATGACAAAATATGAAAAAAAAAGAGAAAAGAAAAAGAAAAAGAAAGAAAAGTTAGATATTTAGAATGAAAATGAGTTCGGGGAAGTTTATTATTAGATATATGTTGCTAAAATTTGAGTAGTTGGAGTTTTGATTGTGGCCATTACTTTTGGCCTAGTTACATATTGTGTACTCCACTAGTCTTAAGCTTTTGAGCACCAAATCCCAAATACTTCGTACCTTTACCTGAGCTTTACATTACAACCTTACTAAAGTCCTTCTGATTTTTGTATGCTTCATGTCTTACTAAGTAGTGGAGGATTGAACGATATGCAAATTTAAAGACGACATATTTCATTTCGAGTCGACTTCGTAGGTTTTGAGTGATAACCGTTACACCTCAAACACATGAGTAACTATACACTTATTTTTATTTTCACAACTAAAGTGAGAGTTCACCAAGTTGATTGCTCAATTACTCAAATCTTTAATATGGTTGTGGTAAGATGTAATGAAAACACTAATACATGAAGTACTATGCTCTTTGAAGAGTTGGTTGATCTTTGGCTCATTGCTTGTGATTTCTAAACAATATTTTCGAGCTAAAATTGTTTCTACAAATCTAATTTTTGGTCTTTGTGAAAACTTTCCATTGAGTTATAACTGCTTATACTAGAATTTGATTGAAAAGTCAGTTAGCTGCAAAGTTTAAATTTATATTGACGGATAGATGCTTCTATTATATAGTCCTAGTTTTCTTGAGGACTAGCAAACCTTAAGTGTGGGGGAGTTGATAAGGCTCTATTTTATATATGATTTCTGCCTGTTATATTACTTTTTAGTATAAGTTTTGAGACTTATAATATGTTTTCTTCTCATATGTTAATATTATAACAGTTAAGTTACTTGAGTTACAAAGTTGATTTAAAATATAAAAAAAAGATGCGCTCGATAAACTACTTGTTTGATTCTACTACTATAATACTTATAATGTTATACATGCTAATTGGCCTTATTTGTATTATAATAATATAATAGTAGTATGTTTTTACTATGCAATTATTTTGTTTTAGAGCCCATTTGTATTTTTATCACTTTATTAATTTGTTTTGTAGGTTACGTTGCAAAAGAACAAAAGAAGAAGAAAGTTTGTAGGTTACAATTGAAGCCCAAGAAGGCCCCAAGACACACTCCTACAGCAACCATTTACCATATGATCTGATAACAAAAGAAAAGAAAAAGAAAGTGTGCAGCAACTCATAATTGAAATGAAAGAGGAAACCCTCTTGTTGGGCTAAGAAGCAACAAAACATGGGAAATTTGGGTTTTAGACCCTAGGTCTCATAAAGCAGCAACGTTGGATACAAAAAGGGAAGTCCCACAGCAATTTAGAGGGCGGAAGATAGCAGAGAATACGGAGACCAGAGGGGACGAGAATACAGAGGAAAGACGAAGTGACGATCATCTGAATCTGGAGTTTCTTTCTCTCTTCTCTTAGTTTATGCTATCTAATTTCATAATTACTATGTTTAATTTCAGATTTTTACTTTTAATTAGTTGGGTTAATTTAGTTTCAATGTCTAGCTAAATTTCTATGTTTTAGGACTAGATGTAGTCTTTTAATTTTCTGTCAATGGATTGGATTATTGTTGGGTTAGTTTAATTTTTATTGCAATTTGATAATCTTGAGTTCAATTGCTTACTTTTGATAAGGGCCCTATTAATTGTATGTTTAAGGTATTGGATTATTAGCGGAAGTGAAAGTTCAATGTTAGTTCATGGGATTATTGAACGCTAAGAAGTATAATTTTAGGAATAGTTATACTCTTAGGGTGGTCTTTTATATGAATTCCTATTCTTAATGAGTTTGTTCTACATTTTATGACCACGGAAGTAGGCATAAGTTTAGAATCCAAATATACGTTTTCCGCCTTGGAAGAGGGGATAATATACATTACGAATTCGACCATTGCGATCTAATTATTTTACCCTACAATTAGTTTAATTTCATTGCAGAAGTTAATTGGCGAAATCTAAGTCCTGGAACTATTTCTCATATTTGATTCTTAACTATTGTTCGATGATTTTAGTTGTTAGTATTAGTATAGTTTTATTTTAGTAGTTTTGTTATCACCACCTGTAACACCCCCAAAATCCATACACGTCCAAACTACGTTGCATCAACTTTGGGAGTGTTACCGCCGCGGTGAAACGCAAGGCTTATTGAATTTAAAACACTAACTTACTCTTTATTATGAAAACTAAATTGCAGCGGAAATAAAATGCTAACTTAACTACAACTCGGGAATCACTATTGACCCCTTTTATTTAAAACCATTAACCATGTAAATCATAAACAATCCCTAGGATGTTCAACCAAAACACTGTAAAAGTTGATAATCAAAAGTATCCCCCATATGCCCGAACTCATGCAGCATCACCAGCATACCTAATATGCTCCCCATTGAAACATCAAAGGTTCATCACAGGTCAACAAACAACACCAATGACAAACAATCAGCTATGCTGAGTACGTACATAATCAGTTGCACAATACACTAAACATAATCAGAATAACAATAACAATTCCTAAACATGATTCTACAAAAACATTAAATTCCATTTTTACAATTTATTTGGCATCGAACGGGCACCGTCATCTTTCTAGAATCATACGGGCTACTTAATCCTTAATAGACAACTTGGTCTATTAGATGAAATGTAAATACGGTTTCGTTCCGTTTCACATCCATCACCTTAGTATGCATACCCCCAAGATCGTACGGAACCTTCCGCCTACTTGAGTTATCAAAATTTATAAGGACACTACTGTCGTCACAGTAGGCCTGCGTAGGAGTGTAGAGCAAGTCTCACACTCCCCCCATTGTTCATCACTTGTAGGGAGTCCAACTACAAGTTTATTGCCAAAATCCTTTCTTAGTATTAACCATTAATACCACATTAAACATGCAATCATTTTAACATTCCTTCTTAGATACAACACTCAAATCTTTATTCTTGTAACATCCTTGTCACACCATAGATCAAAGAATACCAATCCAAAACTTTCATTCTTATGATACGATAGAATTAAGCATAACAATGTTGCATACCGCAATCATGCTACCAAACAATCTCAGCAATCACAATCATACAATCGTTCCCTATCATGATTCTAGGTTCCAATAGAATAATTCACAACTTAACATGATACTAGTAATTGCAACTGAACTAGTACGCGTACGTACCTTGTAACGGAGAATCTTTGCTGATTACTTAAAACGTTCCGCTTATGAAATTGGGACCTAATCGAATAGTAGAAATACTTCAGTGCTAAGCCCTTGATATTATTAAAGTAAAAACCAGCTTATCCAACTATTTAAGATATGGTGTTTTGAATATTAAAATTAACCAATCTTATTGTTTTAAATTTCTTTTCATGAACTCTATTAAAACTAATATATTTAGAACTTAATAATAAGTTTGCGAATTTGATTTTCTCTAACTTATTTTATACTTGTTCATGACAATAAAACTTAAACTTAACGTTTACCCTACTTTGTTTATAATAACAAACTTAACTAGATACATATATAAGAACTATGAAATCAGAATTGAAGAAATAAAATCAAAGTAGGAACTAGTAGTGTAAATCTGATTTCTTTTACTCTTCTATACTTTATTTATAACAGCAAATTAACCAAAGATATATATATATATATATATATATATGCATAACAAAAATTAGATTTGAAAATTAATTTAAAGAAGAAAAGAGAAAGAATGACCACCGACGACTCCGACTAACCGCCGACCACCACGCAGCACCACCGGCGAGCCCCGAACTGCGACGAGACAAGCAGCCTCTCGCGCAACAACCGCGGCTGACGGCAACCTCCCGCGGGACAGACCACGACTCACGAGCAGCAGCAGCCTCGCTCGTCTTCCGGCAGTAGCGCGAACCTCCGGCGACGTGAAGGAAGAGGAGATGAACTCCAGCCGACGTGAGGAGGAGAGTAGTGCAGTAGAGAGAAACAGAGGAACGAACCAAAAGGCTGGGGAAAGAAGATGACATGAAAGAGGAAAGTGGAAAGAGAAAACTCCTTGGGGGTAATTAAAATCTCACGGCTGGAAGAAATAAGTTAGGGTTTAATAATATTTTTTTTTTCTTGTCTCCTATTTATAGCATGAGAAACCTTGGCTTAGAAGGATTTGTTTCCAAATCAAATTCCTATTTGTTATTTAGCAAAAACAGAATTAAAATATACTTAGGTACAAAAGTAGGTTGTATATTTAAATTATAACTGTAGGCTTACCCAAACGGTATTTATAAAATACTTTCACTTTCACTTTATATTTTCTTATTTATAGCAAAATAACTCCCAAAAATACGGAGTATTACAGGCTTCCCCCTTTAAAGGAAGTTTCGTCCCGAAACTTTGAGGTAGCCAGTCTTAACGATGAACTTTTGCACTTCTAAGTCCAAAAATTTCACAAGCGTTTTCTAGTTTTCGTAAGTCACATAAGCAATAATACACATAAATGACAAACTTAAGCAAACTTTAGGGGAATGCGAAATTCTATCGCATTCTCCCCCCCTTAAAAGAAAAGTTACGTCCCCGTAACTCGCCTACCCCTTGAAAGAGCTCCGGGTACTTTATGCAATCGAATAACATGTTTAAAACTTTGCATACAATTAGTTCTCCCTAAGTGTCTATAAAATAAGCCCCAAATGTCCCTCATGTTCTTCTTTGCTCCTTGAATATATCAATATATCGTCTATGAACACGACTACGAATTTATCGAGGCAGGGTCGAAAAATCATATTCATGAGGTCCATGCAAACAGCAGGTGCATTGGTTAACCCGGAAGGCATGACGGTAAACTCTAGTGTCCATACCTAGTCCTAAAGGCAGTTTTAGGTATATCTTGATCAGCAATCCACAATTGATGGTAACCGGACCTTAAATTCTATTAAATCGGAAGGAAAGAAGCCATCCCCTAATTTCAGTGAGACATTAAGGAATTTCTTAGAGCAATTAACAGTATCCCCAGATGGAATAAGTATAAGCATAGAAATTGACTCGGACTCAACCAGTGCTAGACTTCTAGTTGTATGGGCAATAAAAGACCAAGATGCTCCATAATTGAACAAGACTTTAACAGGAATTAAGTTTATAGAGAAAGTACCCGTGACAACATCTCTACGAGCTTCCTCTTCGCTAGCCGACATCATATACAGCTTCCCTGTGCCCTTATTATCACTGTTGTTGGTCACATGGTTCCCAGTTGGTGCCTGACTATTTGCATTGGTTGATGGTTTGGAGTAATTAGAGTTCCCTGACCCATGGTATGCATTTCCACCATTCTCATTCTCATTTATAGGCTTGTCTCCATAGTTCCCTTTCTTCTGAACGTTGGGGTTAACCTTATTCTTCGAATAGCACTCGTACGCTCTATGCCCCATTTTCCGACATTCATGACACTCCACCTTATTACCCTCGCAATCCTTCCCAGGATGATTATATGGACACTTCTTACACCTGTACACACGCTCAGGTCTGCGGTTGTTGGTGTTATTGTTGCGGTTATTGTTATCATTGTTAGGTCCCTCGTCGAAGTTTCATTGGGAGGTTTGATTGATATGATTCCCATGGTGTTTCTTTTCAAATCTCTGAATCTCGGGATTTGGATTCTCCTTTCGTTTCTCACCTTGTTTACCCCCTTCCTCTCGTTTCCTTATTGCATATAGGTGGGCAGCTTTGCCAAAGACATGGTCCAATGAGGTGAAAGTATATCCCCCCAGTCTCCCTTGTAGATCAAGGGTGAGCCCTAATTCAAAACGTGAGGCCTTAGCTTCCTTAGTAGGGGCAATTTCAGGAGTAAATCTCATCAACTCAATGAATTTACGGTAATACTCTTCAACAGACAGGTTCCCTTGTTCTAGCATCATAAACTCTTGGGCTTTCGTCTTTTTGAGGTATGGTGGGTAATACTTATCTATCAGGGCTTTCTTGAAGGTTTCCCACCCAAAGTCAGGTTGTTTGAGGAGGTTGTCCTTAGCTTGGGTCCACCAAAAGTGGGCATCCCCCTGTAGGTAATAGCTTGCTAAGGGCACAGTCTTGTCATCTGGACAGGAGAGGGTAAAGAAAAGTTTATCAAACTCCCCAACCCAGTTTTCCAATTCTTCGGGTCCCCCTTTCCCATTCAATACTGGTGGGTTCCTACGGGCAACCTTTTCAGACAAGTCCCCATCCCGGTGATGTCCTTGGGATAGGTTAGCTGTGATCTGCACTAGATCACGAATCGATTGCTCGACATTCAGAGAGGTATCAGGCGTGCCGCCTTGACGAACCATTATGCGCTGAAAAATGACACAACGGTTGTTTCAGCGATATGCACATAGTCGTTTATTTATTTAACTATTACATATTGACACGTTCATATAACACGTTTTTATTGCGAACAATCATTAAGTCTCTATCGACTTGCAATATAAACATCTCAAATAAGACGTTACATCAAATAAAAGAACAAAACTGTTGTACTATTATTGGAAAGGGTAAAATTTATTATTTCTAAGGAAAGCATAATACGAATAAATAAAGGAATAAAAGAATACTAATTTGCTACTTGGCATACAAGCCTTATTAAAATTGAAATAAATGAATAAAATAATATTCTAATCCTAATTATATAATCAAAAGAAACTAGGGACTATCATGGTGAGCTTCGTCGTCTGAATTAGGATTTTCTATTCCTTCTTCCATGTCAGCTTCGTCCTAAAAAGGCTTGTCATCCTCTATAGGTTCATCTTCATTTGGTTCTTTCTCTTCCTCATTTTCGATGTCAAGTACGGGTGCAACATGATCCTCCTCACTCACTGTGATAAATGTCCTATTATTCCCCTCATCCTCAAAATGTAGGTAACAGTTCTAAGGTTTGACGTTATATGGTAGTCCTCGGTTATGAACTCATTCTCAAAAGTTTGGTATCTTGCTCTTTTTTTTTTACAGCTCTAGATGGTGATTGTAGCTCAGTTTTAACTATAGAGTTCTCAAAATTCACATCTACATCCTTAGTTCCCGAGCTTTCCCCCACATGATAGGTTCCTCTAACTGCAGGTGATGAGGTAGAGGGCTCCCAACTTCTTTTCTCACGAATTCTCCATTCATTTTCACAGTATTTAAGATTAGTGATGAATTGCCCTACAGTAGGAAGGTATTGGTTCCAGTAAGTATGTTTGATTGCATTAAAACCTCCATTTTCTGACCATATATCCCAATATCTGCTGTGTATGAAAAGGTAGGGTTCCTCCTTAGGGATGTACTGCAGCTTAAAGTATATTTTCTCCATTTCAGTCCTTAGTCTAGTATCTCCATGTAAGGTTCTATATTCCATAACAACTTTAATCTTATAGGCCCAGATGTCCCAATCTTCAGGATGTCCCAATCTTCCGTTATTCGGTATTTCATCAGGTACTCCTGAGCACCTAGGTCGTAAACTATCCGCGAATTAAAAGAAGAAAATAGTCTAAGTTCTGTGAATTTAAGGTTTTTAAGTATACATTATATATAAACATATATAAGAGGTAAAACGATTATTTTCAATTTTAGAACTTCTTAAAGAGGTTCAAAATATTTACAACAATTAGATGGTTCTTTCCTAAAACATTCGAAATAAGGTTTTAGTTCAATATCTTTTTGAAACATCTTTGGAATATTATACTACTTCGAAATTTTAGGGAATAAAATATTTCAATATCTAACTTAGTGCGTCTATATAATATCACTATCTATGCACCGATTCTTGTACATCCTTCTAATCTATTCATACTTCGAAGATTTCAAAGAACCTTTCACAAATTCAATCAAGCAAACAACACCACATTTCACATAATTAGAACATCTGATTCATCCCACAATATTTGCATACTTTCTATAAACATCTCAGACAAGTAAGGCAAGAAATGCATTACAAATAAAATCATTCCTATGATTTAATGCACGCGAAAGTAATCTATATGATCTTATCCCATACTACCCATTTTAAAATTCGTTTGAAACATCTTTGAAAATAGGATATTTTGGCTCTGATACCAGTTTTGTAACACCCCCAAAATCCATACACGTCCAAACTACGTTGCATCGACTTTGGGAGTGTTACCGCCGCGGTGAAACGCAAGGCTTATTGAATTTAAAACACTAACTTACTCTTTATTATGAAAACTAAATTGCAGCGGAAATAAAATGCTAACTTAACTACAACTCGGGAATCACTATTGACCCCTTTTATTTAAAACCATTAACCATGTAAATCATAAACAATCCCTAGGATGTTCAACCAAAACATTGTAAAAGTTTATAATCAAAAGTATCCCCCGTATACCCGAACTCATGCAGCATCACCAGCATACCTAATCTGCTCCCCATTGAAACATCAATGGTTCATCACAGGTCAACAAACAACACCAATGACAAACAATCAGCTATGCTGAGTACGTACATAATCAGTTACACAATACACTAAACATAATCAGAATAACAATAACAATTCCTAAACATGATTCTACAAAAACATTAAATTCCATTTTTACAATTTATTTGGCATCGAACAGGCACCGTCATCATTCTAGAATCATACGGGCTACTTAATCCTTAATAGACAACTTGGTCTATTAGATGAAATGTAAATACGGTTTCGTTCCGTTCCACATCCATCACCTTAGTATGCATACCCCCAAGATCGTACGGAACCTTCCGCATAATTGAGTTATCAAAATTTATAAGGACACTACTGTCGTCACAGTAGGCCTGTGTAGGAGTGTAGAGCAAGTCTCACACTCCCCCCATTGTTCATCACTTGTAGGGAGTCCAACTACAAGTTTATTGCCAAAATCCTTTCTTAGTATTGACCATTCATACCACATTAAACATGCAATCATTTTAACATTCCTTCTTAGATACAACACTCAAATCTTTATTCTTGTAACATCCTTGTCACACCATAGATCAAAGAATACCAATCCAAAACTTTCATGCTTATGATACGATAGAATGAAGCATAACAATGTTGCATACCGCAATCATGCTACCAAACAATCTCAGCAATCACAATCATACAATCGTTCCCTATCATGATTCTAGGTTCCAATAGAATAATTCACAACTTAACATGATACTAGTAATTGCAACTGAACTAGTACGCGTACGTACCTTGTAACGGAGAATCTTTGCTGATTACTTAAAACGTTCCGCTTATGAAATTGGGACCTAATCGAATAGTAGAAATACTTCAGTGCTAAGCCCTTGATATTATTAAAGTAAAAACCAGCTTATCCAACTATTTAAGATATGGTGTTTTGAATATTAAAATTAACCAATCTTATTGTTTTAAATTTCTTTTCATGAACTCTATTAAAACTAATATATTTAGAACTTAATAATAAGTTTGCGAATTTGATTTTCTCTAACTTATTTTATACTTGTTCATGACAATAAAACTTAAACTTAACGTTTACCCTACTTTGTTTATAATAACAAACTTAACTAGATACATATATAAAAACTATGAAATCAGAATTGAAGAAATAAAATCAAAGTAGGAACTAGTAGTGTAAATCTGATTTCTTTTACTCTTCTATACTTTATTTATAACAGCAAATTAACCAAAGATATATAAATATATATATATATATATATATGCATAACAAAAATCAGATTTGAAAATTAATTTAAAGATGAAAAGAGAAAGAATGACCACCGACGACTCCGACTAACCGCCGACCACCACGCAGCACCACCGGCAAGCCCCGAACTGCGACGAGACAAGCAGTCTCTCGTACAACAACCGCGGCTGATGGCAACCTCCCGCGAGACAGACCACGACTCACGAGCAGCAGCAGCCTCGCTCGTCTTCCGGCAGTAGCGCGAACCTCCGGCGACGTGAAGGAAGAGGAGATGAACTCCAACCGACGTGAGGAGGAGAGTAGTGCAGTAGAGAGAAACAGAGGAACAAACCAAAAGGTTGGGGAAAGAAGATGACGTGAAAGAGGAAAGAGGAAAGAGAAAACTCCTTGGGGGTAATTAAAATCTCACGGCTGGAAGAAATAAGTTAGGGTTTAATAATATTTTTTTTTTCTCTCCTATTTATAGCATGAGAAACCTTGTCTTAAAAGGATTTGTTTCCAAATCAAATTCCTATTTGTTATTTAGCAAAAACAGAATTAAAATATACTTAGGTACAAAAGTAGGTTGTATATTTAAATTATAACTGTAGGCTTACCCAAACTGTATTTATAAAATACTTTCACTTTCACTTTATATTTTCTTATTTATAACAAAATAACTCCCAAAAATACGGAGTATTACACCACCAATCACTATTTTCGGATCGTCTAGATAATATTAGTGTCTCTTAATTTGGTAGTTGATCATACCTCCTTGTGGGAAACGATATCTTGCTTACCCTATATTTACTTTAATTGACCCGTACACTTGCGGTATTTTAAGGTACTTTTAGGACCGACCAGTACCCAAGCGGTTGGTGTGCGCGGGGATCAAGTTGGTACGAAGCGGGTGCGGGTACCCAAGCAGGTGGTGGGGCGGGGATGGGTTACGTAACTACTGGGGCGAGGATGGGTCTAGAATTTTCCCCCACAATGGGTGGTGGGGCTGGGATGGGGATGAGAATTTAATGCGGGTGTGGGTGTGGAGGTACCATCCTCCACACCCGCCACGCCCAATTGCCATCCCTAGCTGGGGACCTGGGCCGTCGGGTAGGGGGTTGCGTTGGGGTGGCTACTTGGGAAGGGGGAGGGGTAGGGGTAGGGGGCTCTTTGGGGGTGATGGGGGAGGGGGTGGTGGTTAGGCTTTACGTGGTGGACTCGTGGTTAGGGTTTAGGGTTTAGGGTTTAGGGGTAGGGGTTAGGATTAGGGTTAGGATTAGGAGTTAATTAGGGTTTAAAATAGAAAATTAGGGTTAATGACTGACGGAGTTAACCGCCGTTAGTCATTAAGGGTATTTAGGTGTATTATCATGAAATTGAGGGGTACCAGGTGTATTTTTAAAAGTGCAAGGGTACCGCGTGAGTTTCATGAAAACTCGGGGGTTATTTGGTGGAAAAACCGTATTTTCAATGATAGAAGGTATTTTACCTCATCGAGCCAGTTTTCAAAATTAATAGTTTTTATAGCAATTTGGCAAAGGGAAGGGGGAGAAAATGGTGTCCACATGAAATGACCCCCTACCCTTACTCACACAATAAACACTAGTGCAAAAAAGTTTAACCGCTCCGGTCAAAATAGGTCTTACTGTAGGCGGTGTGAGCGCGTTTTTGTATTTGACGACCCCACTGTTAAGGTTTTATTGAAAATTGTTTTGAAAGAAGTCGCCAACAATTCTTTTTAGGAAGAATCATAAACCTAATTGGATATGTGAAACCGTAGGGACAAATTATCCAATGTAGATTTTCCCGTCCTGCTCCATAGATGGTCAAAATGAACCAAAGATTGAGTTCGGGGGTGAGGGTACGAATATAGTCAGGAACCATCTTGCCCAATTTTGGCCTCTACTAAATATCGATTCATTACAGATTTTATGCCAAAAAATAATCAAATATTGTTTTAAACACCCTAAAAATATTTAGTCTAAGTAGGTTCAGGAAACACATAACAGACTAATTTTTAGTGACAAGTTATTATGCAATCAGTATTACAGGGAACCTAGCAAGTTGTCCAAATTAATCTGATTAATATTAGAATAATTTTTAGGTCTTCTTTAGCCATAATAACATGTGGGTGATAAAAATCATGCAGGACAATCATAATAGTATGCATAGAACAATCAGGCAGACATATAATAATGTATGAAAATAAATAAAAAATAGAAAAGAAAATATTGCAGGAAGTTAGTATAATATACAATACTTACAGTCGCAGGAAGACGATAACAATCTACATCATGAACAGAGTGCTAGTAACTTCAAGAAAATAATATACTAAATAAATAAATAAACAAAATAAAGGTTGTTAATTTAGTTAACCCTTAGAAATTATACCACCGTCTGGGGTCGTTGATTTGTACGGATCTTGGAAAATTGTATATCGAACAAGCCTTGTAAAATTATGATCGTCGAAGGTTTGCGTCAAGTAAAAATAATATTCTTGTTTCTTGTTTTGTTTGAGTGTGCATGCAATAAAGAACTTGGGAAAGTTGGGTGAATTGATTTTGTAGAATTCTCGTAGGTTGAGATGATGATTGATGAATATATATAGGTGATGGTGAAGTTTAGTGCATGAGGTTTTGTTAGATGAATATATAGAGGTGTTAGACTTTTTGTTAGGAGTGTCGAGGGATTTATGTGAGGGAGATTATAAAAGATTAGGCCGGGGGAAATTGAGTATTTTTTGAGATGCTGCTGCCCTTGGATCGGACCAATTAAGACCACGGTATGTTTCATCATCGGATCCTTAAATTGGGAGACACGATTATGTGTCTATACTTACCGATCCGGTTTTTGGTCCAGAGCGGTTGGGCAAGCAGCGGTTGACTAAAGTCAACTGCTCCGGTTGAAAATCGGATCACACTAGTGGAAAAAAAGTTCAACCGCTGCCGTCAAAATCGGGCTTACCGCTCCGGTTTTGGGCCGCATCGGTTGGACTCGCAGCAGTCCCCCAACTATTAACTGATCTGGTCCTAAACCGGATCAGTTAAGCATTTACCGCTACGGTTTTGGGTGAAAACCGGAGCAGTTAAGCAAGTTAACTACTGCGGTTTTGACCCAAAAACGCAGCGGTTAACCACACCAAAAACCAAAAAAAAAAATTTTTTTTGTTTTTTCATTATTAATCGATATAAAATCAATAGTATATATGAAGACTCATTTTATTAAGCATATTATGCTTAATTGAAGCATAAGTATAAATAATTATAATTTTAACATCATACTCAACAATTATACCCAAAATGCCTTTAAAACAAATTTGTTCCATCGACAGTTGGTTGGCATCAACAAAGAGACCATCGAGGCAGGACTGCAATCTGCATGTAGATTGCTCCATGATCCATAGCCACTAGTCTCAACCTGCACATTTCAAAAAAAAAAAATACTTAGTTGCATATTCATCAACCAAATAAAGCAGTAGCAGCAACCACTAGTCTGAACAGATGCCAATAACCAGTAAACTAGTTCCTCCAGTAAGATATCTTCTTGAAGAAAAAAATAGGTTTGGAGAACCCTGGCTAATACATCACTGATTACACTAACATCGTTTTGACTTTCACAGTTCGACATAACCACATTCCAAATTTACACTGCATCATGGTCTGTAGTCTAACTAATAGTATGATGCAAAATCTTCACTTATGATTACTCAAAAAAAAGCTTCATTTATACAGTACATTCTCATAAAAGTTTAAGATGGAATCATGAATCACAATCATGAATCACAACTACGATTACTGACGCAGACTCAGTACTTCTCATGGCATCAAAGGCAAAAGCATGTTTGAAATAAATGCAATAACAACTACAGTAGCAACTCAAATCAAAAGCATTGATTAGAACATTATTGAGTACCTTGTACTTCAGTTGAATCCTCTGAAGGTTCACTTCAGTCTCCATGACATCTCGATTTTTCTCTTCTCTCTACACGCAATCATAAAGGATAAGAGATCAAGAAAACCAATCAATGAGGAAAATCTCTAGTAGAAAAAAAAATGTAGAAAAAGCTCCATAATAAGAATTGGATGACAAGGAGAAAAGCATAGGGACCACGAGAAAAGATTAAAATCAATAACAAGAAAACAAATACAAAATAAGCTACAATGTAACCTCAACTATACTAGGAAAAATACCTTTATAAGTATTTCCAAGATGGTCTTCGCCTGGTCAAGGTTGCGTCTGACCTAAAACAGTTATAAATTTTTGAGTCAGAGCTTTCTCACCAGAGACTGATAGGCCTCCTAAAAAAAACTTGAGAAAAGGTCTCGAAAACCCCAAATTTCTCTGGATCACCAAATGCAATCAGCAACACAGATATGTTTGCCACCACATTATCTGCCTCAAAGACAATGTCTAATAAGGATTCTAAGTTGTAGCATGACATCCTACTTACTTCAGATTTCAGAAAATGTAAAATTAATTGACTAATAAGAAATAAAAATTGCTTACCTGACGAAGCTTTTCAAAAGACTGCACATTGTTTTCCCTCCTTTGCATCTACACGTAAAAACATTAAGAGTTAAATATCTTGTAAACACTGATAAATGGAAGACTAGATGTTGAAAATAAATTGAACAATCAAATATCCTGTAAAGCATGCAACAACCAATTCGGGTACACACCCTTCTCGTGTGGAGCGGGTGGGCCTTCTCTCTTGGCCTAAAAACATTGTATGGATTTGTATCATTAACAGGAGGAGGTGGCTACAAGAAAATACAATCAAATCAATCACATATATAACTTTCTCCCTGTTTTTTCGGATTCTGAGAAATTCTCTCCAGGCTTTCTCTCGACACAAAGTGTCGTCGCCATGGCAAGGAAAAATGGCGGGGAAAACTCAGAACAAAAATCATGGAAAATTAATGGAGAAACGTCGTGGTCCTTCCTCGGATTCACAGGCATTGAGAACTCGTTCGATGGATGAAATAATTGGTATTGAAGCTCTTGATTTTGGATTAGGCTCTGTTCTTACTCCAAAATCATCAATCCAAAATTTGCAGCAGCAATCGGCGATTCGTCACACATTCAGTGAGTGGCTTCAATCCTTGCATTCAAGATCTCCGACACATCAAGAGACGAATGAAGGTATGAGTTTAGTTCTAATTCTCCAAAAATTTAATGAAGTTGCTGATGAAAATGTGAATGGAATTGATATTGATGTGGATAGAATTGATATTGAAGAGGATAAACAACACATTAATTTGGATTACAATCAGGAAACTGAACATGTTAGAATCGAATTAGAGGATATTGAGGATGAAATCAACTACTGGAGTTCTTCACTAATCTGTTATGTAGTTGGTACGAATCCACCAATTCAGGTAATGAAGGGTTTTGTGAGGCGAATATGGAAGAATTTTAGGGTTGATAAGGTCGCTATCGTTAAGAAGGGTATTTTCTTGGTAAGGTTTGTTGCGATAGATTCTAGAGATTAAGTTATGAATGGACATTACTTCTTTGACAGCAAGCTTGTAATAATGAAGAAATGGCATGCTGAAATGGATTTTGAACGAGACGAGATTAAAACTATACCAATATGGGTTCAATTGAAAATTGGACATAAATATTAGGGGGAGAAATCTCTTCATAAGATTGTTGCTCAACTGGGAGACCCTATTAAAAGGGATGATGCAACTAGAAATCGTGAAAAGCTGCAATTTGCTAGGATATTGATTGAGGTGAAAATGGATCAAGTTCTACCAGATAAGATTGAATTCGTGAATGAACATGGAGATCTCACTGAAGTTTTAGTGAATTATGAACGGAAACCAGTGCATTGCAATAATTGTAATGGCATTGGTCATTCTACACAAGATTGTAGAATCAAGAAACAACATAAAAGATGGGTCAAGAAGGTACAACAACTAGTGCAGCAAAATGTTATACAACCTGTGGTTGAACAGATTGAACAGATTGCACCAATTGTTCATATTGAAACTGATCCGGAAGGATTTCAAAAGACTCTTAGACCAATCAGGGTGAGGGTTGCTGCTACTAAGGAAACAAGTGTAGCTAATTCCTTTAATCTGCTGCATGAAGGAGGATTTGTGGAGGCAGGAATGCAAGATAATGGAATGACTGAAGATCCAGCAGGAAAAGAGAGAGGGAACTCTCTCAATCCTAATGGATAGGATCTTATGCTGGAATGTGAGGGGGATTAACATGGCTAGGAAGCAGGATGATGTTAGGCATTATATAAATAAAATGACTGCTGGCCTTGTTAGTCTCCTGGAGACTAAGGTGAAGGTTTCCAATTTAGGAAAACTTTACCAAAGAATGCTTTCTGGATGGTGCTTTACATCAAATTCTGCCTATCACTCTGGTGGTAGGATCATAGTAGCATGGAAGGCAGGGAGTTTTCATATTAACATTGTAAGTGCTTCTAGCCAGTATATTAATTGTTTTGTTCAACCCTTAAGTGGTAGTACTGGTTTTTTTTGTACTTTTATATATGCTTTTAATGATAGTAAAAGCAGGGAAGTATTGTGGAATGATTTGAGGAATTTGTATACACAAGATGCTTGGGTAATATGTGGTGATCTGAATTGTGTAATGAATTCAGAGGAAAGAATTGGGTCATTGGTTAGAGAGAATGAAACCAGGGAAATAAGATTATGTATGTCAGACTGTGGTTTATCTGATATCAAGAGTGTGGGCAACATGTTCATCTGGAACAACAAACAAGAAGGCAGCAAGAGAGTGTACTCAAAACTGGATAGAGTGATGGCTAATTCCAGTTGGTAAGATACTTATAGCTCAGCGGAGGTATGCTTTCACAATGAAGGTGAATTTGATCATTCACCTGCATTAATAACAGTATATCCAAGAGATGACACTGGAGTGAAGCCTTTCAGATACTTTACAATGTGAAAAGTGCTCCGCAATTCAAGGATATAGTGAAGAAGGGATGGAATGCAGATGTTCAAGGAACCAAGATGTATGTGGTGATGCAGAAATTAAAAGCTGTGAAAAAAGAATTAAAAGAATTAAACAAAAATGGCTTTGCAGAGATTCATGTAGCAGAGGTGGCAGCTTATAATAAAATGGTGGAAGCACAGACTCTTATGCATCAACACCCAGGGGATGCACAATATGCAGATGCTGAGCTTGCTGTTGTTCAAGACTACACATGTCAACATCAACCATATATAGAATTTTTGAAACAAAAAGCCAAGATAGAGTGGATTAAGAATGGGGATGAAAACACCTCTCTTTTCCACCAAAGTATCAAGGCTAGGAAACTTCAGAATCATGTTTATAGCATATATGATGCTGATGGTAGATGGGTTGATAATGCTAAAGAAGTTACTGAAGCTTTCTTGACATATTATACAGATTTGCTTTGTTCAACTGAACCTAGGAAATCTGTATCACCTCAGATTATTGAATGTAAACTTGTGCTTACTGAAGATCATAAATGCATTCTAGAAGCTCCATATACTGTGGAAGAAGTGAAGCAAGCTCTATTTTCCATTCCTGGATGCAAAGCACCAGGCCCAGATGGTTTCAGTTCACACTTTTATAGAGACTCATGGGATATTGTTGGTAATGAAGTTGTGAATGCTATACTAGATGTATTACAAAGTGGGAAGCTGCTGAAGGAATGAAATACACCCACTATTACACTCATTCCTAAGGTCAAATGTCCTAAGAGTGTGAAGGAATTTAGACCTATATCTTGTTGTAACACAATCTATAAATGTGTTACAAAATTTCTTCGTGGGAGATTGAGGCAAATTCTACCAGACATTATAATGGAGAATCAGGGGGGTTTTGTCCATGGTAGGTATATAGTCCACAATATTATGGTGATACAAGATTTAGTAAAGCATTATGGGAGGAAAAAGACATCTCCAAGTTGTATGCTGAAAATTGACATAAAAAAGGCATATGACACAGTGAACTGGGAATTTTTGAGAGAAATTCTCATTTATTTACAGTTTCCAGAGAGATTCATTCATTTAGTCATGGAATGTGTAAGTACACCCATGTTCTCCTTGATGATAAATGGTTCTATGGAAGGGTTCTTTAAATCTGCTAGGGGATTGAGACAAGGAGATCCCTTGTCTCCCCTTCTCTTTGTGATATGCATGGAATACCTCTCAAGGGTATTATGCAAAATGAGCAATTTAGAGAGTTTCAAATTCCACCCTAAATGCAAAGCCATGAGATTGACTCACATGTGCTATGCAGATGATCTTATTTTATGCTGCAAAGGTGACTATGCCTCACTTTATCTGCTACTGGGTGCTTTTAAGCTGTTTTCAAATACATCTGGTTTAAAGGCAAATGTGCAAAAATCAGCTATGTATACTTGTGGGATGAAGGAGCAGGAAGTTCAGAGGATCATGCTTGCATCAGGTTTTGAGAGGAATCCTCTGCCTTTCAAGTATCTTGGTGTCCCCATATGTTCAAAGAAAATTTCTGCAGCACAATGTGAAGTATTGACAGATAAGATAATTACAAGAATTCGAACCTGGAGTACAAGACATTTATCCTACATGGCCAGATGTCAGTTGATAAATTCAGTGCTGCTCAGTTTACATGTATATTGGGCACAAGTTTTTATTTTACCTCAAAAAATTCTTAATGAGGTAATTAAGACTTGTAGATCCTTCCTTTGGAGTGGCCAACATTTCAGTAGTAAGTCTGGTAATGTAGCATGGGAACATATATGCAATAAGAAGGAAGCAGGGGGTTTAGGTTTCAAAGATGTGAAGTTATGGAACATAGCATGCATGGGAAAATATGTTTGGGCTGTTTCCACCAAGCAGGACAATGTATGGATTAAGTGGGTCAATGCTATATACCTCAGAGAAGAAGACTGGTGGGATTACATTCCAAAGGCAGATGCCAGCTGGTATTGGAAAAGAATATGTGCTATTAAAGAAATATTGAAGAATTTTTATACAAATGCTGAACTGCAAGCTATGCCTAAGTATTCTATTAAGGCAGTGTATGAGAAAATGAAAGGGGAGCAGCCTAAAAAAGAGTGGGCTAAATGTGTGCGGAATAGGCTTAGCACACCTAAGCACAGATTTGTTTTTTAGCTGGCAATTCAAAAGAAGTTACAGACGACAGCTAGACTTGCTCAAATAGGCATAAGTAGAAGTGCATTATGTTTACTGTGTGGCTCTCAGGATAAAACTCACAACCATATATTTTTTGGCTGTGTGTACAGTACGACATGTCTGGTGCAAATCAAGCAATGGCTGGGGATTAAATGTGTTGCAAATGAATTAGGGCAGGTTTGTAAGTGGATAAGAAGATGCAGGAGCTCAATGTTTAGAAAACATGTATTTGCTGCTGGTATTGCTGCTGTAATGTACCACGTCTGGAGAAGTAGAAATTCAAGCTACTGGAATCAATGTATACCTACTACTCATAGTACAATAAAAATTGTAAAAGCTGAATTGAAGCTTCGAATTAATAGTGTAATGCCTAGAAAAGTGTTTAGCATGGATCAGAACTGGTTTTGGAATTTGTAATCAGATTTTATAGCTAATCTTAGGGATTAGTTTGTTCTTCTTGGGTCAAAGAGTCCAACCTAGTTGGTTTGTTTGCCCTTGAGGATGTTTGGTTGTAAATCGTTCTTGGTTAATAATAATTACTGACTTAATTAGCAAAAAAAAAAAAAAAATCAATCACATATAAGGATGAATCCACAAAATCAGCAGCTAGCATGACTACACAGATCCCAACATAAATCATGTTCTTTTCCTACTCACAACACATATTCAGTGCCAGTTTCTTAAAAGAAATGCCAATAGTCAGTAAACTAGTTGCATAGAAATATTATTTTCTCTATTAAAAAATTCCAGCTACTGCAAGCCAGCAGCACGCGTGCTAGCAAGCAGCAGCAGCCCACTAGCATACTACAATATTAAATATAGCAGCCACTAGGTACATTCATGGCATTTCATAAACAATCGGGACGGATATATAGCATATTATAGTATCAAATTCAGCCACCAGATTCTCAAGGAGAGAAAGGAGTAGAGTCATTCAAAAATAACTTACTGAAATCAATTACTTTAGGTATCAAAATGCGTTAACAATTACATAGGCAACAAATCTTAATTGATCTAATTAATCCATTTGCTGTCAAGCCACAGTAGAGAGTCATTCAAAAACAGCTTACTGAAATAGTTTCTTGGACTTTTGCAGACTTCTCGGTCATATTTAGACCATTATTTTATTTACTCAATCAGCACATTAGAGAATCTTAAAATAAATCTAATGAATCGATTTACACTCAAATATGTATATTTTTCAGCAAGCTAATTTCAAATTCTGAATATTGATCTCCACAGTTTATTGTTTTTAGATGAAGTCAGAGAGCATGAAATTCGAAATTTTAGACAAAAAGGTGCAGAATAGGGGGGTTAACAGATCTTGAAAAGAAACATAGGCTATCAGGAAAACTTAATTATGAGCAATCTTCAATAACAACATAATTCACTATACCTTTTACCATACAACTATAAGACCTAGAATCATTGTGAAAAATCAACAAATCACTTAAGTATATATAACTCTTTTAGGAGATGCAAAATGGCAAACAAATCAAGAGTCATTCATTTGATATCTAGAATTTTGTAACCGATGGCCAAGGCGTTTAAAGCACCTTTTCAGAAAGAGCAGCTAACTCACCGATGATACTGATTTTGTCCAATAAGACATTTCATTTGACAGTAGAAATAGAGTAGGAAAAAATGGAGGTTGAGCAATACCTTCATGGCAACAACAGCTGGGTTCAGTAGTGCACCGTATCAGGGAAGTCATTCAGCTTGGAGAGTTTCTTAGACATCCATAAGAAGAGATCCTTACACTCCTCAGCACCAAGTTTTGATTCTAAGAGAGCAGCTGCTACATAAACAAAGATAAAGTAAAAAGGCAGCAAAGATCAATTATCACAAACATAAAAAAGAAATTCTGGAGTAAAACATACTGCATATTAAAGATTGTATGTTATATAGTTCAGTTCTTCTTAAAATTGTATGTGTCTCTTATAGTTGCAGAGACAGTAGGTCAGGGAGACAAGATTTACAAAAGGCTCAGTTAGGTATACTCAAGTCAAACATGCAAACAAAATCAAATGAAACTGCACAAAAAGAAGTGAATCTCTCGTTAAAACAAACTCGAGGTCAACTTCTCTATTCATTCTATTAGTTGGAATATGCTATAGTCCAACAGATATTGTGTTGTGTTTAGGGTCAGATTCCTTGATTGAGAGATGGTTCCATGATGTTAAGTACTATTCATCATAATTTACTGCTGATGGCAAGAATTCTCAATTCTACATTAATAGATTATTTGGAAAACACACAAATAGGACACACACACACACTGACACACCCCATATAAATCATAGATGTATTCATGTATCTGAATACTAGATCAGGCCTATATAGTTGGAAAAGTTAAAAGGTATTAACAGCTAAAGCAAGAAGCTGCACTTTTGAACTCTTATGTCCGAGACGTTTCTTAACTATCTTCAAGGCATCCATTGCTTGTCTGCAAAATGATTCATTGTAAAACTAAGAGCGGTCGAATTTTACATATAGTAAATACTATGCAGTTTTGTTAATAAATTCAAGCAAACACTAGAGTAATGTGACATAACATTGACAAGATTTTGCACCAAATCCAAGACACAAAAATGAATTTTCCAATACCCTTAACCTAATAAGAAGCATGCAACAAGAATCCAATAGCTGAAAGAAATACCATAATCCCCAAACAATCAAATCTAGCGTTTAGAGCAACATAAAACACCTAGTTAAGCAAATTATATGGGGATAGCTGAATGCAATCACTCATGTAAGTATCTAGTTGATTGTTACCCTTCAATACCAAACACAAAACTTGTAATTACAAGTATGAATAGACTTCGACATATCCACTTAATTTTTCATTGTAAACCATATTATGGAATGATACTACGTTGTTCAACCATTTTCTAGGTACAACAGAAGCACATTCTCTTTTCCAGAAATATTCAACAGATCCCCACATAATAGAAAGATATAGAGAATCAATTAAATTCAATTTGCTTAAGGCATAACACAGTGATATTCTACCATGGAACTTCCGTAAGGAAAAGAAGAGTTACCCAGGATCCATGTTAATAATGTCACAAAGCTCCATGTTAACTGCCCAATCTGGACCAATTAACATGTCATTGGTTGCCCGCTCAGCAACTGCTGCTGCGTTATTAGCCATCGCCTTTAACTTCCTTAAATTTTGCTATTTAGTCACCTACAAGAACATTATTCAGAATTTCAGAGAACAGTCAAACCTAACCTAAATTCATTCATTTTTTATCATTTAAAGTATATATAAACTCTATTATTTGAAGAATGTATCTAGAACACCAAGAGCATTTCGATAATGTTTGATTTCTAATCTAACTAAATAAAAAACAATTCCATGGGACATAAAAGCATCCAACAGCTTCAATATCAGTGCATAAACCATCCTAAGAAAGATTTTCTCATGCACTAGTGATTAGTGAGACAATAATTCCACAAAATTGAGGCTAATCTATGGCACTCGAGATCGATTTTTCCATCCATGCCCAATCCTTGATAAAAAAAAACCCTAACAATATGATATAAACATCAAAATTCAGCAAAATTGACAGAGAATTTAATTTTTAGAATACCTTAGGACAACATTTTCCGCAATTGGAGTAGTAAAAGAAATTGACATTGCGACCTCCAATTTTCCTCCTTTTGAAAGTCTCATCAAAATACAGAAAAAGAGAAATAAAAATCAAGAAAATGATGAAGTTACAATTAAAAAGATAGGAAAAGATGGTGACATATTTCAGAAACACAAAACATTATAATAGAAGCTTGAAAAACCCTAACAATGGAGAAAGTTCAGACATTGATTTTGGACGCTTTAGCTTTTCCTTGTCCTCCCTTAATAGTTGCGCTGCCTTCTTTGTCGCTCAATTTTTCTCCGGCAACCTCGCGTTAAGCAAAACCCAGACGAATTCATGGAAGAATTCGAAAAATCAAGGCTTTCGTGGGTGTTTGAAGGTGAGAGATGGTGATGAATGGATGGTAGAGATGGTTTAGGGTTCGACGGTGGTGGTTGAGAGATGGTAATGAATGGATGGGATAGTTTATTTAGGGTTCGAGGATGAGAGAGGAAAAAAGGACTGAGGAGGGAGGAAATGAGGAAAAACGGGGTGAGGATGGAGGAAAGACCAAACGCGGGCATTAAACCCAAAAAAAAAATTTAACTGATGCGGTTAAGAGAATTGAAACGGTTAACAGAAAACCGGATCGGTTTCTTGTTAACCGTTGCGGTTCATAGAGAACCGCATCGGTTAATGTTGCCCAATTTCCCTCCCAAATTTTGCGGATTTACCGCTTCGGTTCTCTTAGGGACCGCAGCGGTTTTGTTGTGACACATAGCGTTTTTTTCCACTAGTGTCAGTTACATAATAACTTATCTGGCCTTCACAAAAAAGGGACCAGTTGACAAGTTAACTGGTCCGATTTTTCGTGAAAACCAGATCAGTTTCTAGGTAACTGATCCGATTCCTATGTAACTGACCTGGTTTTCAACAAAGAACCGGATCAGTTAGTGAAGGGTAAGAAATTATAAAAAATTTGTTGCCCAGAATTTGAGCCACGCCACCAAAGCAAATTGACGAAAAGAAAAGAAGATAATATCCACCACGCAAATTGAAGAAACGAAAAGAAAATCAAACGAAACTAACATTGACAAAATTACACTAAATTGACGAAAAGAAAATCAAACGAAACTAACATTGACGAAAATCAAACGAAAAGCAAATTGACGAAACAAAAAAGAAAATCAAACGAAACGAAGAACTAAAATTGACGAAATTCTCGAAATTACAAAATCAACCAAACTAACAAAAAAACGAAATTACACTAAATTGACTAAAAATAGAAAATAAATAAAAACCTAGATCTGAACAAACCAAATTACAGAGAGAAAAAAATATCTGAAAACCCTAAAAAACTAAGAGAAACGAAAACTAAAACAACGAAAAAAACAAGATCTGACTACATACATCTTGAAAATAATATAGATAATGAAATGAAATTATAAAGTTGAAACTAAGATAAACATAACAAAATCTAGAAAAACCTAGATCTGAAATTGCGCTTCAAATCGTTGCGTGTTTCGTGTCTCGTGTTTCGTTGCGGTTTTCTTTGATCGTTGCGTTTGAACTCGCAAAACCGGAGATGATGGAGTTTGCGTATGAAATCCGGTGAAGGAAATTCGGTGAGAAGGGAAGGGAATAGACGGTGGTGGTAGATAGTTGGTGGTGGACACAGGACAGAGGAGTAGAGAGAAGGAAATTCGGTGAGAAGGAAAGGAAATTGTTGCGATTCGTCGGTGGTGATTAGTGGGATCGAAGGATCAAAGGGAGGCAATAGAGATTCAATTGAGTGATGTCGTGACTGGGTTCTGAGGATAGGTGGTGGCTGCAGACGATGGAGACCGTCGTGGTGGTTTTTTTAGATTTGGGAGAAGACGAAGAAGATTGGGGATTCTGGTGTTTGTGCGAATTGTTGAACCGATTAGTGGAGAAGATCGGCGGACGCTGAAGGAGTAGACAGTAGTGAGTGGTAGATCGGTTAAGGCTGGGCGCGGTGGTGGTGAGAGGGAGCAGAGGGAGGGACGCCATGAATGGCGTGATGAAAACAGTGAAGAGGATGAGAGGGGCTAGGACTTAGGAGAGAGGATAGAGGGAAGAGGGGAGAGTGAAGAGGGAACATGGATTAGGGAATAGGGTTTGTGAGTGAAGAGGCGCTTAAAACTTAAAAGAAACCAATCAAGTGGGCTATTGGTAAAGCCACGCTGATTTGGGCCACGCTCATTTGGGCCATGCTCATTTACTGATCCGGTTTGATTAAATGACCGGATCAGTTAATTTTAACCGATCCGGTTTGATAAATGACTAGGTCAGTTTATGTTAACTGATCCGGTTTTTGAAAAAATCGGATCAGTTATCTTGTATCATATAAAGTTTTTCCACTAGTGAAATAATCTAATTATTAATAAAGAATAAATTTAAAAGGAAAAAAAATCAATCATATTCAATAAGTCAATAATTATCTATTTGACATAATTGTCAATCAATACAAATTTCAAAAATATTTCATTTAACATTGATTCCAATTCTTTGAATAATGAGGAAAGTTGAAGGGAAAAAAACCTTGAAACTACAATTCAAACAGTTTCAAAAAATTACTCTATACAACACAAACACCATTATTGTACTTAAAATCTAAATTACTATAAAACTAAATTCTTACATACATACATGCATTATTCGCCATCGTCCCTATACCAAGTTTGTTCAACTATGTGCAAATCGGGTATCTAGCAACTATCAAACAATTTCAAGTCGAAAAATTGGCAATTTATTGCTCTGTACATATTACGTTTAATCCCTCTAAATATTATCATGTACGAAATCACTGTTTTTATTTATTTACAGCCTAAAAAGATCATGAAAAAGTATGTGTTGATCATGAACTCTTTAATATATCAAGTGCATAACTCTTTAATGTAAAGGCAAGGGGCGATATGATATAACCCTATGAAAAATTATTAAGTAACCTTTAGATTTAAAAACTAAAGCATAAAACCTTAAATTCACACACGCATTGCGTGCATAAATTGCTAGTACACACACACACACACACACACACACACACACACACACACACACACACACACACACACACACACACACACACACACACTAATAACCATGATAAATTAGACTATGTGTCGTTCATATGTTTGCTCTTGCCATTCGGCAAAGCAAAAAATCGTCTTAAGTTTTACCAATGCCACGTGTCGTTTGTTTACAATGCATTTGCCACCTAGATTTCGATTTAATTGGCCCTCCTTCAACCAAGCTTCTCTCAATAAATTACAATCTTTAAAATATAGAAATAAAACATGTGCATGCTTTAATCATGGACAAGTTGATCAACTAATTCTAAATCATTTTCAATTAAAAAAAACGTGATTTTAGGAATTAATCAATTACAATTGATTGTGGACGGTTTTCCTAATAAAAAATTGGAATAAAAAATTTTAAAACATTGTTTTAAACCCTAAATCTATCATTATAAATACTCTAATCATACTTGTATTGCATTACTATACTAAACTCCATAAACCCTAAAATCCTTGCCCTAAACCTGAAATTTAATATTATCTTCTAACGGAAAATGAAGTTGGTTCTGCGGATGTAAAATCCTCATCTACGCGTAAGAAGAATTGGCATCCTAAATTGGAACACTCAATTTTTTTTATCATGTAAGGTATGGTATTAACAATGATCCATTCAAGTCATCTTAGATTCTACAAAGTTTGCAAGGAATCTACAATGGACCAAGAGTTCAATTTCGATAATTAGGATATTGTGGAATATGTCTTTTCTACAATAAAGGATTCTATAATTTATGTGGATTTAGAATATATGGCATTACACTTTCTTCATTGCAATCCTCAAATAGCTCATAAAGCACGTGAAGTTTCATTTGAAGAAATCCAATTGAACAATGGAGATGTTCTACGACTTAAAAATATAGTGTTGTTGCGTTATGTAGCTACTAATTACAATTAGTTTTTTTTTGTTGCAATCCTCAAAGAGCTTATTTTAGTTGTCGAACAACATTTACATTTTGTTAATTTGTTTAGCTCATAGGTTATACATCTTTGCCTTTTTAATATAATATGGGTTTTGATAATAATACTTTTTGTAAGATCCATCATATATATCTCTATTATACAAGGGAAGGGGGGAAGAAGATGGTGTCCCCCTCTGAAAATACTAAATTACCCTTAATGATCTAATGGAATGAATAAAATTACAAAAGAAATAATTTAAGAACCCTCTCTCATTTCAACTTGCCATTGCCATTCTAAACAAGTTAAAAATGGATATGCATCAAAAACAATCACTACCTTTGATACTCTTTAATTTAGTATATTGACCTTTGTTTTATACCCTTTAAACAAGTTAAAAATGGTATATGCATTAAAAATATGTCAATCAAGAAATTAAATGGACAAAATATATTGACCTTTTTTTCATAAGAGAAGATGGGTATACATGACGTCCGCTTGAAAAGTCTGAAACACTCACTACTTTTGATACTCTTTAATTCAGTCAAACCAACTCATTATGTCTATTCTTTTTGTTCAAAATTCTTCACAAAAAATAGTATTAAAAATCACTCACAACCTTTGTTAGTTTTTACATTAGCGAATTAATATATCTAGAAGTGTGACTCTTAAACTGAACTATAACCTCCTTGAAAAACAATAAACTGATACTCTATCTTTCTCTCATTAAATAAAGTAAATTACGTAAGTGAACCTAACTTTTTACTGTACACATTTTTCTATTTACTTAAATTGTGTACTATGTATCTTTGTTTACTTTATCGACTTATATCTAAGTCAAAGTTGGAAAACTTTGACCACATTTAATTACTAATATGTTAGAAACAAAATATAGTCATGTGAGATCGTGAATAGTACATAATGTAAAAAATCGAAACCATAATAACCATAGGAAAAAGAAGTAAATTCCTTAATTTTTTAAACCGCTTCATAAGATTGTATACATAATATGTTTTTTGCTGTTATAAGGAATATGAACCTGGTGCACACTAATTAGTGTGCACCCGATCCATATCACATGAGTTGTAATGATTACATCTTTCAGTTTTTGCCGAGTTTAGTCTTTCTCTCTCCTCGTATTTTCTCTCTCCTCTGATAACTTCTTCATTTTCTCTCTCATAAATTAACTTCTTCTTTTACTCTCTCATAACTTCTTCTTTTTATCTCTCTTCAAGGTTATATTGTATTTTTCAGTTTTTTCGTTCAGTTTTGTCTTATATAGTTGATGTTATGATATAATTATTTTTATTCTCATGTAGTGAGTTCATACTTCTCTTTTTATTTTGTAGGTTTTTTTCCCAACTTTACTAAAAGGAGCTAATCATTATGTTCTGTTTGTGTTGGACATAAAGAAAAAGACTGTTTTTAAAATTGATAACAAGATTTGGGATGATAAGGCTGACTATAAGAAAATGATAGAGACTCTCGGTTCAATCATTGCTGATGGAGTTTCAAGTCTATTTCAATCTTATAAAATCCCACAATCTGAAGGTGATGATATGGGTTTATGGCCAACAAAAGAAGTGAAAAGAAGTTGAAAACAAGGTGCATATGATTTGAACCGTGGTGAGTATATACTTATCCATATGCTACTTTTTAACGGCTCAGAACAGCTTGAATGCCATTATCTGAATGATGTAAGTTTAATATAATTATTTTAACTCAGTTTTGTATTTAATTTTTTTGGTTTATAGTTTCTCACTTATTTAATTTATTTTCAGTAGACAATTAGGAAAGCAACAAGAGTCTCGTTGTCTGGTTGCACGATTTTATATGATCTGAATTTGGATAGAAGTGTGCTTGTGGAGAATGTGATATCATTCAGATCAAAGAGATCAAAGAGATCAAAGAGATCAAAGACTGTTGCTTTTATTGAAGAAAATGAAAGAAAGAGGGTTGAAGAGAGTAAGAGGATTGAAGATGATTTGATGAGAGAGATAACGCAGAAAGAACAACATGACAAAGAAGTTGGGGGTGGAAAGAAGAAGAAGACAACAAAGAAAAAGCCAATAATCAAATTTGGAAAGTAGAATTACTTGAATTGTACTTGATTTTACCAACAATGTTACTAATCTAACTGCAGTAATAGTGTGATCTATGTAGGTTTGTGTTTATACAGTAGGTGTGTGTTGATACAGTAGGTTTCAATTGATACAGTAGTTTTTAGTTGATATAGTTTGGTTTCAGTTGATATAGTGTGGTTTCTGTTGATATAGTATGGTTTAGGTTGATGTAGTGTGATATATTTATTTTGCTATGACAAAGTATGATATTTATTTATATATTTGTTTTTGATATAGTTGATTTTCTCATGATATAGTTGATTAAAAAACTGTAGTAGTAGTTGATATTTGTAGATTTTGATATAGTTGATAGTGTACACTAGGCTAAATCATACTAACTATTTTGTCATAACAATCTGTTTATATAGTGTATTTCATAACCATATAGTGCACTATAAGTGCATATAGTGTACAAGTCCTATTCCAAACTGAACCATTAAAAACATTGCATATAGTTCTCTTGGTAAACAATTTTAGAACATATGTTCTTTTGGAGTTATGCTTCCAAACTCCTTGTGTCTCTTTTTCCCTTTTTTAATGCCCTCTTGTATGAATCATAGTGTCCTTTTATTCCCTTATTATCTTTTCCTTTTGTGACTGCTCTATCTGATCCAAAACTGCTGGTCTTGGTGCTGATTCTTGTGCATTATTTTCTTGACTTTCATTAGCTTGTAATGCTGCAGCTACTTCTTGTAATGCTTTCTGATGAGCTTTAGCTTTTTCTGCTGCTATTTTTGCTTCTTCAATCTTTATTACTTCTTCAACTATTGAATTTGTTTTTTTGAAATTTTCCTCTATCACTGCTCTAGCTGGTTCTATTCTGTGGCTCTTTAATATGAGGTTGTAGTACCTTATGCCATGAAAGTTTGTGTTAGTACAAGTAGACAAATATGTAGTGGGTTTACTATGTGCTATAGTGTGTTTATAGATCATATAGTGACTTTCTTAATGATATAGTGTGCTCTGTATGCTACAGTGTGTACAGTTATAGTATAAGTAGACAAATATATAGTGGATTTCTATGTGACATAGTGTGTTTACATATCATATAGTGGCTTACTTTAGGATATAGTGTGTTTCTGTATGCTAGTGTAGAGTTCATATAGTGTGTGTGTTTATCATATAGTATATGTCTCTGTGGTATAGTATCTTTTCAGATGATATAGTGTATTATTGTTTGTTAGTCTATAAACTAAAATTGCATAAACTTAATTACATACCTCCTTATCATGTGCAATCTCCATGGTGTGAAGCTGTTCATTTCTCCTTTTTCTCTCTTTTCATTATCAAATTTCTCCCAAACTTCATTTTTTTCAAATCTTGTCCACCTTAATGATATGTATTTCTCTGGTATTTTTTTGGACAAAATGCAAGTGTAGAACTCTTATGGCATAAAAGCACAACCAACCTGATTCTTCAAAATTTATGCATTCACACTCAATTGTCTTCTCTGGGTAATTGAAGGAGACTTTTTGAGAGGACCATCAATGTCGTTTAGGAAAACTATGTATGTCAAAATGTTCCCTTGTGTACCAACTAATTCAATTGCACTTGCCATTGCATATTTTAATTCTTCCTCGAAATCTTGGAAAAGAGTATGTGTGTACTGTAAAGAAGCATGTTTTAATAGTGGACTCATGCAAAGATTTGATTTTAGTATTCCCTTTGTACAATTAAAATCATCCCTTTCTTCCTGTCTTCTCAATCTTTTTATTGTTTCTTGGAATATTGAAAAGAAGTCAGTCAAGCTAGTGGTTTTGCTTGCCTTAAACCCAACAGCATGATTTGTGCTTTCACTTCTCTGTGAAGATAGTGTTCCGGCAGAGAAGAAATCTTTGCTAAATGATGTACACCATTTTTCTTTCAAACTATACAATCTCTTGAACCAACCATTGTATTTCTTGGTCATTTTGCTCCAAGTTTGTTCAAATTTTGTCTTTGTAATGCAACCACTCAAACACTTGTGAAAAATATTCTTGAAGTCCCTATATGCCTTCATCAATCTAAATCGTTGATTTGCATTTTGACTCAAATGCCATAAACATAGCCTGGGTCTTGAGGTTGGGAAAGTCTGTCAATAAGTTCATATAGTTAGATATTCTAATAATATATATTGCTCCTGTAATAGTATATAGCAGAACTTGTAGAAATTCACGTAAACATCAGTACCTTTTTTATTCCTGCTGTAATTGCAGCATCTTGGTCACTGAATATAGTTATTGGACATTTACCTCTCATTGACTTTTTGAATGTTTCAAAAACCCATTCAAATGATGGTGTTGTCTCATCCGCAAGAAATGCACATGCAAATGTTGTGTTTTTCCAATGGTTATTAATTCCTACAAATGGTGCACAAATGAGATTATACTTGTTTGTCCTATACGTAGTATCAAAAACCATAACATCTCCAAAGATTGTGTAGACATCAAGCATCATGGAGTCTCTCCAAAACAAGCAGCAAACCTTTCCTTCATCATTCAATCTTACTCCAAAGAAGAAGTTACTATCTGTTTGCATCTGCTCATAAAGGTTATCAACAAGATTTTGTGAATCTTTTCCCTCATTTGGTTTTATTTTGAGTCTATAGCAGCAGTTGAAGTGTCCTTCATGGAATGCCCCAATACATCTTCACCACCAGCTTATGTACTCATATATCTGAATGAATCTATTGGTCCCATTCCACACTCTTGCATAGCTTGTATGGTTTGTTGCTTTGAATCACTCATTTGACACTCAGATCTATGAAGGTAATTTAGTGGTTCTCTTGTAAGTGGATGATTGTGTTTTATAACATGCCGCACTATCTCATATTGTCCTTCAGGGTTCATCCTTGCTCTAATTAGAGCATGACATTTAGTTCTTGTGATCATAACTTTTCTTGTCCTCTGCTTCTTTAAGGTGTTCCCTTGTTTTGAAGTGCTGTCTTGTATCATTATATCTGTATTATTCTCTCCCTGCTTTTCTTAGTTTTTAGTATTCCTTTTCCCTTGAGTAGAGCACACATAGTACTTCTAATGCACCACTGATGTCCCTTCTTTTTATTCTGTTTTTGGATTTTCTAACACTGAACCCTACTATAGCAGCATGCTGACAATATAGCTCATGTATATCATCCAAAGTTGGTCTTACTTAACCAAGTAAAACTCCTCCCATTTCATGTTTATTCAATGATTGTTCAGTTGAACCTGTTATAAAAGATTAAGATATTTTTGTCACTTTTGCAATAGTGTATCTATTTATGATATAGTGTATTTATGTATGATATGGTATATATATTTGTGTACTCTAATGCGTTTTCGTACGTAATGTTTTCTATATATGCTAAAGTGTGTTTCTGTCTGATATAGTGTATCTATATATGATATAGTGTATGGATTTTTGATATAGTGTATTTGTGTACTATAGTCCATTTTTGTGTTTCATAGTGTACGTAATATTTTTTTTTATATTCTATAGTGTCTTTATGTGTGATATAGTGTATCTATTTATGATGTAGTGTATGTATGTGTGATATAGTATATGTAGTTGTGTACTATACTGCGTTTTCGTAAGTAATATTTTCTATATATGCTATAGTGTGTTTATGTCTGATATAGTGTATCTATTTATGATATAGTGTATGGATTTGTGATATAGTGTATTTTGTGTACTATACTGCGTTATTGTGTTCCATAGTGTACGTAATATTTTATTTATATTCTATAGTGTCATTCTGTGTGATATAGTGTATCTATTTATGATATAGTTAATATATGAATGATATAGTGTGTTTTATTAAACTTACCTGTAATGACAGCTAAATGAGATTCATCAGTTAATACTATAGCATATTGCTCATCAACTTGATTTTCGAGCTCATCATGAAACAGCTCCACATTTTCTACAGAAAATTATAGTGTTACTACTTTGCTTAATCAAACGAATGAAATTATTGACTTCGATGTTGTTACCTTCAAAACTTGGTGTATTATTGAGATCTATTACGATTGGATCTTGATGCTCATTTTGGATTGAATTGTGATGATGTTCGTCGTCGAATGCTTCAATGCTCCGATTTAAGTCGTCTATATTACATGCTACAATACTCTGATTGAGATTTATTTTCTCAATTAAATTCGAATTTTCCATGAATTTCTCGTAGTTCCTCAATTGAACAGGAAATTGTTGAAGAATCAATTTCGAATCAATATAGCGTTACAATTATTGAATCAAATAAGAATAATAATTTGATTCTGAAAGAGATGTAAGTAAATTTAGGTTTTGTATGAAAATGAGAAATAATTTGAATGAAGAGTGAGAATAATTTGTAGAAATTTTAGAGCGAAAGAATCTTCGATTTTGGAAATATTGAAGAGAGAAAGAAAATCGCATATTTTGGAAAGTGGGAGTGAGTAGTGTTTGTCGCGGGTCACGTGCCTGGCCCTGGTGCACAGTATTTTTAATGTGAATCGGGTCCACGCAAGTTGGATTTCTATTTCAGTTAGATACAATGACTATTACACGTTTTTAGTATATTCTAATGGTTATAATTTTTTCACCTAAATAGCAAATTAACACTATGTGATGTTCAATATAAGTTACTGCTCCATGAATTAACAATTACCATATTATTAAAAAAACCATGCATATTATGGAAACAAAGTAACTCTAGGATACGAGATGAACATGTCATGAGTAAGAATTTAGATCATAACAAAGGAGATATTCTTATTCTTGAATTAGAAATCATTTTGTGGCAGAAAATGATCTTTATGTTAGTGGTAGTCTTATTGGTGTGCAAAAGAAAACAATTGAGGAATTGTATCAATTGTATCGTCTGCATTCTGGAGCATTGGGTTTTAGCATTAGGAAGTATACATCTAGGATTGGTAGGGTTGAAGAAAATGTGTATTTAACGAAGGAAAAGTATTTTGTTTGCTTGTGTCATGGAAATCCGGATGGTCAGAGTGATTTTGTTTCTATTCCCGATGTTGTTGTTGATGAGGATGGCAATGAGAGGAAGCGCAAGCAACGGAGGGTTATTGTTACAAAGACGGTGTGTAATGCATTGATGAGAGTGAAGTTAAATGATTATGGAATGTATGAAGTGATAGGTCATGTGCTTGTGTATAATCATGAGCTTACCCGTACTGAGTGGCAACATTACCACCGTTCGGAGAGGGCCATTGGGGATGGCAAAGCGAAAGCAATTACTGTTATGACGGAAGCATTAATGCGGCGTGTTGTGCAATATCGATATGAATGTCACCAATATGGTGGTGAGGAGGCCCTTGGTCACACTTCTCGTGACCACTACAACTTTGTGAATAGGCTTAAGATGAAAGCAATTGAGGGAGGTGATGCACAAGCTGTCATCAATAAGCTTAGCCAAAGGGCTGCTGATGAGGATGACTTTTTTTTATAGGGTGAAATTGGATAGCATCGGTAGGTTGTGTAATCTGTTTTGGCGTGATTCTATGACGAAGAATGATTATGAATTGTATGGAGATGTTACTCTTTTTGATACCACATATCGTACAAATAGGTATAATTTGATATGTGGTGCATTTGTGGGTATAAACAATCATTGGAAAAATGTAATGTTTGGGTGTTGCTTTTTGTCGGACGAGACAATTGATTCATTTGTTTGGCTCTTTGAGGTTTTCAAGAAATGTATGGGTGGAGTTTCTCCTGTGTCAATATTTACAGACCAGGATCAGGCCATCAGCAATGCTTTGTCTCATGTATTTTTGTTGAAATTTTTTAGTGTTTTTATCTTATATGTAAAAGTGGTCACATAATGAATTAAACTGGTAATTTTTAAAGGTATATTGGGTATCGAATGGAAAACTGACATTAAATGCCTTTAAATTATTATGTAATGTTTGGGGATTATGTTGGTCACTAAATGACAAAAAATGGTTAATTAATGGCTTTATCTGGATACGAAATTCTTAAATGTGTTTATAACAGAATTGTGGTATGTAGGTGTTTCCTAACACAAGGTTGAGGCTATGCTAGTGGCATCTTTATCAGAATGCAGTTAGTCACTTTGGGACTTTGAAGAGTGATGACACATTTTTCGATGCTTTTGAGAAATGCCATTGTGGTTGTTATGATAGCGTTGAGTTTGAGGCAAGTTGGGATTATATGATGGAGAAGTATGGCCTAGTAGGAGACAAGTGGTTTGCTCGTTTGTATGAGTTGAAGGACAAGTGGTCCACAACATTGAGCAAGGACTTCTTCTCAGCTGGAATTTTGTCTTCCAGCGTAGTGAAAGTACTAATAATGCTATAGGCTTTCAAGCTTCCAAGACAACAAGCTTGTATGAATTTTTTGGTATGTTCCAGAGCACTATTTTACGATGGAGACAAACTGAAACCAATGATGAATTTGTGGATTCTAAATCTGTCCCTATGTCTTATTTACCTATGGCGGGTATGTTGAGACATGCTAGTCAAATTTACACAGCTAAAATGTTTAGGGAATTTGAGCAAGAATTTGGGTATTCTTTGGGTACTATTTGTGAGTTTTTGACTATGGATGACACGATATTAGTTTATAAAGTGTGGCCCGAGAAGCATCCACAACGAACACACCAAGTCACTTTTGATTGTGTAAACAAGTTTGTTAGTTGTTCTTGTAGGAATTTTGAGGAGTCGGGGATGTTATGTTATCATTGCCTTAGGGTACTTCACATGCACTCGGTTAGTGAGATACCTTCATCTTATATTTTAAGGCGGTGGACAAAGTTTGCCAAAACAGAAGTTTGGGACCGTTTGAAGCAGCAGCGGGTGAACATGTCATCATTAAAGAAAGATTGCATTCCTTGGCGATTCCAAATGTGTAGGGTGTATAATAATCTCATCATAAGAAGTCATGACAATGAAGAGGCAAGGAAGATAATGGAGAATTGTTATATGCGTGATCTTGCTGATGTGCTGGCTGTTTTTGCTAATATTAACTTAGCTGATTCAGAATTAGGTGTTGGAGAATCAACTGCATCAGATTCCTCTACCATTACTGTTTTTGATCCTCCTTGGGTTAAAATGAAAGGAAGAAGTGTGAGGCCGAAAAGTGGAATTGAGAAGAGCAAGAGGGGTAGAGGTTGTGGAAATCTATTTCCAATGCTGCAAAAGAGTTTGGCTCTTACACTCGTCCTGCAAGATTATTTTGACTTGCTTACAGTGAGTTAAAAAGGGTGACTAATAGGCTTTAAGTGGTCACTAATAGGATTAAAGTAGTGACCAATAGTATTATAATGTTTAGTTAATAATATGCTTTTGTATTGACTCATTTCAAGTGGTCACTAATTCGAAGTTTTTCTTCATTTCAATTGAATAATATATTTGTTTTTGTCCTCAGTCACTTATGATTTTCAAAGAGTTCCACAGTTGGTAACTAAATAAAATAAACTGGTGACTCTATGTCTTATAGTGGTCACAATTAAGGATATTGAATAATGACGATATGGCTTATATGGTTTATATTAAAAATAGTTATGCATACTAGGTCACTAATTAAGATAAACTAGTGACTAATAGCCTTATAGTGGTGACAATTAAGAGTATTGGTTTTAGGCTTATGGCTAATATCTTAATTAAGAATACACACAATACAATACTGATTTCTATAAGAATACCCACAATGCAATACTGATTTCTAGTGTTTTAAACTTCAAATGTTATGTTTTCCATAGATTTAAGATTACTTATGCATACTAGGTGAGTAATTAAGATAAACGGGTGACTAATAGGATTATAGTGGTCACAATTAAGAATATTGGTTTTCTTTTAATTATTTAAAAATACCCACATTAGAATCTTGATGACATAAACTTGAAATGTTAGTGACATAAACTTGTGAGCCAAACAAACAAAACATTTTGAAATACTTCTCCAGACATGGTTACTAATTAACATAAACTAGTGACTAAAAGGCTTATAGTGGTCACAAAATAGAACTTTGCCTACTGCCTACTATGCCCATACTTTTCATATTTACATTTCAAAATATAACCTAATATACCCTATCAAAGTTGTTGACATGTCAAAATATAAGCTAATATACCCTATCAAAGTTGTTGACATGTCAAAATATAACCTAATATACCCTATCAACATTTGTGCAAAAAACCATATGATCAGAATATAGCTTTCTAGGAGACATTCTTTGGTTTTCTAGGAGAAATTCCTCTGGTGGGAGAGCCTTTTGGTGGTGCTTCAGTTGCTGCTTCATGTGCTTCTTGGTGTCTCTTTGATCGTCTGGTAAAGACTTGGGGAACAGGTTTGCTTTGATCTTCTTTTTGTTTGTGTTTTTTGGGTTGCCTTTATTCCTTCAATTCGGGTATATCCAAGTCAAATGATGGCATGTCTACAACTGCTTGCCTTGTTGTTGTTAGGAGCTTCTCAATGTCATCAATCTGTTTAAGAACTTCAGGGTTCTCTAACAGTTGAGTCAATGTGGGTGATCCATCCTATGGAACATCTTCCTTCCTTTGTTTGAGCTCCTCCAACCTTCGCTTGTGCATGCTATAGCAAACCTTTAGGTCGCGTCCCAATTTTAGGCGAGCTTGATCAATAGGCTGTGAAATTTCCAAGTATCATCATTGCAAATAATTGAAATAATAATATATTAATGCAATCAACCTAGTAGAACTAATGTATACTCACAACAATATTATGATAATACTTTGTAATTAGCCTAGTGACAAAAGTAATTATAAAGGTAACTAAAGTAATTAAAATGGTAACAAAAATAATGTATTGTATGTTAAGAGCAAATTTAATTTTAGTTGTAATAATTTAAACTTACATCTTTTGTAGTTTGTTCAATTTCTTCATCAGTCATCGTGCCTTTGGGAAGCTTAACTATTATCACCCTCTCTGCAGAACTTGTGATCACCATTGGTTGTGACTTTGGCACCGTCATTGTAGGGTTTTTATCATGATGCAATGGAGGATCTTCATTCATGTCTTCATGCTCAGTTTCATACCTGTTTCCATTGAGGCAGAATTAGGAAAGTAGTAAGTAATTGAATTTGAAAATGCTGGGGAATTATGAGTGTTTTAGAACAGGGTAATGGTTTTTAGCATAACTTACTAGAGCAAGTTTATTAATTTTGATCTCCTGGACAATCTGGCCTAACTTATTAAGTAACAAAACTAATGCTAGAATTCATTCTAATAACCTAACTAACAATAATAACTAAACTCTAACAACCTAGAACAATAGTCAAACTCTATACTCCAACACCCCCCCCTCAAACTGGAAATGGTTGGAAGCATTTCCAGTTTGAACTTATTCTAGTGTAAACATGAGTACAAACATTTGAATTTCATGAAGTGTAGCTGACATAGGATGGACCAGGCAGATTCACAAATACATTGATGGCAAGCATCTAATCAAGGTACCCTGTCTTTGCACACCATCAACAACACGCTTTGGGAGCTGCACCCAACTATCCATGATAAGACTACCAAACATCACATGAACAGAAATCCCATAAACCTTTGCCAACCACCAATACACCAATAGAACAACTGAACTAATAACGAGCAACTGCCTATCCTCCAAATACACATTTGAACCAACCACCCACCAATCACACAAAATTGAGAAAGAAATGTGAATTCAGATGACTTAAATTGATTCCAGAATGACTTAAAGTGGTCACCAATCAAGTTATAGTAGCTACTAATGTATGTAAATGATTCTCAAATGATTGAAATTAGTGAAATCAAATTTGTAGTATGTAATTTTCATATATGAAAAAGAAGTACTTAAAATGTAACTAGCTTAGTATTAAATCAACAATGATATAATAAATTACAGTCAATAGGAATTTAAAACGTAAAACCACACATAAAACAGCACCTAAAACATAATAGTCTGCCATTTCATTTAAGAGCAAAGTTCATATTTACAAAATTTCTTCCACAACAAACACTAGAAGCAAATATTCCAACAGTATTTCATAGTACATGATTAGGTCAAACATAAACAAAAGAAATCTAAAATTATTATGGAACCAGTTTCATACCTGTTTTTATTGAGGCAGATTGGGAACATTGCAGCTTCCCACTCACCCATACCAAATCTGCCTCCTTTGCTGCAACCTCTTCTAGCACATGCTCACGGACTATTTCGTATGTCCAATGCTGAATTAGTGGAAGCAATGTTGGTGGTTGCATTCCCTTCCAAAGTAAACGATGGAAGTAAACAAGTTGTAGTATGATGATGCACCCACCTACACTCTTTGATCCTTTTTTGTTGCAACTTGTTACAGCTTTGTCCAACCTCTCCAACACTTAACTGCACCAATTCATTCTTTGGATTTGCGCGGGATCCAGAAGTGCTTTTGTTATATCCATATCTATGTTGTTGTGTGGTGTAGGAGTGAGAAATGTCGAGAGTGCATACATAGCATAGTAGCTTTGGAATCTGCGACCTCCATTTGGTAGTTTCAAAATATCTTCAACCAGTTTGGATGCTTTTACTTCTGCATTGCCTGTACATCCTAATTCTTCACGCCAATGATTTTGCGCCCAAAGATCTGGATTGTCTCTTTTGGCAAGAGAGTTTTGGACAACATGATCTCCTTCTTTTGGCAGTAAAAAGATGTCATAAACATCATCTTCAGTTATATTGCATCCCCTAGTTGCATCAACTGTAAACCAGTGGTTGTTCCCATTATACTGCTGTACAAGCCAGTCCACCATACCTTGATAATATGCATTCACGTTGAGCATAAGCAATCCTCCAAATCCCATAAATTCCACATGCATTCTTTGATCTGCAGTGAGTTGCTCATTCAACTTGAACAGTCCACTAGGGGAATAATATGTTGAAATCAAAACTTCTTTAGCTTCTATAAAATAATTTGGAACAATAACAAAAAATCACAACCATAGTGATCATCGGACATTAAACTGGTCACTTATTGAGATAAAATGGATACAAAATGACTAATATTGACAACAGAATGACTTAATCTAGTGATAACCCTATTTCTGATTTGCAACTGATTTTTTCTAATAGGTTGATGTTTTAGAGTTGAATAATGGACACAAAAACATAATTTAAACATAAAAGTTGAATGATCCATGAGTACCATAGAAATGCAAACTAGTGCCATAAGTGGTGACTAATAGAATTAAACTAGTTACTAAATGACATAAAATGTCAACTAATACCGTATTATAAAACATGAATGAAATATTTGTGCAAAGGGACAATAAACATGAATGACATAATTATAAAATGAATGAAATGTCAACCTGGGTTTACGGATTTTTTTTGGAGAACCATCGTGGTCAATCTCTTTGACAAGTTGTTTTCCTTTTTTCTTTGCTTTTGCACGAGCAGATTGTGGTGTATTAACTTTTTCAGCAGTGTTAGCAGATTGTTTCTTTCTTTTGCCTCCCTTTCCACCATGTGACTCTGCTGAACCCTTTGGAAAAAAGGTTATCTCGTGCTCTGGAGGAGTTTGCTCTCGAGTTTCCCTCTCAACCTTTGGAGAAGTGTCCCTCTCATTCTCTAGAAGAGTCTGTATTTCCCCTTGTTATGATTCTTCTTTGAGGTAACTTGTAATCCCCCGTATTTTTATGAATTTTATAAATATATTTTAATATATAGTTATTTATATTGTAATATATATTAGCATTTTAATGATTTCATATTTCAAAGGTTGACCATTTTGAAAGTCAAAGGAATTATTTTAAAGATTTAAGGAAGTTAAAATGTTTTGTTAGGCATGCTTTGAAAAATGTTTGAAATGTTAATTGGATTTGGAAAAGAAGTTTAAATGGGCTTGAGGAACCCAAACGCTAATCCTAGTGATGTTAGGAGTTCAATCATCAATCCTATTCATCACCAAACTCTATTGGAAGCCCAATTCTATGTTTCCCTAAGCCCACAAAAGGGAAACTATAAATACCCATAAACCTAAATTATTTTACCACACAAATTTTCTCTCTCCTCCCTCACTATAACCGACGCCCTCTCTCTTCTTTCACGTTCTTATTTTTCTTCTTCCAATTTTCTTTCTTCTTCTTCAAGTAACACTTTCTTCTTCGCCAAGAAACGTCACAAACACTCAATCACCATCACCGCCGCCGACCGGTTGCTGCGCCAGTACCGCCGTGCTGTTTCCGGCGCCTCCTTCTTCCTTATTCCTTCGATTCGTTGGTTAAATTCTTTTCTTCCTCCTCAAGTCTCAATTAAAGTTCATATTTTTATGCTTTATTTTGGTACTAATCATGATTAATAACTTTAATTTACTGTTTTAATGATTATTCATGGATTATATATATTGTGTATTAAAAGATTAAAATTCAGATTTGATTATTATTTTAGATTGAGTTTTTAATTATCAAAGCATGAATTTTTAGGGTGTTAAATATTGGAAAATCATAGTAGCATGTTATAAACTATGAGATTGTTTTAATTTATGAATTTAAGCATGTTTAAGTGTGTTTAAAGAGGGTTTTAATAAATTATATGCTGCTGGAATTTTTTAGAAAAGATGTTATTAAGGGAGTGTGATGGATTTTAATGACTAGTATAGTAATACTATGCTAGGAAGTATTAGTATTTGAAGTTTTAATGTTAAAAACAACTTTTAAATATTTTTAAAGAGGATTTAAAGTATTATAAAGTTGCTGGAATTTAATTAGAGTATTGACTTTAAGTTATATTGGTTGTTTTAGGTGGAGAATTTTCAATAGGCGACTTTCAAAGTGTTTAACGGTGGCCTATCAGTTTGTTTATACAAGGTACGTACATACCTATGTGTTATGTGAGTAGTATCATGATTTTAGGAAGGAAAAGTTGTAGTATCATGTATAGGAACTTTGTAAGTTCATATATGATTTCTATTATGATTGGATTTTACATGTTTTATGCTTGTGTGCAAACATGTAAGGATGAGATTTGATTATGAGTTGAATATCATGTTTGTATGGAATATTGATGCAAGCATGTTATATGGATTGGGAACTTTATTTATTAATTCACATGGGGGAATTAATATATTTAGTGAGTTGGATCATGTTTAAATCATGTGTTCCCTTATATTATTATTTTCATTACTCTATGAGGACTGTGGGCCTTATTTGGTAAGTTGATAATTTATGCCTTTGAAAGGTAAGTTGATTGTTGCCTAGGTTCAACAAATAAGAAGGATTGGAATAAAAAGGGATTAATCTTGGATTGTAAGTTGTATGATCACTTATTTTAATCCTAGGATAAAAAGAAGTTCAGTTGTGAATGTTTGATTTGAGATTTCTGTATTACCTGTGTGTCATAATAAGTAATAAATTGTAAATCACGTAAAGTGTAACTTGGATAGTAATAAACTTTAGTCTGGTGCACGTCTGAAGTTGGACAATCAAGAGTTGGGGTACATGGTGAGTGTGCCATGGCTTTTTCTGGGAATTGGATTGATCACCGTTCCTCTTTTTATTCAAAGGTTCCTCGATATCGCAGGTCATTATGGAATATGGAGTCGCGCCCGTATTTCGTCTTCCTAGGGAAGGCTGGTTTTTAGTTAGACAACTCGGTCCAATAACTATTCCATTTAAAGTAATAAAAAGATGATTAAAGTTTAGTTCCGTAAAAGTTATCTGCAGAATGTTATATTATTATATTATTATTTATCCCTGTTTATTATTTCTTAGTAACATGTTAGGAATGTTTATGTATTGTTATGTAGTACTCAGCTTTGCTGATTACGTGCTTTGTTTGTATGTGTTGATCATGGCTTTGCCTTATTGATCCTGTGATGACCCATTTTGGTGAGCAGAATCTTTAAAGTATTGACATCTACAGGTGTGCAGATTTGCATCATTGGGAATCTGGGAATGGAAAGCTTGTGTAACAAATTGTTTTGCTTGTTTCTTTAGTAGAATCATATGATATTAAGTTTGGTTTTGGAGTAGACATTTTTAGAGTGTTGGTTTTAAGTACTTTGTTTATTTATTATATTTAAAGTATGAAGTTTAGTTATGTTTGTATTATGCTGCAAAATTCTGAATAAGCCGATACGTTTTAACACAGGCGATAATACTTTGATAATTCTTTATAGTTTATATTAAAAAGGTATTTTAGAAAAGAGAGAATTGTCGGGGTGTAACAAAGTGGTATCTGGGACCTTTAGTTTATTTTCAAAACTTTTAGGCGCCTAACTACTTACTAGTTATTTGAATAAACTCTTAGAATTGCTCCTACTTATTCGTTTTGAAAAACGTTATTACCTTAAATTAGGAATAAGAGTATATTGTTTGAATTTTTTTTTAGGAGATCCGATTTTTTTTTATTGTTCGAATTTTGTTTAAAAATAAAAAGTCGAAATTCGTTTTTGTTTCGAATTATTTGTTGGTTCGATTTTTTTTTCTTTTTAGCATGTCCGAAATTTTTCGGAACTCATAGGTGATGGTTTTTATTTAAGTTTGACACTTTTATTTTTTTTGTTATCTGAAAATTTTAGTTAGGCCCTGTTCTTTTGAACTTATTTTGGCTGAACTGAACTGAACTTATTTTATTTTTGCTGAACTGAACTTATTTTTTCTTATTTTTGCTGAACTGAACTTATTTTTACTTATTTTTGCTGAACTGAACTTATTTTTACTTATTTTTGCTGAACTGAACTTATTTTGGCTGAACTGAACTTATTTTTGCTGAACTAAACTGTATTAACATAATATTATCAATACTCATTATTATAATAGTCAATAAATATTAACATAATATTATCAATACTTATTATTATTATTTTTTTATTATTTTATAATAATAAATAATAAATAACAATAATAAATAATAATAAATAATAAATAATAAATAATAATAAATAATAAATAATAAATAATAAATAATAAATAATAAATAATAAATAATAAATAATAAATAATAAATAATAAATAATAAATAATAAATAATAAATAATAAATAATAAATAATAAATAATAAATAATAAATAATAATAATAATAATAATAATAATAATAATAATAATAAATAAATAATAGTAATAATAATAAATAATAAATAATAAATAATAATAAATAATAAATAATAAATAATAAATAATAAATAATAAATAATAATAAATAATAAATAATAATAATAATAAATAATAAATAATAATAAATAATAAATAATAAATAATAATAAATAATAATAATAATAAATAATAAATAATAATATATAATAATAATAATAATAAATAATAGTAATAATAATAAATAATAAATAATAAATAGTAATAAATAAGAAATAATAAATAATAAATAATAAATAAATAATAAATAATAAATAATAATAATAATAATAAATAATAAATAATAATAATAAATAAAAAATAAAAAATAAAAAATAAAAAATAAAAAAATAAAAAAATAAAAGAATAAAAGAATTAAAAAAATAAAAAATAAAAAATAAAAAATAAAAAAAATAAAAAAAATAAAAAAATAAAAAAATAAAAAAACAATAAAAATAAAAAAATAAAAAAATAAAAAAAATAAAAAAAATAAAGAAAGTAAAAAAAATAAAAAATAAAAAATAGAAATTCATCATTATTATAATTATAATATTAATAATAATAACAATATTAATAGTAATATTGAAAATAAAAATAATAATTACAACATTAGATAAGACTGTACTTATTTTTGCTGAACTGAACTTATTTTTGCTGAACTGAACTTATTTTTACTTATTTTTGCTGAACTGAACTTATTTTTACTTATTTTTGCTGAACTGAACTTATTTTTGCTGAACTGAACTTATTTTTACTTATTTTTGCTGAACTGAACTTATTTTTGCTGAACTGAACTTATTTTTACTTATTTTTGCTGAAAATAAGTCCAAAAGAACAGGGCCTTAGTGTCTGCATTATTTTATTACCTTTAAAGTCTTATTTTGTTGTTTTGTGAGAAATGGGTAGTATAGGAAGGGCATATAGGATAGAAATATCTTATGCCTGCATTAAATAGTTAGTTCGGCATGTTATTATTTTTCTTCCCTGCTAACTGTTTATATTTTTCTTCCCTGCTGATTGTTACATTATTGTGCCTATGATGTTAATGGCAACTTTTATTGTTATGGTTGGGAATTGCGTACAGGGAGAGTGCTAAGTATGTTATTGAATATATGTATTTGTTGTAGATCCTTAATCATGTATGCCATAGTAGGAAGTTACCAAAATCCTATTGTATTAAGTGATGATGAAGGTGATGATAATAACTATATCAGTCTAGATTGGACTATGCGTACAATATTAAGGACAGGGATGGCCAGTGATGATGAGCTCATTGTGGAATTCGACCGAGCTAGGGGTCAAACCAGACAGGACATTTACCGTGCCTCTTTTAGGTTTGAAACTGATTCAAAGTCAGAGGATGAAGAACCTCAACTTACAAGGAGATCTAAAAGACAAAGGAGATACGTCGGATATTATGATGAGGGCATAGATGGGTTGGAATATGAGATCTTTGTGCCTGAACAATACAAGGAATCTGAGGACAAAAAAGATAATGTGGTACCTTAGGTTACTATTTATATATTTGCAATTGGAGAGAACAATATATATATATAGTAATGTTGGATAGTTCGCCAACAGTGATTAGAGTTGTTTTATAGTACCATTATTTAGAAAAATATAATGATATAGTAGCAATTATTTGATAATACCCTTTTGGAGGAATGAAAGTTATTTATTTATTATATGGGTGTGCAAGAATTTATTCTGGGCATGTGTTGGGAATCTTTTTATTATTTAAATTTTTTATCATGTGATTAAATTCTTGTTTGTTCTACTTATGTGATCTGATGTGAATATTTTCTTCATGGATGATTATGTGGTTACTAGAGAACATTTTATGTTGTACTTGGAACTGTTTGAGAAATTGTTTGTTGATGCGGTCTTAGTTGATCAAATCAAATGTTACCTTCTTAGATTGACACATAAGCTATATTGAAACCTAAAGTAGAGTTATATTACTTTCAGGTCAAGAAGTAGGATGGCTAACAACAACGACTTAGCTGATGCTATACGCCTCTTGGCGGAAAAATTGACTTAGGAGAGAACTGAGCGTCCAGAGACTGCTAGGGACATGTTTGAAAGGCTAGCTAAGGTTAAGCCACCATACTATAAGGGACAAGCTGACCCTACCTTTCTAGAAAACTGGATTAGGGAGTTTGAGAAACTATTTAGGGCTGTAAATTGTCCTGAGAACTTGAGAGTGGGTCAGGCTGTACTGTACCTTAAGGATAAGGCTGATTTATGGTGGAGGGAGAATGGAGCTAGACTGAGTGCTGTGGAAGGATTCGATTGGGACGCTTTTGTGATTGCCTTGAGAGGGAAGTTTTACCATGCGTTTATGAGGAAGCAGAAGGCCTAGGAATTCATTAACCTGAGGATGGGTAGTATGACCATCTCTGAGTACTACAGTAAATTCATAGCACTGTCGAGATTTGCACCTGAGGTTGTAGCCACTGAGGAGCTGAAGGCTCAGAGGTTTGAGCAAGGGTTGACTGATGAGATACAGCTGGGGTTAGGAGGTGAGACCTTTACATCCCTAGATATGGCAGGATAAAAAGAATATCGTGGTAGGTGAGAAAAGAAAGGACTTTAATGCTGGGGGAAACCATAGGAATTTCAAGAAAAACAGGAATGGTAATGGGAATTTCCAAGGAAGCAACAACCAGGATAACCGCAATAGGGGTCGACCTAAAAGAGTGTATCACTGCAAGAAGTGTAGCAACAACCACCCTGGCAGAGACTGTAAGGGAGACCCAGTGACTTGTAACTACTGTCAGAAGAAGGGCCATAGGGAGTATGAGTGCTTTGCTAAGCAAAAGAAAGAGCAAAATGGCAATGGGGGTAGTAACCAAGTGAGGTATGGATTTAGCCAGCCAGGAAATTAGGGTTCGAAGCCTGCAGGGGTACAGAACAATCAAGGGAGCTATAACAAGCCTGCTAGTGAGAACAACCAGAACAAGGCTCCGGGCAAACTGTTCGTGATGAGTCGCAATGAAGCTGAACGATCTGCCGACGTAGTGTCTGGTACTTTTTCTATTAACACCGTGCTAGTTAAAGCATTATTTGATTCGGGGGCGACTTATTCTTTTGTTTCGTCATCTGTTATTAAAAGTCTGGGTTTAGTAGATTTTGAGGTGATTGAGTTGCCTGTTAGTATACCTACTGGTGAGACCATAAGGTGTACCAAGTTGTTCAGAAATTTGCCTCTGAAAATAGGAGACTGTGTCTTTCCTTCTGACTTGATAGAGTTTAATCTGGGAGACCTAGATGTAATTTTGGGGATGGATTGGCCAAGTTTATACAAGGCCAAGATAGATTGTGAAGTTCATAAAGTAGTTTTAAGGAATCCTTTGGGTAAGCTGACTTCGTATAGACGTTTTGGGAAATCCAAGAACTTTGGGGTGATCTCCGCAATGCAAGTAAAGAAGTTGATGAAGAAGGGGTGTGAGTTATATTTCTGTAGTGTGCAAGATGTGAGTAAAGAAGCTGGGGTAAATATTGAAGATGTTCCGATTGTGAATGAGTTTATGGATGTGTTTCCGAATGAGATTTCGGTTATGCCGCCTGTTAGAGCTGTTGAGTTCACCATAGACTTAGTTCCTGGAACTGCACCTATATCTAAAGCACCCTATAGAATGGCACCTCCGGAGATGAGCGAGTTGAAGACGCAGTTGCAAGAATTGTTTGATAAGGGTTATATTAGACCTAGTGCATCACCTTGGGGAGCTCATGTACTGTTTGTTAAGAAGAAAGATGGGAGTATGATATCGATTATAGAGAATTGAATAACGTAACCATCAAAAACAAGTATCCATTGCCTAGGATAGATGATTTATTCGATCAATTGAATGGAGCGAGCGTGTTCTCAAAGATTGATTTGCGTTCAGGGTATCACCAGTTGAGAGTAGGTGATAAGGATATCCCTAAGACTGCATTTAGGACTCGTTATGGTCATAATGAGTTCATTGTAATGCCTTTTAGGTTAACTAATGCACCTGCCATATTTATGGACTTAATGAATAGGATTTTCCAGGAGTAGTTAGATAAGTTCGTGGTTGTATTCATTGATGATATTGTGATCTATTCAAAAAATGAAAAAGAGCATGATGAGCACTTGAGGATCATATTGGAGACGCTTAGGAAGAATCAATTGTATGCCAAGTTCTCTAAATGTGAGTTTCGTTAGGAGAAGGTAGCATTTTTGGGTCACTATGTGTCTAAGGAAGGAGACTCTGTAGATCCTGCTAAAATTCAAGCTGTGAGTGAATGGCCAACTCCGAAGAATGTGTCTGATATTCGAAGTTTCCTAGGTCTAGCTGGCTATTATATAAGATTTGTGAGAGATTTCTCGAAGATAGCGATACCTATGACCAATTTGATGAAAAAGGAGTCAAAATTCGAGTGGAGTGAGAAGTGTGAGGAAGCATTTCAAATTTTAAAAGAACGTTTGACTCCGCACCTGTTTTGACCCTGCCTGATAGGAATGAGGGATTTGAGGTGTATAGTGATGCTTCGAAGAATGGGTTGGGATTGGGATGTGTGTTACAACAGAATGGGAAGGTGATTGCGTATGTGTCGCGTCAGTTGAAACCTTATGAGGCTAATTACCCTACCCATGATCTAGAGTTAGCTGCTATTGTATTCGCTTTAAAGATTTGGAGACACTACCTGTATGGGGTAACCTGTAAGATCTTTACCGACCATAAAAGTTTGAAATACACTTTTACCTAGAAAGACCTCAATATGAGACAGAGGAGATGGCTAGAGTTGATAAAGGATTATGACTTAGACATCCAATATCATGAGGGGAAGGCAAATGTAGTCGCTGATGCGTTGAGTAGAAAGACGAGTCATAGCATGAACACCTTGATAGTTCCTGAGGAGCTGTGTCAAGATATGCAAAGATGTAACCTAGAAATCCTAAATCCTAGGGAGATCGAGGCAAGATTGAGTGCTTTGTCATTGGGATTGTCAATTTTCGACGAGATCAAAGAGGGTCAAGTTGGGGATGAGCACCTAGAGAAGATTAAGGAGAAGATGGGCCAAGGTAAGGAAGGTGATTTTAAGATCCATGATGATGGTAGTCTGAGGTTCAAGGGAAGGTGGTGTGTACCACAAAAATGTGATGAGCTTAAGAAACGTCGTATGGATGAGGGTCATAATACACCGTACTCCGTGCACCCTGGGGGTGACAAGCTGTATAAGGACCTTAAGCAGATCTATTGGTGGCCAAACATGAAGCGCGAGGTTGCTGAGTTCGTATCCAAGTGGCTAACCTGTCAAAAAGTCAAAATAGATCATAAGCGACCCATGGGGAAAGTCCAATCCTTAGAGGTTCCGGGATGGAATTGGGATTCCATATCGATAGATTTTGTGACTGCTTTGCCTAGAACAAGAAATGGCAATGATACTATTTGGGTTATTGTGGACCGTCTGACGAAGTCAGCCGTTTTCATACCATCAAAGAGACATGGAAGAAGAAGCAACTTGCGAAGACGTATGTTAAGCATGTAGTCATTGCATGGGGTTCCAACTGATATTGTTTCAGACCGTGATCCGAGGTTCCTCTCGAAATTTTGGCAAAAGGTCCAGTTAAATCTTTGGACAACGTTGAAAATGAGTACTGCCTTTCACCCTGCGACTGATGGTCAGACTGAGAGGACTAACCAGACTATGGAAGATATGTTGCGAGCCTATGCTATTGATTTTCAGGGTAGTTGGGAAGACCAATTAGATTTGATTGAGTTTTCATACAACAATAGCTATCATGCGAGTATTAAGATGGCACCTTTTGAGGCATTATATGGAAGGAAATGTAGAAGTCCCATTTGCTGGAATGATTTTAGTGAGAACATAATATTGGGGACAGAGTTCATTGAGGAGACTATCAAGAGTGTGAAGTTGATTCAAGCTAGAATTCAAGCTGCTCAAGATAGGCAAAAGAGTTATGCCGATTTGAAGCGAAGGGAAGATGAGTTCGAAGTGGGTGAGAAAGTGTTTCTGAAAGTATCACCAACTAAGGGTGTGATGAGATTTGGGAAAAAGGGAAAATTGAGTGCTAAGTATGTAGGTCCATATGAGATTCTACAAAGAATTGGGAAGGTAACTTATAGATTGGCCTTGCCAATGGAGTTTGAGAAGATGCACGACGAATTTCATATTTCCCATCTCAAGCGTTATATCCCTGATGAGCGTCATGTCTTGGAGCCTGAGAGGATCCAGATTGATAGTACCTCACGTATGAGGAAAGGCCTGTGAAAATTCTTGATAAGAAGGTGCGTAGTACACGCAATAAGGATGTCAGTATCGTGAAAGTGCTTTGGTCGAACCATGAGTCCGAAAAGGCAACGTGGGAAGCCGAAGCTGAAATGAAGAAGAAGTATCCAGAATTATTTCTTGAGGTGAGTTACGAGGGCGTAACTCGTTTTCTTTAAGAGGGGTAGAATGCGATAGAATTTCGCATTTTTTACCTATTTTGATAGTATTTTTATGCATTTTTATGCTTATTTTGGCGATTTGCACATGTTGGTGCAAAATAAATAGATTCTCCACATAAGAAAAAGTGTTCATTAGTAACGCAAGTGATTTTAAGTTGGCAAAAAAGTGCACATATGGCACAAGTATTTCTCCAATAGGAGTTGAGTTGAAAAACTTTTGAAAAGGTGCGAGTTTTCGTGTCAAGTTTCGGGACGAAACTTCTTTTAAGAGGGGTAGACTGTAATCCCCCGTATTTTTATGAATTTTATAAATATATTTTAATATATAGTTATTTAAATTTAATATATATTAGCATTTTAATGATTTCATATTTCAAAGGTTGACCATTTTGAAAGTCAAAGGAATTAGTTTAAGGATTTAAGGAAGATAAAATGTTTTGTTAGGCATGTTTTGAAAAATGTTTGAAATGTTAATTGGATTTGGAAAAGAAGTTTAAATGGGCTTGAGGAACCCAAACGCTAATCCTAGTGATGTTAGAGTTCAATCATCAATCCTATTCATCACCAAACTCTATTAGAAGCCCAATTCTATTTTTCCCTATGCCCACAAAAGGGAAACTATAAATACCCATAAACCTAAATTATTTTACTACACAAATTTTCTCTCTCCTCCCTCACTATAACCGGCGCCCTCTCTCTCTTCTTTCACGTTCTTATTTTTCTTCTTCCAATTTTCTTTCTTCTTCATCAAGTAACACTTTCTTCTTCGCCAAGAAACGTCACAAACACTCAATCACCATCAGCACCGCCGACCGATTGCTGCGCCAGTACTGCCGTGCTGTTTCCGGCCCCTCCTTCTTCCTTGTTCCTTCGATTCGTTGGTTAAATTCTTTTCTTCCTCCTCAAGTTTCAATTAAAGATCATATTTTTATGCTTTATTTTTGTACTAATCATGATTAATAATTTTAATTTATTGTTTTAGTGATTAATCATGGACTGTATATATTGTATATTAAAAGAATAAAATTCAGATTTGATTATTATTTTAGATTGAGTTTTTAGTTATCAAAGCATGAATTTTTAGGGTTTAAATATTGGAAAATCATAGTAGCATGTTATAAACTATGAGATTGTTTTAATTTATGAATTTAAGCATGTTTAAGTGTGTTTAAAGAGGGTTTTAATAAATTATATGCTGCTGGAATTTTTTAGAAAAGATGTTATTAAGGGAGTTTGATGGATTTTAATGACTAGTATAGTAATACTATGCTAGGAAGTATTAGTATTTGAAGTTTTAATGTTAAAAATAACTTTTAAATATTTTTAAAGAGTATTAAAGTATTTTAAAGTTGCTGGAATTTAATTAGAGTATTGACTTTAAGTTATATTGGCTGTTTTAGGTGGAGAATTTTCAGTAGGCGACTTTTAAAGTGTTTAACGATGGCCTATCAGTTTGTTTATACAAGGTACGTACATACTTATGTGTTATGTGAGTAGTGTCATGATTTTAGGAAGGAAAAGTTGTAGTATCATGTATAGGAACTTTGTAAGTTCATATATGATTTCTATTATGATTGGATTTTACATGTTTTATGCTTGTGTGCGAACATGTAAGGATGAGATTTGATGATGAGTTGAATATCATGTTTGTATGGAATATTGATGCAAGCATGTTAATTGGATTGGAAACTTTATTTATTAATTCACGTGGGGGAATTAATATATTTAGCGAGTTGGATCATGTTTAAATCATGTGTTCCCTTATATTATTATTTTCACTACTCTATGAGGAATGTGGGCCTTATTTGGTAAGTTGATAATTTATGCCTTTGAAAGGTAAGTTGATTGTTGGCTAGGTTCAACAAATAAGAATGATTGGAATAAAAAGGGATTAATCTTGGATTGCAAGTCGTATGATCACTTATTCTAATCCTAAGATAAAAAGAAGTTCAGTTGTGAATGTTTGATTTGAGATTTTTGTATTACTTGTGTGTCATAATAAGTAATAAATTGTAAATCACGTAAAGTGTAACTTGGATAGTAATAAACTTTAGACTAGTGCACGTCTGAAGTTGGACAATCAGGAGTTGGGGTACATGGTGAGCGTGCCGTGGCTTTTTCTGGGAATTGGATTGATCACTGTTCCTCTTTTTATTCAAAGGTTCCTCGATATCGCAGGTCATTATGGAATACGGAGTCGCGCCCATATTTCGTCTTCCTAGGGAAGGCTGGTTTTTAGTTAGATAACTCGGTCCAATAACTATTCCATTTAAAGTAATAAAAAGATGATTAAAGTTTAGTTCAGTAAAAGTTATCTGCAGAATGTTATATTGTTATATTATTATTTATCCCTGTTTATTATTTCTTAGTAACATGTTAGGAATGTTTATGTATTGTTATGTAGTACTCAGCTTTGCTGATTACGTGCTTTGTTTGTATGTGTTGATCATGGCTTTGCCTTATTGATCATGTGATGACCCATTTTGGTGAGCAGAATCTTTAGAGTATTGACATCTACAGGTGTGCAGATTTGCATCATTGGGAATCTGGGAATGGAAAGCTTGTGTAACAAATTGTTTTGCCTGTTTCTTTAGTAGAATCATATTATATTAAGTTTGGTTTTGGAGTAGACATTTGTAGAGTGTTGGTTTTAAGTACTTTGTTTATTTATTATATTTAAAGAATGAAGTTTAGTTATGTTTGTTTTCCGCTGCAAAATTCTGAATAAGCCGATACGTTTTCACACGTGCGATAATACTTTGATAATTCTTTATGTTTTATATTAAAAAGGTATTTTAGAGAAGAGAGAATTGTCGGGGTGTTACATAACTGTGATGAATCCTTTGGAGTACTTTGTTTTCCTTGTTTCATCCTTTTTCCATGAGGTAAATCTTTTGGATCGCTTTCTTCCTTTATTAGAGGTTGTTTGCGTCTTTTCCCTCCCTTTCCTTGAGGTTGTTCTGTTGGACTTCCTTCATCTAGCCCCTTGTTTGGCTCACCATCAGCTTGTTCTTCTTCAGTTATGGGAGGAGATTTTTTGCCTCACTTTTCTTTGGAGTTTTAGGTGGTTGGCGTCTTTTTTCCTTTGCTGCAGCTTTCCTATCATTAGCTGCCTTTTTCTTCATCTCAGCTAGAGTTTCTGCCACAGTCTTGTATGGTTTTGCTTTTTTGTGTCTTCATTTTGTGTGTCTGTAAAAAGTGGTGATAATTTAATTAGTCACTAAATGACATAAATTGATTACATATGCAAATTTAATGGTTACTAAATGAAACAAAGTATAATTTACTAGATACACTAGACATCAATGTACCAAACTCTTGAAGTTATGTAAACAGAAGCAAAAGTCAAGCCTATCTGTTACTTTTTTTCTAGAACCTTTTGTTTTAGAATCATCTGTATATAATACATAAACTATTCAGCTATTCATAAATTCCCAAAGGTAAAATACTTACATTAATAAACAAACCCACAAATACCAGCAAATCTCCAAAATGGCTCAAAAACTATTCAGATATTCATAAATTCCCAATGGTAAAAGCTGTTATAAAGATCACTCTGCATTGCTGAGTCGTTCAACTGGATGAAACAATACAACTACCAACAACGAATTCTTACACTCCTACGACTTTGTTCACCAAACTACCTCCTCCACTGAGAAGTGCTAGTGAAGTGTTTCACTGGCATAGTCCCCAGTTGCCTCTCAACCCAGCACCATTGCTACATTCTCAAACTCCACTATGTTATCAAAACTGTATATCTAGGCTACTTCACAATTTTCAACACAAACACACACCTTGCACTCAGCTACAAGAGGAGACTCAGATGTGAAAAACATTGAAATTAACCACCAATGACCTCACACAACAAGTATAGCAATTCAACAATCAAACAATAAAATAAATGGTGTATAATCAACAATAATGTTCATTACCTATGAATACAACACAACAAGATAAACGAATGTCGAAAAACACAAAATGCATCAAGAAATAGTGCCTACTCAGGGAAACTATCAATCAAAAGCTCGATTGAATCATCCGAAGGCACTAAATGACATAAACTGGTTACTTATACAGATTTATTGGTCACTAAATTCAATGACGTAGAAAATGAATGTTCAATTGTAATTAGTTCAATTGTAGGACCTAAACATTATGCAGATCTACACGATTCACATTAAAAAATCATCATATCACAGGAAAGAAGATTCACAACGCTAAACCTAAATTCAAAAATGAAAAACAAACATCTAATATCTAAAATTTGAAATATGAAATCAAAATGCAAAATGCGAATGCATGAGTTCATAGAATCACTGAAAGGCTGAAATTAAGATCAAGTAAGGACGAAATTACACAAAAATTAAAGCAAGCAAAATCTTATAGAAAATTAAGCTAAAAATTGGGGTGTTTATACTGAAATTCAGGAGATTAGGTCAACTGAGTGTTCTAAATTCAGGAGAAAAATTAAGCAAAATCTTATTCAGAAAATTAGTTCAATTGAGTGCTCTAAATAACACATGCATAACCTAATAATCAATTTTACACTGAAATTTAGTAAAATCGTTTTGTAAATACCTTCATTTGTTGGCGCTTTTGGCGATTTTTTCTTTCGTCTTGCCATATTTTGCTATTGAACAGCAAATTTGTGTGAAAGTGTGACGACACCAGATTAATTGCATGAAAAAGCCTAAAAAAATCGCAGATCAAAAAAATTCATTAAATTAGTAGAAATTTACATTTAAACGAACTAGAAATTGAAGAAATTATGATTCGAAATCACATACCTAAGTTGATGTTGTATGAAAATTGATCGTTTTCCTTCGATTTTTGATTTTTTTCAGGTGAAAATTGGAAGAATTTCAGTGTTTGTTCGAGAGAGAAGTGAGGATACTGTTAGGTGAAAAGCACTTATTTCAAATGAAGGTGCGCGTTTGTTTTTTGGGTTTCAGTTTTTGGGTTTATCGGGGTGGGTAGTGGTATTTTGGGCCGTTTTGGGCCGTTTGGGCTCCGTCTAATTTTATTAGTAACTTTAGGCCGTCTCTTGCAAGACGAACTAATTTTTAATAAGTCAATCTTTCAATTATTCTTGAATAATGCAACATTTTGGGATATTTGCTTTTAATGGGTTTTCACGTATTGATAATCAGTTTATTTGATAAGCCACATTTCCCAACTCGTCCATTTTTTCCTTCCCTTGCCTCCATGCCTCTGCTTCTGTGGTAAAAAGTTAATGTTTTAGACGTTTGTAAGTCATGTTGACTCACTAGAAGTAAATAGGGTATAAAGGGTTGCATTATTTAGGAATAATTGAAAAGTTGGTTTATTAAAAATTAATCGGTGAAAGGTTGTATCATTAGAATCAATTATTCCTAAACTTTTTCCGGCGATTTGGCGTCTGCTATGGAAAATTGTTGAGATATTCTATCTATATATACTAAGGGTCTGTTCTCTTCGCCATAAAACAACTGAACTGAACTGAACTGAATTGAACTGAACTGAATTGATTGCAACTGAACTGAACTGGCACTACTACATAAATGAGCTATTGCAAAACTTAAAAACCATTGCAATAGAACCAAAAAACATTGCAATAGCTCTATTGCAACGGTCCAACAACCGTTGATGTTGCTGTTCTTAAGTCTATTGCAACGGGTACTAGAAAGCCGTTGTCATAGGTGTCAATAATCGTTGCATTAGCTATACAACCTGTTGCAACACCTCTATGTCTAGTGCAACGCTATCCGATAGTTATTGCAAGTTGCAACGCCTCTACTACTCATTTTGTGCCCCTTTTTACATCTAATGCAACGGCTCCATATATATTGCAACACAATCATATAATTATTGCAACGCCTATATTACTAATAGCACCTATTGCAACGCCTTACCCGTCTTGTATAGTAGTAGATCAATATACATAAAACTATATATTCAATTTTTTTTTGGAATTTTTACCCAAAAGAAAAATTATGCATATAATCTTCATGGCCATGGGCAAATTTATAAAGTACATAATTACAAATTATACTAAACAATATTCATGTTTTTTAGTTTGTACATATAAAATGCTCCAATATATCACTTGTACATCTAAAGTGCTTCCATTCTTTTCCAATTAACTAGTTTCTTGAACGTAGCATTCATTTCTTCATTAATGACCACCTGCAATTTCAAAGATGTTTAATCAAATTAGTTAAAAATGAAACATTGTGATACTAATTTAAATGCTTAACACAAAACCAAAACATGTAACAATCCCATCATGATTATGGATTTGTGTATGTTTTGTGTGATAGTGTTATTTTTATGTGCATGGGTATTATGGTTGATTAATAATGAGCTATAAAAAGAACTTTCCCAATAAAAGCACTCCAGTGCCAAATTTTACCACAGAAAGACATAAAGTTACAATTAAAAAAACCATTATGCCATTTAGTGTCTTCATATCTTTATGAACTGATTGCAACTGAATTAAACTGAATTGAACTAAACTGAATTGAATTGAATTGAACTGAACTAAATTATAACTAATAGTAATGATAATAATTTAAAAAACTAAACTCGAACTAAACCGATGAACCGAATCAAGCCGAATCGAATCGAACCGAATTGAATTGAATCGAATCAATTGATTTGAACTAAACTGAACTGAGCTGAATTGAATTGAACTGAACTGAATTGATTTGAACTAAACTGAACTGAACTAAATTGAAAATAAGTTGGGGAGAACAGGCCCTAATAAACCAAGAAAAATTATCCTGGGTGTCAACCGCATGTTTGCTCTCGCCATTTAGGAGCCATATATAGCAACCACCATCCTATTTGCCTTGACATGTGTCGTACATAGAGAAGCCAACGTACACGTTTCATGTGAGAAAGAGATTGAGTCCTTCATTGATGATCTCCTAATCAATTGCAATCTCACGACAGCCAGAAAGAAAAGGGAATGGTAGTACAGGATGGTGTTTACTTCATAAGTCAATTGATGTGCCTTTGTTGCTGCTAATATTGTTTTAGTTATTTAGTATGTGAACCTATTGTCAATGAATGCTTCAACAGGTACAAACATGAACAAAGCTGATAACAAGAACACTAGATCTCACTCCCTGGGCATCTAGATTGTTATAAATTATAATTGATGGTAAAAGTTGAAAATGATAAAAATTTGAACTTTAATTAAAAAATACAGTGGCATCTACGAAGAGGGGGTAAAAACATAGAATTGTTTGTGAATAATTGATGGCAAAAGAGCTGGTGATGAATTTCTTTTTTTTTTCCATGGAAAGCTGGTGTTCTTGTTATCTACCTTGAAAAATCAAGGTAAATAATTTGAAAGAGGTTTTGAAGAGATAGAGACGAGAGAAAAGAGAGTAATGGTGGTGGTCGGGTAGTATGGGTTGTCGTAGCCTTGTAGGTAGTGATAGTGATCAGGTGGGTGGAGAGTGATGGGGGAAGGGGAAGGGGAAGGGGAAGGGGTTAAAAAATTGAATAAATACAAAACAAGAAAAAAATTATTAGAGAACCAATCAAAATGTAACATGTGGCACATTTTACCTGTTTAACAAGTTAACTTCAGTAAAGGACCAATTTGAAAGATACATTATACACATGAGTTTGAGAATCATGTGGGAGCCCAATGGTTGGAGCTCCCACCTCCCAACCTCATGGTCGGTGTTCGACTCTCATCAATCCCAATTTGGTGAGTTTCTGTAAATATTTGCTTTTGGGTATAAATCCTCACTTTCCAGTCTTTGTAAGTTTCCTTATGGGTTGGGAGTGATGGGGGAAAGGGAAGGGGAAGGGGAAGGAGAAGGGGAAGGGTTAAAAAATTGAATAAATACAAAACAAGAAAAAAATTATTAGAGAACCAATCAAAATGTAACATGTGGCACATTTTACCTGTTTAACAAGTTAACTTCAGTAAAGGACCAATTTGAAAGATACATTATACACATGAGTTTGAGAATCATGTGGGAGCCCAATGGTTGGAGCTCCCACCTCCCAACCTCATGGTCGGGTGTTCGACTCTCATCAATCCCAATTTGGTGAGTTTCTGTAAGTATTTGCTTTTGGGTATAAATCCCCACTTTCCAGTCTCTGTAAGTTTCCTTATGGGTTGGGATCCCTTTTCTTACCCCCCCAACTCATGAGGGCTGACCCTACTTGGGCTAGTTAATTACCGAATCAAAAAAAAAAATTATAAAGATGAGTTTATATCCTGATTATTGAAAGATAGGACTAATTTGAGAAGATCGGGTGAAAGTGACATTATTCCCGTCAAATTTTCCCAATTTCTGGGTGAATATCAAGTTTAGATAAATTTAGATTATTTCATATAAGAAAAATAATGAATAGAACATAGCTTAATAATATAATATATATATATATATTTAATTATAGTCGAAGAAGATTGCATGGAACAAAATATGGTATCATCAGGAAATAATTACTCAATGTTACCAATTCAAGTTATATAAGCCCTTTAGTGGAAGTATCTAACGGTAATACAATCATGTTATTTACTACTATATAATGTTCCCTATAGATTGTTTCACACTTTCTCAAGAAACAAGTTTTCTGAGTATTCTTTCGATAAGAAAACAAGACGAAAAAAAGTATTTTTTGATAGATTATTAAACATGATGGGTGTTTTTGTTCGACATAGATTGACATAGAAAATGAATAAGGACACATTGTATCTTCATCAACTGCCTTCCATTATCTTTCAAATAGTAACCAATGTATAATGCCTTGTACCAATATTATTGTCTAATACATTGTTATAAGATATAATATATTTTTTACCGTGTTTTTATCATATATACTCAAGTGTGCGCACCAACAAGATCGCTGAGTATATGTACACCAATAAGTAGTACTATATATGGGTCCATATGCAACCTCGAATGTTTCTTATCTTAAACACATTGCATCAAATGTTCATGTACTTAAAAGTTTTTTTTTTTGACACTAGATGAAAGGAAGAACGAATAAAAGAAACAAATCAACTCGCGAAGGAAGTCATTGACTTCATGCGGAATTTGGCGATATTGTCTGCTTCTACAACCTGGTCTCTTGGAACTTTTCGGACCATGCACCAATTACATCTTTTGGCCATGGTCAGAATTTTTGTTGTAGTCCAAGCAAGATAGATAGGCGGAATGAAAGAGCCCTGCAAAATAGAAACAAGATTAGCAGAATCTGTTAACATCATGATGTGTAAGAACTGGTTAGCTAGAGCCCAATCCAACGCATGGAGACAAGCAATGAATTCAGCTTGTAAAGTCGAGCAAGCGTTGCCATAAGTACCCCCTTTCCCAGAGATCACATTGAGCACTTCTTGAGTTGGGGAATCATTATTTCCAACCAGACACCACCCAGCCCCCATAGAATTATATTTCTTACACCATGCTCCATCAAACACAATAATCTGCTCAGCTATTCCTTGCTTGTAGAACCCTATAGAAGCTGTAGAGAAACCCGGAGGAGAGCATGACTCAGTCTTCGGAGGGTGGAGGAAGCTAAGACCTGAGATCATAGATTGAGTACTCCATTTGATTTGAGTTTGCTGGTACTGCAACATACGTTGAGTCATTGACAAGTTGGTAGTTGGAGACCTGAAGATTCTATCATTTCTTTGAGTCCACAAACTCCATAAAGCTATAGTAAAACGTTTTCAAGCGTGTACTAGAAAGACCATCCTCGCTTCGAAAGAGCAGGATATGACTAATGATCCAATCTTTGTTATTTAAAGGATCATATGCAATTGAAGGATCCAAGATAGAACCTTGGTTCCAAAAAGAAAAAGTTGTAGAACATTCTCTGAAAATATGATTCTTACTTTCCACACTACTACCACACTCCTGGCAAAATGGACTAATATCCACACCTCTCTTAATCAAGTTAGCTTTTGTGGGAAGCCTATCAAGAACCACTTTCCATAGGAAAACTTTCCAATTGGGTGACATCATCATCCTCACCAGTACCTAAAAACAAATTCTGAGCCAGCATGGCATATGCACTCTTCATTGTAAATTTACCTGAATTACTCCTGGCCCAGTTCAGATAGTCATGCTCCCTGTTATTAGGCAATTCCATGGATAAAATAGCTTGAGCATCCTTGAAAGAGAAGCAATGTCTCACAAATTAGTGATTCCAAGAGAAAGTGAGAGGATTAATAACATCGAAAACTTTTAACTCCTGAATCTCTCGTAGAGTCAGATTGTTGCTTGCCTGCGGAATTCTATTCTGCACCCATTTGTTAGAAAAGGCATTAAAAAAAGTACCATCCCCTATTTTCCAAGAGCATCCCTTATCAAGATTCTTCCTGCATTACTAATTCCTCTGAAACCCCGTGAAAGATTAATGAACCCGGAATGCGTAGACCCCGTATTTTAAGTAGTATTCCCTTTTGTATGGTAAAGCTTAGAAATCAACAAGTGAGGACATTGAAAAATTCTCCAAGCTTGCTTCATAATAAAACAAGTATTAACAATAGCTGGAGAACGAATACCCAAGCCACCCATTCCTTTAGGGAGTTGAGTAACCCCTTTCTTTACCCAACTAATACCCTTTTGATCCTTGTTTGACCATAAAAAAGAATGCAAAAGAGACTCAATTTTCCCCGTGATACCTTTAGGTAACTGAAAAGTAGACATAATGCGGGAAGTCATGGCAACATGGATAGTATTTATCAAAATGATATTAGTAGGCATGGAAAGTGGAAGCACATTCCAATTATGGATCTTTTGACCAACTTTATCTAACAGAATATTAAAATGAACTGATTTTTTCTCCATAACATCAATTGGAACCCCAAGATGTGGACCAAAATTATTCACTGGAGTAAAGCCTAGAATGTCCTTGTAAATTTGTCTTTGAGATAGGGGAGTGTTAGGACTAAACTTTATCATTGATTTTTCCAAATTTAGTGTTAGGAATTGACTTAAAAGATATTGTTGCTATGGAAATATAAAAAGTTTACTTTATAGAAGAAGTTTTACAACTTTTTTTAAAAAAGCTTTACAAATTTATATGAAAGAACAAGCTCAATTTAGAAATAACTTATCAAATATTTTTTTTATTAGGAAAGATAATTGGTCTGAACACCAACCTCTGCCTACTAGGCTACTAGCCTGTAGGGCACACCAACTTAGAGGCTGGGTACAAGGCTCACCACCCAGAAGTAAATGCCCCAACATATTGTTGGGATGAGGATTCGAACCCTGGGCAAGGTCCTGGAATTCGGGGTGTTATTCCACTAAGCTACCACATTTCCCTCAAACTTATAAATGATGTACTATAGTCATTCAGTTATAATTTAGATTCATAATACATGTGTTATTTTAATTTGTTAAAAAATCTATAAGATATAAATTAAATATTATAGCTAGAATGAGGAAATTTTCAGATTATTGAAACAAATAATCTAAACAAATTTAAAAAAAGTCAATACAGCATACTATTGATATACTCTCTTCGTTATCTTTTGTTCGTTCTTCTGGTATTATCCATTGGGGAATTTCATATTGTTCTTCCTATTTTGAACCTTTCCATATAAAGCCTAAATTTTGGACATAAATAACCTCATACAATTTTTTTTTAATTCTAGCTTGTCCTTGTTTATAGTTGATTGGGACCATTATATTTAACGTTTTTATCTGTTGACTCTCTCTCCTCATAACTCAGAACATTAAAAACTCCATCTCTCTCTTGTCTCCTTATATCACTCTCTCTCTCCTTTTTTTTTCTTTTCTGAAAACCCTTGCTCTCTCCCCCATTTAATCAAACTTTAACCCGTCTACCGTCTCCTCCTGATCGTGCTCTTCATCCCTCCCTACTCTGCACCGCTGCCTCGCCGAAACCGACGGTCGTGCCGCACCTCGCATCCCCACTCACCGCCTGCACAGCCCCCCACCTCTCTTCTTCTCTCGTTCGCTACAGTCCTCGTCTTTCCCGTTTCTTCTTTTCTTGCTGCACCTATGAATAAAGTCGAAACACAGTAAGTCTAATTTCGAAATCATGAAGGATATGTGTCATATTTTTCCAGAATTCGGAGTTTAAAATAGTTATAGTCTTATGGTAAGATGAAACCTTCAAAATAAAAATCAGAGGATTTTTATCAGTTCCATGAATTTTGTTGACTGAAACTAACTAAAACTAAATTTTCGCAACTGAAATTAACGATGGAAGACAATGAGAATTTTTTATTTACTTTTTGATTGGGGAATAAACAAAGGAGGAAGAAGACTGTTGGCCAGTTTCATAGAAAGCATAGGAAGGAGAGAGATGTGGTTCTCAAGGCTTTTACTGTTTTCTCTCTCTCTTCAATGGTGGAATCTAATTATTTTATTGTTTTCTCTCTCTTCTAAAGTGTAGAATCTGAGCATACATTAAATGTTGCATTAGTTCCTCCCTAATTCCAAATAGGAAGAACAAAAGAGAACGGGGGGAGTATATGAGTCATCACTAGAATTATGGAATTCGTCTTAATTATACTTCTGATTTTGTTTTCTAATTCCCACTCTAAGACGCAAGTTCCCTTCCTTTGTTTTTTGTTCCTATTTGGAATCGGGGACGAAACAGTGACTAATAGCCTAAACACCACCAACTACGGGGTGGTGCAGTCTGTACCACCAACTACGAAGTGGGGTGCAGTCTGTACCATAAAAACCCACCGTCTTCGGCAACATTTTAGGCTTCCGGTCTCATTTATGGTACAGAATGCACCCCACCCCATAGTTGGTGGTGTTTAGGCTACTAGTCGTAGTTGGTGGTGTTGGGTGCACCCGAGCTATAGTTCAAGGTGTTGAGGCCAATTTTGCCTAGGTTATAACTTGGTAGCAATAATTCAACATTTAAAAAACAATAACTTCATAAAAATGAACTCATAATATATTATTTAAAATTGTCTAGAAATAGGTAAAAACCAAAAATCCGAATTAGTCAAAACATAGATATAAATAGTTCAGCACAACTTTATTTAATTGTTTGAGAAATGACTAATATAAAATCCTATAGCCTTAGTCATTCTTCTCGACCTTCACAGTAACTTGCTTCTTAGCTGTTGATAATTGAGAGTCAATATTAGGACTATCAATATCTTTCCACCAACATCATCCAATTCATGAGCACGCTTTTGAGGTGTAATTAAAGTTGCTTCATCTTGACTCACATTAGTGTCCTATAATAAAATAACAAATAGAGTTGTCGAATTATAACATTTTATAAGACCAACTTCTAGATCTAAAAAATATATATAAACTTCATAACAATTAATATTACCTTTCCCAAAGAGACTTCCTTTACACTCTCTAGATCCTTTTGCATTTTTGTTACAATGTCGTCGTGTATTATATTTTGGTTATTAGTCTAAAAGAAAAGGAAAAGAGGATAATCATAAATAAATAATATTGAGAATAAAAAAGTTATAAAATAGTTTTATTTTAAAAATATCACATACCTCTAATCTCATGTACATCCCCCATCCACTTGTCCATAGTGCTTTGATTGTCCGTAGTGGTAAGAACTTTAAAGTTCTTAGTTTCAACATCCTTGTTAAGATGAGGGATTTACACTTTGAATAGTAATATTTTTCCAAGCATTGCTGCAAATTATTCGGGGAACCCATCCTTATCACCTTTCTATTAAAGATTACAATAAAAGAAAAAACATTGTAGGTTAATTAAAAAAATTCAAACAGAATAATTTATTTTTGTTTAAGTTGAAAAAATTAATATTTATATACCTTAATTTGAGCATAAGTCAGAAGAGGATTTTCCAACTAACTTCACCATTTGCCTTTCAAAAGAACGAATGTAGCATCATCTGTAGAGTCAGATACGATAATCTTAACTCTAAACCTATAGAAAATACAAATACATCATGCTTTTTTTATTTATAACTATATAACTATATATATAATTTTAACTATATTATATTATATTAAAAAATATATAGTTTACCGTGGAACGGTTGTCTTCAATACACTATCACACTTTTTGCATCGTATGATATCACCATCTTGTTTCACTCCAGTATAGCATTTCTTACACGACTCATAATACCAACTAAAGTTTGTGTCAATGTATTCAATGGTACAAAGACAAACACATATTCCAGGCTAAAGAACAAAACATAATACTTAGAAATTTAGAAAAGTAGTATATATAAAATAATAAGTAAAATACAAATCTTAACCATTACGGAGGTGTACTTGTTCACATGATAGAAGGTCATAAATGTCTTTGATTGTATCCTCTTTTAAAAACTCATTAGTCTCGGTTGATAGCTCACTTGGTGGCGCTGAAATTGATTGCAACCCTCCTGCACTTTTCCTATTTAAAAAGTAAAAGAAAAATCATATAAGTAATTTTATTTTCAATTACCCTTTTACAATGAAGAAATCTTTAAAATTATATCTTAATTACTAAAAAATATAAAACATGACACTCAAATGAGATAATTAATGAGAATATAGTTAGCCCAAACTATTAGCAGGTACTAAAAAAGTAAAAATAGCATTATTGTAAATGATATCCTTAAATACGAAATGATCCACCCATACACCTTACTTAGAAGGTACAATAATATATAGGTTTCAACTAATTAAATTGAGTCATAAAAAGCAAATGAAGTGGGTCGAACGTAATGAATTTGAGTTTTACTTGCATAGGTTTTGCTTTAGTATTTTTAGAATCATGAAAATTTACTTGAATTATTTTTACTACTTTTCAATGTTATTTCTGATTTATGCAGGCTTAATTGTATTCTTTTACCTTTCAACCTTTTTTGACAAACAAATTCCATGAACGTAAAGATCAACTTAATTTATTATTTCTTCATTTTTAAAAATTATACCTTACTTCTCTTATAATAATTTGTTCACTTTGCCTTGAACTGTATAATTTTTTAAGTTCGATTTTACACCTATAAATATAGTGAGTCTCTAGCTTTTAATTTTGTTCAACTTCTATTGTGTTAGCCTCATTTAGTTTTCACATTTTAGTTTAAAGTAACAAAAAAGGAAAACAATGAAATACCTTTTTTTGAACTCAATAATTTCGGGAATTTCAGAATTAATGAATATCTTGGTTGCATCGCGTATTGTTGTAACACGAAGATCACCTATGAATATTATACAAAGGGCATTATTTATACAACAAGCAAAAGGACAACGTAAATAAAAGAGCACATATTTCACAAAATGATACTCCACTTGCCTAAATATTGAATATGCTTTGCTAGTTGTCTAACAACAATTATATTCAATCCATCATCATTATTTCTGAGGTATTCATTGAACTAATCGGCATAATCACCTCACAAAACGAAAATGATGGCCTTGTTCATACAATGGATTAAATACGGATATTATAAATACTTAATGTTCAAAATATATCACAAATTTCACTTATATTGACTTAATTATACATATAAGCATATAGTAACTTACTCTAAATCCATGAGTTCAAGTGTCATCAACTTCGAATTAGCATTCTCTTGCACATTTGTATATGAATTGACCTCTCCAATAACATCTACAAAGTTCAAACAATATACTATATGTTATAAATTGGTAAAATAATAATTTATTTACTGTATCATTCAGTGTCGTTTATTTTAAATACCTATCAAAAATACATCAGAATCTTTCTTTGACATAATATCATCAAATGGAACAATAGTCAATCTGTGCTCATCAATTCCTAAGTCTTCGCATTCAGAAACATGAGACGAATAGTTTAAATCAATTTTATGAGAATGTTTAGTGGGTCGATATGTGCCAATATTTTCTCTGGCGGAAAAATTAGAAATCTCTAAGTATTTTCCTTGAATTAGACTTGCTGAAAACGTAGATAGTAAAGCCTTCTTGCAAGTAATTTGAATCTTCACTCCCTACATATTGGAAAAGATATATTTACGTTAATAATTATAATTTATTCCAAGAACGTGCTTAATTAAGTAAATCATATAGTAATTTTATGCTTTTGACTTACCTTATTGTCCATCAAAACAACTTGAATTTTGTCAATCACCTCTTTCTTATTGAATTCGCGTTTCTCCCCCACTCTAATTGCTCTTCCTTTAATTGAGCAACGTTTCGATGATCTATTAACTTCACCTAATTGCGCATATTTAGCGGCTACAACATTTCTTGAACTCATATTTGTAAAAATTAAATTTCTTAGGAGTATATTTGTGAGAGATGATCAATGTTAATAGTTATATGCTATACCTTTTTATATATAGATGGTCACTTAAAGGATTCATGTAGGTTAAAATTTTCCTTTTTAAGTAAACGTGTGTGTGATTGATGATTTGCATAAAAAGTTGGAAAAAAAATTGACAATATCAATGATTTACAAAAAAAATAATTGCTTGATTGCATATACTTAACTTAATTATATGTTTAAATTGAATATCTAGTATAGGATCCCTATAATTAAGCAATTAACTCATACACAATATATTGAATGATCTAATGAATCACTTATTAAGATCGAATAATATTAAAAAAATCCTAAGATTTAGATTATTAATTTTAATTAATGTTAACATAATAATAACATTTACTTTACTTAATTTTATTCGTATATTAAGTATCTTTGTATATATCCCTATATTTAAGCAATTAGCTGATACATAATCTATGTTGGTTTAAGTATAAATTTGAATTAGGGAATTAGGGAAAGCAAATCCTACTAAATCAATGTTATGCATTACTAATGGAATCCAAACGATCTCTAGATTTATCAGAAGATTCTTTCAATTGGCTAGAATTCGTTACTTAAACAAAACTAGATCTTGTGAAATCATATTGAATATTTGACGATACATTCCGTACCTTATTTACCAACCACACATTGTCTAGCCAAATTCAATTCTCTCTCGATACGTTCCTCAAAAAAAGAGAAAGACAATCAAACAATTCCCAATCATGGTCCTTGCGGATCAGATCATCCATATAATATACAAAGGGAAACTCCAGATATTTGATATCTTTCTCTTTGAATGAGATCTCAATTCCAGCGACGGTTTCATAAGATATCTTACAACTAGAATCCCTAATTTGTCCGATCCAGTTCCTCCACCACCGCGAATCCCGGTTAGATTCAGGCATGGTACACTTTTTAGTTATTGGAAGAAACCAAGTACTCTCTTTCGGATCCAGGAAATAACCCTCAGAAATCAATTCCAGATATGTTAAGATCTTAAATTATCTAATCACTCAATTATAAAAATGGACCAATATAATTTCAAATCCTACTATAACCAAATAAAAAGAGTAACACACATAAAATTTTTAATATATCACGGTTATGATTATATCTCGTCGTATAATATATAGTCATCACATTATAATTTTTAATATGCTATTGAACATGATTTTTTGCATCTACACGTAAAAAACTATCAAGACTTCTAATAACCTTAAATATAGCATAATGGTAAGAAAATTGGTCGAAAAACTAAATTTGATTCTCTTTAATATTATAACTATATAGAATTTATAACATACATATGGTTAAGTAAATTAATGATAGTTGCGTGAGAATATTTCAAATACATAGGATATAAATGTAATTTTAGTGAGAATATTTTAATTATATATGATTTATAACATACATATTTTTAATCAAATTATGGTCAAGTGTGATATTATGTTATATGATTTCATAATTAAGAACAATACATTACTTACAAAATAAAACATGAAAGAAAAAGGGATAGCTATTTTTATTTCATAATAAAATTTATTTTGATAAAAGTAAAATACAATACTCAATGTGAAAAAAATTAAAACTTCATTTTGTGTGTCTACAACATGTTTGATAAAAAGAAATGAACTTCTCTATCACACTTGCATCCTTCACACTCTACTTTGTCGCAATCGTTCAGATAAGAATAGTAATCACCAATTTCCCACTGGTTCAGGTTCTTAGTATGTATTTGTTGCATTTTGCAATACTTTTGCGGCTTGGTTTCTAATTAGTTAACTTTACTTTTAACCCATAAAGTATTCATCATCCTCCTAAATCTAATCCTACATCTTACAATGACATTCATACCAATTTCCCTAATTAGACAACTAAGGATTCCCATGCCCTTCCTTTTTAGGTCTTCATCTTTATTACTTAGATATATGAGGGCTAACATATAAGTTGCAATATAAAGTCATAAATTTGATGCCTTTTGAACTTTTGGCAATCCATAATGCCAACGATTACGTTGAAAAATCGAAACCTACAAAATAGAATGTAAACCAAAATTAGAAAAGAAAAGGGGAATTTGTAATAAATATAAATATTATATGTTACGTAAATAATTTATATCTAATGTTAATAAATCAAATTATATTTATAGATTTTTTTTGATATTCAAATATAAAATAAATATACACGATATGTAACATAAATATATACACGATATCTAACATAATTATACACGATAATTATATTCAAATACAAAATATATATACCCGATATGTAATAATGCAAAAACGAATTAAACTATAATAATAATTTATATAAATATTATATGTTACATAAATAATTTATATCTAATGCTAATAAATCAAATTATATTTATAGATTTTCTTTTATATTCAAATATAAGATATATATATACACGATATGTAACATAAATATATATACACGATATCTAACATAATTATACACGATAATTATATTCAAATAACAATATATATATATATATATATATATATATATATATATATATATATAAATATAAAATATATATAATATATATATATATATATACCTGATATGTAATAATGCAAAAACGAATTAAACTATACTAATAAAATATAACATAATTTTATATAATTTATAAAATTTCGATTATATAACCTAAGATATATTTCTAGTAAATTAACATATTCAACACTTCATAAAAAAAGTCGTATATTTTGAGGTGTTAATAATACAAAAACGTAAATATAATACAATAAAATTATATATATATTCTAATACTATTAAAAGACACTTACAAAACCATAACGTAGTAGTGACTCGGTATTGTTGGCTTCTAAACAACGGCCAAAAAAGTTTCTTGTATTTTGATCAAATCTTATTATTTGATCCACCATACTCTCTACAAAAAGGCGTTGAAGAACACTTTCTTCGTTTGAAATTGTATTTAGCGTTTTGCAACAGACAAAAAATATAACAAAAAAAATTAACACAAATCATTAGTTAAGTTGAAACGATAGAGTGTAGAAAGATAAAGGGAAAAAAATTGTACCTTAATTTGCGTTTAAATAAATCGAATGGAGCTTGAGAGGCTATTCGTCCAAGTATATCTAATATTATCTCATTAGGGAGACGATTGAATAAATTCGGTAAACCTTTATATTGTCTCTTCATCGTTGCTTAGACTAAAGTTTTTTTTACTAATCAAGAGATTTGAGAGAAAAATATGTTTGGTTCCTAGATTTTCTTTGCCTATATATAAGGAATTGAAAACCCTATGACAAACTTAAAGAAAAAAAAGGTCCAATTTTTATAGGCCAAAAAAAAATCCGGCCAATTCTTTCAAAGCGTTGATTCATATATTTACTCCTTGCCTTTTATATAATTTATCAAACCCTATTATACTACTTATAATTCCTTTCCCTTTTTTCATTAATTGTTAAGTAAGGGTCCGTTTGATTCAACTTATTTTGTATTATCTTATCTTATCTTATTTGACCTTATCTTATCTTATAATATAGTTTATTTGGTTGTTTAACATCTTATCTTATCTTATCTTATCTTATCTTATCTTATCTTATCTTATTTGATCTTATCTTATCTTATAATATAGTTTATTGGGTTGTTTAACATCTTATCTTATCTTATCTTATCTTATCTTATTTTTTCGAAATAAGTTGAACGGAACGTAAAACTAAGTATTGCAAAAAAATAGCAATCATATTTAGTTTATATAATGTAATAACGTGTGTCTTAACCGAAAATTGCCTCACATAGAAATATTACCATTTTACTATAATCAATGAATATCTAGTACATAATATATATGTAGGATTTATTACATACATATATATTTGGGAATGATACTTGCCTAATAAAAATAATACATCACGCCACATAGTTCACATTAGGGCCGAATAATTTTTGTAACAATAAATTTTTCGACATATGTATTGTTTTTAGAAACCCATACACATTAAAATTCTAGTAGTAAAAACAATTATTATTCATCTAAAATTTCAAGCAAATATTTTTAATAACATGATAAAAAAAATTCAAAACAAATATATAATTCTAATACATGTATGATAAGAAGAAACTAACTTCTCGATCACATTTGAAATTTTCACACATCATCTTGTCGAATCATGAGTAGTAGAATAGTATTCACCGACATCCCATAGGTTGAGATTCATAGTATGTACATGGTACGATTCACAATAAATCGGTGTCTTGCTTGCAATTATAGATCTATTTTCAACCCATATGGTGTTGATCATCCTAATAAACCTCTTCCTACATTGTATGATACCTTCCATACCAACATGCCTCGATATAATTTGTCGCACGATGGCACCATCATCATGCAATTCCTTTTCTTTATTAAATAAGAAAATGAGGCCTAAAAGATAAGTTGCAAAAATATGTCCAAAACTTGAAGCTTTTTCAGTCTGTGTCAAACCATTCTTCCACTTATTATGAGTGAATATTTGAAGCCGAGAAGAAAAAAGAAACAACCAATAAAAAACATAATAAAATTTAAACCAATGAAAAATATTAAAAAAACTATACCATTGAAAAGTATTATGAAAACTAAACCAACTTTCTAAATAATTCATAACACTATTTTAAAATTTACTCACCATTCCGAACCATAGAAGAGCATCAGGATTGTTGGACTCTAGGCACCGATTAAAAAAAAAGTGTAGCATGGCGATCAATTCGCCATCTTAGACCAATCACGGCCTCAATGGAAAATCGTTGGAAAATATATTCATCATTTCAAATAATATTTAGGTTCTTGCAAATGATTAACAAATTCACATAACTTAACATTATATATTTAAAAAAGCAATCATAATTGTTTATGTTAATAGTTTTACAAAGAAATACCTTAGTTTACAATTAAATAAATCCAAAGGAGACTCAAAGCCTACACATCCAAGAATATCCGTTATGATCTCATCGGAAGACGGTTGAATAATGTAGGTTTTTCTAAATGTCGTCTATTCATGATGGTTTATTCTTAAACTTCTAAACTTTTAATAACTAAGGATGTTTAGAAGTATGTAGTTTGTGTTTTGTGTAGCTAAATATATAAGAATGATTTTAACAATTTTAAAAACGTTTCAATTTAGGCCCAATAAGGGTTATGGTCATTTTACAAATTAACCTTTGCATGATCACTAATCGAATATTTAAGCTCATTAAGGGTTATAGAAATATTAGTAAAAAGTTTAAATATTTAAGCCCCTAAATTATAACAAAATGGGACTAAAATATGATTTTGTTTGGTTTGGTGAATACTTAAGATTGATTAGTTACTAATTGTTAAGTGATGTATATGATTTTAACTAATAACGTATTTGCCTTGAGAGAAATTGACTAATATTATAAAAAAAAATTAATTTAATTCGTGGGTTTTAACTATGTGTACTTTTTTCAACTTTTTTATCATAATATTTAATTCGTAGAATAATTAGTAATTAAAAACAAATTTAAATCATTGTTGCTTATTATATTATTTTAAAACGAAAGAAAATAATAATTATTACATATACGCTAGAATTTAAAAAAAAAACGTATTTTATGTCATAACAAAAGCAAGAACTTTAAGAATAAAAGCCAATACTGAATATAATATATTGAAAAACTAATTGATAAGTCTCTAAAACATGAATGATAAAAAAATTGAACTTCTTGATCACACTTGCATTTTTCACACTCCACTTTATCCCCAATTGTTTGCAAAAGAAGAGTAATCACCATTCTCCCCATTGCTGAACTTAGTAGTATGTATTTCTTGTGTTTTGCAAAAAAAATGGTGGCTTGGTTACCAAGTTCGATCTACTTTTTATCCATATTGTGTTCATCATCCTTCTAAATCTCCACCTAAATATTATGATACACTCCATACCAACTTCATTTATCGAGAGATAAGCATTAATGCACCCTTATCCTTAAGATCTTCTTTATTACATAAAAATATCAAGTCCAAGTAGATAAGTTGCAATCTTGAGTCCTATGTCCGATGCCTTTTGTATTTGTGGCAATCTATATTGCCAACGACCACGTGTAAATATTGCAACCTATAAACATTGATTTAAAAAGAAATTAGGTAAAACAATATACAAATCGATAAAGTCATAATTAAAATATTATATGAGTTTATAAATAATGTTAATAACCATATTAAATAGTATTTACAATTCCATTACGTAAAAGTGATTCCGGATTATTGCAATCGAGACACCGGTCAAAAAATTCTTTAGCTCTAACATCGACTCGCCACATGTGATCAATCATGGTCTCTATGGAAACTCGTTTTAACACGCTTTCTTCAATAGAAATATTGTTATGTGTCTTGCAACTAAGGAAAATTTGTGAAAAAAATATGTTAAAGTCATTAAAGAAGCACAACCAAGTAATTATTTATAATATCACAAAGATTTCATACCTTAATTTGCAATTAAATAAATCGAATGGAACTTGAGAGACAACTCGTCCAAGGATCTCTATTATTATCTCGTTAGGAAGACGGTTCAATAACGTTGGTTTTGCGAAAGACTGTTTCTTCATGGTTAAAAATAATTAATCTTTTCAATATTATTGAACTCGAAAGAAATAAAAGTCATGTGAGAAATGTAAAGAAATTCGGCCAACACAAATGGCTATATATAAAGATTTCATGAAATATTCGGCCAACTTAAATGTTTTCACAATTTAAAATATATTATATTTTCAAAAATCCGGTCTATACTTAATTTTGGTCAAAATGGAATTAATTCTATAAGGCACTAATTTAAATTTTGACTAATTGTGATTTATTGGTTGGATATTGCCTTTATGGGAATATAGTATCATTTTAATTTAAGTTAGGAGTGTATAGGATTGAACAAATATCAAGATTTGGTTATAATACTTGCCTTAATGAAACCTAGAATCATGAAAAGTTGTGACATCAATTGGCCGAAAATTTTGGTAGATATTAATACGTGTAAAAAAATCGATTTAATTACTATTATTATTTTTCATATATAAAAATATATAAAGCATAGTAAATTTTCGACGAATTGTTTTTTTTTCCACTGGCCGTATATTTTTGTTAATTGTAGGTTGATACTAAATTGAGATTGCTAATATGTAGAATCATTTTAAATTGGAACTTTAATTGGCCGAAAAATAGGATAAATAATTAAAAATAATTATTGAGTTCACAAAATGCACTTTTAAATAATAAAATACATTGAATATAAATGCTTGGCTGCATTAAGATTGAGAATATTCGCTTCGTGACCTACAAATAAAAAGATTACTTTCATTAAAAATGTATTTATAATATAATGACATAAAAATATGAATATTTACATATAATATAAATGCATACTTGAAAATATTAGCACATTCCTCAACCTAATGTACATATGTGATATCTTCAACTTTATGTCCCATAACGCAGAATTGCCAACATCATGACTTAAAATGAAAACATGTGAAACGAACGGATTTCATGCCTTCATTTTAATTTTAATATTAGAGAAAACATAATAGTTAAGTAATTCAATATAACAATTTGAATTTATTATAATTAGTAAATCTTAAAAAACGATAAATAATTAATAAATCGAATACACACTTGAACCAATTCATTAGTCAATTCAAATATAGTAGTGTGGAATATATTACTCCTATTTGTTATCTCGTAGTAATATATTCATTTTTCCGGTGTTGTCTTCAATAGTCACCATAAAGATAAACTATATCCATGAAAGAACTTGAAACTTTGTGTGTCGATGTCGACTATACAACCAATAACCCTACATATTTGTTTCTGAAGAACATAAAAAGAAGAAAGATAATCATGTTTGTGTTCTTAACTCAAAATAAAAGATACTAATTCATGTAATAATAAAACGATAAATCAAAAGTAGGATTGAACTTACATGTTTTGTATTTAAATAATGAGATATTTTTATTCGCTTTGCATTTGAAATGTTCAAAACTTTTCGAATTGGTAATGGACATGTTTATGAAATTCACCTTCTCTTTTACAAAACGTTCATCCTTAAACCTAAGTGTCAAACATGATAAGAAAATCATATGTGGGAAATTGTTATAAAGTTCAATATTTAATTAAATGTAAGAAATAAGAGAGTTCTAAATAAAAATAATTATTACCAATTAATCAGCTGAGAAGCTTTCTTCGTTCGAGTTCGTATGTAGATTCTTGAATAACTCGTAGAAGTAAAAAAAAAAAACTTATGCAATAATATACTTAGTATACATAGTGAGATTGAAATAGTACAATATTTAGAGGGACCATTAGTTATTTGAACATTGAACTAACTAAAGAAAAGATTAAATAAAAGTAAGTATGATATAATTATTCATATTACCTCCGTCGTTTCCGATAGATAATCCACATGCTAGAATACACAATGGTTCATCAATTAAATCACTTTGTTCAATAATTTCTTTTCTTAAAGTCAATCTAACCGTAGTACAACTACATATAAAAAATGAAACGAATATTATAAAAAGCGTTATTAATATGTTTTCAAAAGAAAGTCAAATAATTAATAAATGTATAATTTAAATAATAGAGTACATTTTATCCAAAATAAGTAACTCTTGTGTACAATTGCTTGTGAGCTTTGTTGTTTGATATATAATGATTCAAAGAACATCTAAATTATTTACGGAATCGTTATATAACTATCATAGTTGAATTTATAATCTAATACAAATTAAAAATAGTATTTCAAACTTACCTACTAATCCATGCAAGTCGTTTGGAGCTTCTTCAAAGATTGAATGTAAACTTGAAAGTTTGATTTGGGATGACAAACCCATTGCAGATCGAATTGTATGCCTCATAGTTTTGTAATTCAGCCGAATAATTTGATTGATTGAGAAGTGTAGGTAAATAAAATAGGTTATAAAATGAGTTTAACTACATAACATAGATGACATCTTAACTATATATACTAAACGATATTTTATATCTACATACATGCTAAATCATATCAATTTACAATTGCAATGAATATATTTCAGATTTTATGAATATTCAATTAGATATTTTTCAAACCAAAAATAAATCATAAAAATGGTACTAAAATTGATTATTCAATGCAATTGTATAAGTGAGGGATTTTGAAGGATGTCTACAGACTCATGAGCTTACTGTCATTAGAACTACTTGGATCATAAAGTGATGATAATAGAATTTGTTCTAGGATTGATAGAGGGGATTAGCAATAGAGAATGGTTAAATTGTTACTCTCAACTATCAGTAAAGGTTTTGGAGAAAGGAGTATCCGATCACTGTCCACTCCTTCTTGATTTTACCATTCCTAATGTCAGACCTACAATGCCTTTTAGATTTTTTAATGTTCTCACTAAACATAAAGATTTCTATCGGGTCATAAGAGAAGTTTGGTCTCACTAGGCACCTAATACTTTGCTCCAGATTTAGAATAAGCTTAAGGCTCTTAAAAATCCTCTAAAAGCTATCAATACTCAATGTTTCAAGGGTACAAACGATAGGGTGGCTTTTCTAAGAGAGCATTTGCAAGTTGTACAAATTTTTTTGAGTGCTGACCAGTTCATTGAGGAAGAAAATAAGGTGCTTATTGAATTAGAAAAGTGGAGTGGTATAGAGGAGAGATTTTGGAAGCAAAAATCTAGAGCTACTTGAATTAAAAAAGTGAAGTAACTCTAATACCAAGTTCTTTCATGCATATGCGAAGGAAATAAAGGGTCGGGATGGTGTTAGGTGTAATACTCAAGCCATGCTTAAAGAGGAAGTTAGGATATTCTACCAGAACCTTATGGGAACAACCGCTAACACTCTTCCTATGGTTGATGAGCAAATTGTAAAAAGAGGGGATGTTCTTAATCATCAACAACAAGTGGTGCTCGTGCTAACATCACTTCGTTGAAATAAAATAAGCTATTTTTGTTATGGATGATAATAAGGCCCCAGGTATGGATGGCTTCAATGTCCACTTCTATAAATCTGCCTGGAGTATTATTGGTTCTAATGTGACAAATGCAGTTCAACACTTCTTTCGAGCAACTTCATGCCTAGGAGTATTAACTATACTTATGTCTCTCTTATCCCTAAAGTTCCCACCGCTTGCTCTATGAAAGATTATAGACCTATTGCCTGCCGCTCTGTGTTGTACAAAATCATTTCCAAGGTTTTAACAAACAGAATGCAACATGTTTTATCCGATTTAGTGGGGGAGAGCCAATCTGCTTTCATTAAGGGGAGAGTGATCTATGATAATATAATTCGAGTCATGAAATTGTCAAAAGCTATAACAAGAAGCACATATCTCCTAGATGTATGCTAAAAGTAGACTTGCAAAAAGCTTATGACTCCGTAGAATGGCCTTTTATTAAGCATCTCATGTTACGACTTGGCTTTCCTCATAAGTTTGCTTGAGTGGATTATGTCTTGTCTCACCACCTGTCTCTTATTCTTTCAATGTCAATGGTGAAATGACTATGCCTATTGATGGAAAAAGGGCTTAGGCAAGGTGATCCCATTTCACCTTACTTTTTTGTCTTGTGTATGGAGTAAACAGGTGTCTTATGTCTTTGAGCACAAGCAAAGATTATAAATATCACCCTAAATGCAAGAAGCTCCATCTTCATCATGTCTGCTTTGCCAATGATCTAATTTTATTTGCTAGAGGTGATATAATGCTTTTCAACAATTCTCTTTGTCTCTGGTTTGAAAGTTAACCAAGCTAAAACTTCCATCTATTTTTGGTGATGTGAAGACCGATGTTCAAGAAAGCATTCTTGCTTGAGTTCCAAATTTCAAAAGGTGAACTACCTTTTAGATACCTAGGGGTTCCTCTAGCTTCAAAGAAGTTGTCTATAATGCAATGTCAACCTCTTATCAAGAAGGTGCTTGCTAGGATTGATTGTTGGACTTCGAAACTTTTATCTTATGTTGGTAGGCTCCAACTCATTAACTCAATGTTGTTTGGAGTTCAGACATATTAGTGTCAGATCTTTGTGTTGCCCAAGAAAGTTCTCAAGGTGATTCAAGCTGCTTGCATGAACTTTTTATGGTCTGGGAGAGTTGGTATTACTAAGAGGAACCTAGTGGCATGGGATAAAGTTTGTTTGCCTAAGAAAGCTAGTGGTTGAAATGTTTGATAATATTGAGCTCTGTAACAAGATAGCTATATGCAAGCTTCTGTGGAATTTAGCTCAGAAAAAAGACAAGGTTTGGGTGAAATACGTTCACATTTATAATGTTAAAAACCAAAATCTTACTACCATTGAAGTAACTCAACAAGCTTCATGGATAATAAGAAATATTATGAACCCTATGCAAGATTTTGGTGGTGATATGAATGTTTTGCAGCAGCCTCACTTCCCAATTGGAAAAATGTATCAGAAATTTAGAGTGCAAGGCACAAGTGTAGTGTGGAAGAAAATGCTATGCAATAATCCTGCATCTCCTAAATTCATATTTGTTTCTTGGCTGACTATTGTTGGAAGACTATGTACCTTGGCAAGATAGGGATCCACGTAAATTCTTTGTGTGATATTTGTGGTACTGAAGATCAAACCATCAATCATCTTTTCTTTGCTTGTGCATACTCCAAATCAGTTTGGGGTAATATACTTTGTTGGTTGGATGTTGATAGAAATACCTCGAGGTGGGATTCATTACTTTTCTCCCACATGCTGAAGTCCAATTCAAAGGAACAACATATCTTAAGAATGGTGTTATCCATCACCATATACTGTTTATGGCAAGAGAGAAATTTTAGGAAATTTAAACACACAAGAAGAGAGGTTCCTGAGCTTAGTAGATTAATTCAATTTTTGACTTATTCTAGATGTGTTCAGTTTCCTAATTTAGCCTCTGTAAATTTGTAGCTTGGTGTCTGTTCTGAGGCCTTCTGGCTAGTCTGTGTTTTTTTCCTATTTTCCTTAGTTGCTAAGACTTGCTAGCTTTCTTTAGGTTGTATGAAGTTTGGGCTTTCATGGTCTCTTTTGGTATAAAAGTATCTCTATTTACCAAAAAAAAATTATTATTCAATTATTTTAAATAAACTAACAATCGAAGTTTTTTTAGGGCTCCATAAGTCTATCTTAATAAATACATCGATGTTAAGATGAAAAATTACGGAAACAAAAAAACGACACTTAAAACTGTTGATAAACTAAATAAAAACATTCTAAAAAAATTAAATTGTATCTATAATATAAAAGTTGTTACAACCTATTGTGCCGCTACTTCAAACTTAAGAACTCTATGTCTGGTCATCACTTGCTATATATGTAATGGAGCAACACTTTGTTTTTAAGCCGAAGAACATCCCCTTCATTCAAATCAACATCTTCAAAGTATTCATTGCACCTTTATAAGCTCTTGGCGGAGTGCATTGAAGGTCATATAACATCATATTCCAAAAATCAAAGTATGGCCGAAACCCATCTATAGTGGTATAAACGTCTTCCAAATGAGCCCATACTCATTGCTTTTATTAATATGATAGGTAAACATATTGGATACATCATGGAAAAAAAGATGACCTCCACGAAAAAGAGTTAAAACCATAGCATCAACATCAAAGAAATTCGAATTTTCCATCCTACGATGCCAAGCTTTTTTAATTATTATAGGTCTATGTGTGTCATCTTGTGAGAGAGATGATATGTAGTTTGAGATAGATGGTGCTGCCATGACCAAAAAAAATTGTTTTAAGTAATATTTTCACATAGGGCATGGTAACTATTTATACTTGGTATCCAATCAATATTTTTCTTTTTTATTAAAAGAATCTAATAATATTGCTCCTATTATAGACATTTAGAAAATAACTGTTAAATAAGATTATGAAATCATGACTATAAGGGTCGGTTTTATTTAATAAGAAAAATAAAAAATTCATTGATTTACTAATGATTAAATTAGCAATAGTGGTCCGACTAGAAAGATTTTTCTTTTTAAATATACTCAAATATGATATGATTGTATGACAATTAAGATTGCCAATGTCAATCTTCATTTATCTTGAAAAATAATTACAGTTAATAATATGTTTCTTATATATAAAATAAGTAAAATAGGCAATGATTTAGTATTTATACATATCACTTTATAATAATTAGCATGTTTGATCTTGACCTAATTTTACAAACTTTCTCATTTTTTTAACTAAATTTTGTTAAATTTATGTTATACAATTTCTATTTTTAAATGCATACAACGTGCAATAAATAAATGAAAAAAAAAATAAAGGCCCTTAATATGTATAAATCGTGCAATTTCGTTATTGAAATAGTAAAATCAATAAGTAAATATAATAAACACCAAATCCTCATGACAACAAATAAATCCTTGTTATTAATAATAGATAAAGTTAAATCATACATATATTAATATACCACCTTATTCATAAGTAATTGACAACCTTGAAAGTTTATTCTAATACACTTTGATGAAAAGTAAATTTCTAATAACTTAGTTATTTCTCTATTACATGAATTGCAAAAAGAAATTCACTTCTCGATCACAACGGCAAGCTGCACGTTTCAAGAAATCATGATACGCCATAGGGGAATAATAGTCAATAACCTCCATGTTCTTCAATATCATTGTATGTTGTTCGTACATATCACATGTTATGATTGGTTTTGAGTCCACAATGATAATGTTCTTAACCCATAGACTTCTCATGACATCTCTAAATATTTCCCTACATTCTATAACTCCTTTTTGACCAAGCTCTCTCATAATGTTGACCATAATTTAAAACCCCTTCTCTTTGCAATCTTTATCTTTACTGCATAGATATAGGTTGCCTAATACATAACTTGCATATATGTATCATTCTGAGCAGGCCTTGTCCAACATCTTGAGTCCAGTATGAAATTCATTCTTTGTAAAAATGTTAACCTAAAAAAAGTTAGCAAACCAAAATTAACGAACAACTATTAAAAACTATTTTTCAATATTTAGAATGAATATTATTAAATAACAAATTCATTGAATTACCAAGCCAAAACGAAAAAGAGCTTGAGGATTGTTGTACTCTAAACACTTTTTAAAAACTATATTAGAATTATGACAATCAAGCCATGCTCGATGGATTATGCCCTCTATAAAATGTATAACATTCTTTTGAGAATCAATTTCATTGAATGTTTTGCAACTGTGAACAAAAACAAAATACACTGATGGTTATATAAAATAAATTTATGATGTATATAAAAAAATTGTTGTATTCTTGTATATGAAAAATGTAACCTCAATTTGCAACGAAATAAATCACATGGCCTATCAACCGCTAAACGTCGAATAATCTCGATAATTATTTCAGTTGGAAGAATTAGCAAAATTTGTGGGCTTCTTCTTGATGATGCCTTCATTGTTTTTTAATTGAGGATTTAGTATATTTTTTCGGAAATAAAAATGTCTTGTATACGGTTCACTTATATATACAAATGATGAACATAATTGCCTAATTAACTCCTAAAATCATGTCTAACTTAGGTCATATGTATAATCAAAGCTTTTGGCCGGGTTTTTAGTACCTTTCCTAAATATTAAAAATTTTCGAATTATGTCTTGCTGTTAATAATTTTATATATGATAAGAATGATACTTATAACATAATTTAGTCCTAAAATCACATAAATGATACAAATCGGATTTGATAACCTTATTTAGTCCTAAAATCGTAGCAATCATAATTAGCTTTATGATACTACTCAACTAATTTAGGCATAAAATTATATATTCGTCGGTTTTAAATAATTTTGAATCCAATGATAAATCTTATAAAAACGTAAAATTGACTAATTGATACTCTTAGTCTTAAATTAAGAATAACACTATTTCTTTTGATTTAGGGACTATTGCTTATTTTTAAAAATTCGGCATAATCTAATATGAAATAAAATAAATTTGACAACTAATTTTTAATGAAAAAACATTCACCAAATTAACAAAATTACATTTAGAACTATTAAAAATCGACACCAAATTCAACCAAATTGGTGGTTGACTTTAAAAATACTAAATAAAATACTAATAAACAACATATAATATATTATGTTAATGATGACAAAAGATACAACTAAGATAATACCATGATGAACTCTAATATACTAAACGATTAATAATAAAAAACACACCACTAAAGCTAAGAAAAATTCGAATTAATACTAACTACGAACTTAATTATTTTTGAGGCTACAATACTCATAGATATAAAAATCGTCTTCAAACATCACTTCTTCACTTAAGCATCGAAATATTCAACAATACTCTTTGCTTCTTGCATAGCAAGTTCAATTTGATTACGAAAATATATAATTTGACCAATGTAACCATGGTTTCCTTACCTTCATCTTTTTCTAATTGTCGTAATTTTTCACATGCACCCGAAATTTTCTCGTCAATAGTCGACCAATACTCCAAAAATTCGAAAGTTACCTCATTAACTTCTTTGACATGCTCGATAATTTTAGGATCCATTGATAGGATTGCTTAGTTTTGAGAGTTTTAGATTCTTAAGCAATGAGTTGATATAATGAAAAAAACAAAGATGATTTTGCCTCTTTTGTAATCAAAATGGACGGTTTTAGTATAGGTGAAAATTTAATAGCGTTAGATGGAAGTTGGTATTAAATTTGTTAGGTCAATTCAAATAAGAGCTATTAATTGGTAGGGAGATTTATTGACCAATTTTATTACATTGCCATCAATGCATTTAATTGGTAGGGAGAAGCTTTAAATTATTAAGTCAGACTTCCTAGGTTTCCTTATAAATGCAATATTACAACACTTCCAAAAAATGCAAGTGATGTTGTTTACCATGTTGGCCGAAAATGGTAGGTGGCATTATAAATTTCATAGTTGACCTTTTATTTAAACAATAATTTATGAAATAAATATAACAATAAAAAAATTGAGAAATATAATGACAAATTGACCTTCGAAATTAATACGAAAAATGTAGTATTTTTATTTCAATGACATTTAAATCACCCATATTGTGTAATTAAAGTTAATACAATAATATTTTAAAAAAACTAATACCAATTGTTAGCTATATAACGCAACAAAACTTGTTTTGTAAGTGGTATAACATCTCCCTCGTTCATGTTGATTTCTTTAATGGAATTCGACATAATTTATGAGTTGAGGACTGCAATGAAGAAAGTGTAGTGCCATATATTCTAGATCAATATAATTTCTAGAATCCTTGATTGTAGAAAAAACATGCTCCAACATATACCAATTATCAAATAATCTTCATCCATTGTGACATCCTTGCAAACTTTGTGGAATTTAAGATGGCCCGAACGGAACATTGTTAGTACCATACCTTCATGATCAAAAAAATTTGAGTGTTCTAATTTAGGATGCCAAATCTTTAAATTTCTAGGTGAAGTTGGTGTGTCAAATGAACCATATACATGCTCCATATGAAATAAAATTAAGGCGGCCGGATATAGGGAAGGTGTTTAGGGTTTATGAAATTTGATGTTGTAGTGCAATGCAAATATGATTAGGGTATTTATAGTGCAAAGTAAAACTCGGTTTTTTACTCGGTTTTTTTCCCGTATATTTCACCATATACCCCCGACAAATTGGAAAATTCACCATATACCCTTAATGTTTCAAACATTCACCATATACCCCTGAGTTTCAAAAAACGTTCATAAAATGCCCTTTTCGTAAATGCCGTTAACTCATCGTTAGCTTTATTAACAAATTTGCCCCAATTAACCCCTAAACCTAAACAATAACCCTAACCCACCCCTACCCCTAAACCCTACCCCTAACCCAAACCCCCTACCAGCCTATCCCCACCCCCACCCCCCACCCCCTCCCCCCTCCCCTCCCCTCCCCCGTCGCAGCCTCCGCCCCTCCCCGCCAGCGATTTCCCCCTCCCAGTCGCAGCCCCCATCTCCTCCCCTCGCGGCGATTTCCCCCTCCCCGGGTCACAACGATTTCCCCTGTCGCAACCCCCCGAATCTAGGTAGAATTCGAAACCAACCCCCCCCTCCCCCCCGTAGAATTCGAAAACCCCTCCGCCGGTTTGAATTGGGCTCGATTTCTAGGGTGGCTCGATTTCTAGCAGGAATGAATTCTAAGTTGCTCCATTTACGGGCGTGGGTTGGTTAGAATGGTGGTCCGGGCCGGGGGGGGGGGGCGGGGCTGCGGCGGGGGTGAGAGGGGATGGGGGTGCGGCGGGGGGGGGGGAGGGGAAGGGGGTGGGGGCGGTGGAGAGGAGAGTGAGGGGGTGGGGGATGGGCTTAGGGTTTGAGGAGGGGCTGGGTTGGGCTAGGCTTAGGATTTAGCTTTTAGGGTTCGAATTTAGAGTTAGGGTTAAGGGATATAATGGTGGCAAAATCGTAAATAAAACTAACGGCTAGTTAACATCCGTTAGCAAAAAGGGTACATGGTGCACAGTTTTGAAAACTCAGGGGTATATGGTAAATTTCTGAAACATTGAGGGTATATGGTGAATTTTACAATTTGCCGGGGGTATATGGTGAAAAAAACGTTTTTTTTAAATGTACTATAATTTCATAAAATCACGATTTTCCATAATAAAGATTGAATGAATCAATCTCTAAAATCAAGTTTTGCAATTTAGGAATGATTGAGATTTAGGTGATCAACTTGCACATGATTTTAGCATCTACATTAATTATATCCATATTCTAAAGATTGTAATTGATTGACATAAGCATGATTGAAGGATTGGAAAAAAAAATCAGCCATCACAATTGTGAAATGCATGACACGTGGCGAAAATTCTTAGTTGGACAATTTTTTAACAATTGTAACTGACTCGTGGCAACCAAATTTTTGGGAAGGGGATTTTCACTGTCAAATGGCGAGAGAAACTATATAGCTGAGACGTAGGACAATGTGATCAAGGTTTATTAGTATATATAGATAATTACAAAGATTACCTTCATATCTTTGTGCTTTTCTTTTGTCTTCTTTTGAATTTTGATTTTGTTGTGAACTATTTTCAATTCTAACTCTTATTTCTCTATCATTGATAGTATAACTAAAACTTCAAATGTAGTATGCTGTCTTGATCTGACCTTATTATCCTCTATGTAATTGACTTTCACAAATTGAAATTATATAAACTCATTAAAATGATCATTTCTTTACATGACTATAATGTTGTGGAAGTATATTGCTGATTTTTTATTTTGATAATTTTTCCTTTTGATGGAAGAATTTGATATTCTTAAATGAATTTGTTATCTTTGTTTTTTTTTAAAAAACTTTTTTAGTCTTCTCTTTTTTTAAAGTTGTTCTTAGTTTTTAAAAATTTCAATTAAACTACTGATAGTTGTTAATTTTTCTAATTGGTTAAGCCATTTTTAATAATAATATTTTAAAATATGCATTATTTGTTTATAACTTTTTTTTGTATCTCTATTATGTATGTGTATCAAAGTAAAAGTAAATATCTTAATGAAGGAAATGAGCAATGCGTTCATTTAAAATAAAAGTTAATGGAAATTGTGATATTACTAACATTCAAAAAGAACAATCTTATATATTCCTATTCAATATGAAAATAGCTTTATAAAACTTTTGGGGTTTTTAGTAACCTGTTATTAGTTATTTTCCAAGCCTAATGCTCCTATTATGACTTAAATGGAGTGAGAATTAAGGACGTCAAACGGCTAACGAAAAACATTTCTATTTACTTTCGCACGAATTACGTGCATATAAGGTTAGAAATCTTATTAGTGCCCATTTAGAAAAAAAAAAATTTGGGAAAATTGATTCCTTTTTTTTATTAGTTTCAATCTTTATTTTTTATTTCCTAAACTTCTTACTATAGGCTATTAGATGCAATTACACAATTAATTTGATTTTCTACTCGCTTTTGCACGCATAGTGCGTATATAAGGTTAGTAAATTAAACCAAACTTCAAAATCAGTATGTTGAGATCCAACACTCATATTTGGAAATTTCTCACTCACTACCTATTTTCTCACTTGGAAATCGTCAGCATGGGAAACTTATATTCTCACTTGCTTTATCTTGTCTCTTTATAACCCCTATTTTCTCTCTCTAAAACCTCGCCTTTTTCCTCCGTTCATCCACCATAACATCCACTACCCTCCACCACAACAACCACCTTCTGAGCACCGCCACTATCTCTCCTTCCACTCCATGACCTCTTATCTTTCCTTCCACCACCAGTTGTGCCACCTACCATCACCCCCTCATATCTCTCCCCCCTTAAAAGAACCCCTATTTTCCATCTCTCATCTCACAGTCGTGACCCCCCCCCCTAAATCACCCCTAACCACAAAAATCCCATTTCCCATCTCTCCAAAACCCGAAACATATACAACTACCCATCACCATATCTTATTCTTCCTAAGCAATTACTCCAACAAAGCATCCTATTTTCTCCTCTATTTTTTCGACCAAGGTTAGAATTTTCTTATTTTTTGAAGATTGAAAGAAGAAATAATATATGGATTGGCGAGTTTGGAGGTTTGAGTTTGAGTTTTAAACGATGTGTTTTTTTTTGGTATTAACAGTAATATTTGGAGTATTTGGGCTTGCATTTTTTTTTCTGAATTTTTTTAGCAAATGATTATGATAAATTTCGGAGTCGTGGAATGCAAATTATATATTGCAACTCTTCTTTTTTCTTGGGTCCGGGGAGGCAAAAATTTAGAGTGTTGGAGTGCAAATTTTGCGTATTTCAGTTTTTTGTTCTTACTGTTCAATCAAACGAATTGCATTTCCATATTAGTAAGAAATACCTATTTTTTGTTTTCTTGATCGAACTTGCAACTGCGCTCTTGATTGTCCATGACACTCCAATTATCTGTGTATCCAAAATTTAAATCACCAAAAAGAAAAATGAATGTTAGACTTAATAATTAATTATGGATTATGAAGAAATCAATTTTATTTATTCTTTGTAATTAGCTGACCTTGATCTTAGTGTATAATTGTCTAGGGGTATGGAAGTGGAAGAAATGAAGAGGAGGAACAAAGAACTTTGCAGGTTATCGGAGGTTGAGAAGAGGAAGAAAGATGAAATAAACTGTCGTGTTTGAAGTGTAGTGTTTTTTTTTGTTACTTTACTGGAGCTATGGAAATAACTGCTCTGCAGTTTGTTATGGATCCCTTTTTCCCATTTTTTTAGTAAGTTAATGATTGGTATATTTTGTAATTACCTTTGTAGTTGGGGGTAATTTAGGCAAAGAGGGTGGACACCAAATGGGTCAAGAATTCCCATATATAATAGAGATATTGACTGTTTTTTTTTTAAAGCAACAGAAGTTTAAATGAGAACATCATAATCCAAATAACTCACACTTAACATTTTATTGATGGCCCACTTACTACAGTATTCATGTGTTAAGTACAGTGGTATCGCATGTAAGTTAAAAAAAAGTTTACTAAACGCAAAAGCCAATAGTTTATGGTAATATATAGAATTTCCCTTTTGAAAATTTGAGGGGTATATGGTGAATTTTGAAAAGTTTCAGGGTATATGGTGAATAAAATTACTCATAAGTATATGGTGAAAATGACTACATCGAAGGGGGAATTGATAGGTTCGACCAAAAAATAGCACACAACTAAAAATTTTCCGAGCCAATATAAAATACTCTAATATAAAAAAAAGGTTTGACATTCCATATATTCGTGTGAGATACCTCTATATTTTTTAATTGTTTGATCCACTTCTCAAATTATAACCTATAACTTGTTGTTATATTATTTTTACTAATTAAAATATCGAGCATTGTTGGAGTGTAAGCTAGTTAATATAATAACCCTGTAACCCTATAGTTGTTGGAAATAAGTCAAAGTCAACTTATTTTGAATTACAACCTTAGAAACACTTTTACCAAATACGTACCCCGAAAATTAAATAATAGATTGCATGAGGAAAAAAACAAAGTATTATGTGTGAGAATTCACAATTTATTAAATGGAGTATTTCAACTAGTGGCAATCTATATAAAAAAACCAATCATACAAGGTGGTTATTTTAAAAAATACTAATAAGGTTTTTTTTTAAAAACAATTGTTTATATTTGAACATCAAGGAAATGATAATATAATATAATTTCACACAATTTAAATATTTTTCTATCATCTTACAAAGAAGATCCAATTCTTTTAAACCATACAACCCCATAAATATCAATTTATATATCCTATAACCATTTACCCCACAACACTATTTTTATTAATATAATAATCACAATTCTGCTACTCCCTATGTCCCAAAAAAGTCTGAACACTTTCCTTTTATGTTTATCCCAAATTAGTTTGAACACTTCCACTTTTGGCATGATTACACTATTACTATATTACTCCCTCTGCTTTTTTTATTTGCTACATTGTTATTGCGCGGTTTTCAAAATGTTATTTAACTCTCAACACTGAAAAAGTTTTCGCTCTACCCATTGCTTCATTTAGAGGCTCATATAAGATCACAATTCGCACCACTAATGACACTTAATCATGCAACTACTTCCGCTTTCCCTTTTCACAGTCTCGCTCAACCCTTCTCTCTTGTTGTCTTGCATCACTGATGCACTGCACCAGACCACCCACTAACCACTATCCACCAGGCCACTACTACTTGCACCGGAAATTATGGCAGATAGTACAATTTAAGGAGTGATATAAAAAAAATGAGATTCTTCAATGACCTGTCACAAAAGTCTCATCATATTATTTTCGTAATATATACTTGTTTAACTGATCACCTAATCATCTACTAACTTTATTTAACTTAATAGTTGTCTGTTGTCTCTCTTATTGAGATCTAAAGAGTTCTTTAATAATATTGTTTAACTAAAATGGCATCTATGTGGCAAAGAAATCAAACTGCATGAAAATATGTTTTTTTTTCTGCAAAATGACCCGTGATCACGTACCAACATATGATAATTTTTTTTTATTTCGGTAAATGAATTCTTAAAAAAAAGAAAAGTTATATTTTCAAAAATAAATGTTGATATGTAAACCTCAAATCCCGAACTCACGTTCATAGATTATATTCTCTTATTGATTGTTTTTTCTTTTTAGTGCATACAACAAGTTATACTTTGATTACATCATATAGGCAAATTAATTCCTTGGTTGATGAAATCTACATAAGCTAGTTATGGAATTTTTTTAGCATTGTGGAAATATAAACAATCATCGTATATATAATCAAGATATCTCTTAGCTTAAGTGAGTAATTAATCAATTACATAACTAATTGTTTTAAAAAAGGGGTCACTTAACAAATATTCTTCGAATATAAAAAGACTTGTAAATATCGTTGTAATATTACCTATTTGAAGAAAAAAAAAATGATACCATACCCATAATACAGTTCTTATCATAAAAAATTAATATATATACATATATATATATATATATATAAAATAGAATTCACATAAAGCCAATGATATTTGCCCATCTTGATTTGTTATGATCAATTGTCTAATATAATATCGATTCAAGGGCCATAAAATCAATGATTCGTCATGATCTTAACATATTCCTTAAAATAATGAAATTCCAACATGCTTGGGGGAAACGCCTTTGTGTCTCCCAACGTTTATTTGTTACTTTTCCTATAGAAAAAAATACACATACACTTTTTATTACATAAAAAAAAATATAATAATTTGTGGCACCTACTTAATTCAATATGCAAATTATTTGCCCAATATGTATTAGTAATAATATCTACTTTATATGGAGAAACAAATAAAGATGTGTCACCTGAAAGAAGGACAAAAACATAAGAGGGGAATGTACACTTTTTTTAATTGTGATACAAACACTTTTTTTACTCCTATATATAAAAAAAATGTACACAATCCACTTTTTCATATGTTTTTTCCCTCCTAATATAACCTCTACGCCACTCGGAGATTTACCCACTCTTTTACATAAAAAAATAAATATTAACTCTGACCCAACAAATTTCATGGTCGTCTTTCATCTCGCCTCTCCTCATTCACATTATGAATTTTAAAATTAATATCTTTGACAAAGTACATATTAAAAAAGTGTGTAAGAACGCAAATAACAAAAAAAAAAATTAGTTTGATATCCATTAATTTACTATTTGCAAATTTTAGTTAATGTTTTGCCAAAAAAAATACATTGCTTTGAGTGCGTATTGTATTATATTATATTATATTATATTATATTATATTATATTTATAACTATTATTTATTTATTAATTAATGATAGCTAAATTATTATCATTACTATTAGTTATAATTTAATTCAGTTGACTTCAGTTCAGTTCAGTTGCCATCAGTTCAGTTCAATTGCAATCAGTTCAGTTCAATTCAATTCATTTCATTTCAGTTTAGTTAAGTTGTTTTATGCCGCAGAGAACAGGCCCTAATAGATTTACTTGCATGCATTTAGTTATAAGCTTAAATAATAATAATCTATGTACATAGTTTAATTAACAAAATCGAAGTGGTTGAGAAAAAAACCATGTCCTCTATATCAGTCATCATTATCATCGCATCTTGATCTTGATTTTCTTCCCAAAATTTTTTTCCCTTTTTCGTTCTTCACTGTCACTAAAAATTATTCATTTTTTTCTTCTCGAAATTCACCTTTTGGACCTTCAATCTTCTCGAAAATATTGTTGCATGCTAAAAAAAATTCATAGATTTACTATATAATCACACATTTGTATGTGATTATGAATTTATTTTCGAACAAGTGTATGTTTTGATCTAATTTTGTAGATAGGAAATATTTCAAACCAACAAATTTGTTGTTTGAGATTCTTAGTTTCATTTTTTCGGTTTTAGACACAGGAAATGAGAGTGAGAAAGAAAGAGAATATAGAGAGAGAAACAAGTTGAGAGAATATAAAAGATTTCGGTTTTAATATGTTTATAAAAGTTTGCTGAACGTGTGATTTTAAATAATACAAAATATTTTTAACATTTTTTTTATAATAGATTTAAAAAATATATAATGTTTATCATACTAACCGTGTGATGTAACATATTTTTGTAATATTTTTTATATATGTTTTAATAATAGATTGAAAAATTATATAATGTTTATGTAATTGGTGTGGTACAAAAGTTTGCTGATATCGAGAGAATAAGAAATGAAATATAATTTAGTTGCCAAAAATTATGCCAAATGGAGTCCAGTTAGTAATAATGCATGAATAAATAATATTTTTAACGTTATAGAAATTGTCAATCTATTTCTTTAGATGTAAAGGTTAAGATAGAGATATAAATATTCGTTTAGTTATTTTTAATAACTTTCAATGATTGTGTTGCTTGTTTAATTATATATTCACCCCCATCATGTTTTTTGTTTTATATTATATCAATATCTAATTTATCTTTATCTGTCAAATGTATATTTAGATAGATATATATTATACTATAAAACTTAAAAACTGAAGTACAAGATAAACATAAATGACTTAGTGAAGGTCGATTATTTTTTTCTAACTTAAATGTTGAGTTTGTTTATTATGTTTTGGTATGTGGTAGGTGAAAGTTAAATCGATTACATGGATTGTATGTGAAGTTTGGTTTTTTGGAAGTGTGAGTATTGTGGCACAATGATGTGGTATGAAGAAAGAGCAAAAAAACCACGCAAAATGCTCAAACCAAAATTCTTACTATGTTGTATGCAAGGTAAAGTTGTTCTTCCTTTGTTGCGTCGGCCTCCACAGCTATTGACCGACTTGCTGAAAAGAAAACATCCGAGAAGCAAGAATTTCATCGAGAATATACAACCATATAATATGATGCATTCGTTTACATCGATGGGAGGAAAGATGCAAGCACCATCCACTCAAGGACGCAGACCCTATAATTTCAAAATAAGTGGTCGAAATCATCACCTAATTGGTAGCTACTGCCAAATGAAGGATTGCGTCCGAAATTTTCTCAACTATACATATATGACATAGAGCATGAGATTGGTAATAGGAAGGCTGCTTAAAGGTAAATCAAACGTTACATTTTATGACATATACTAACTTTGTATACTAATTAAAATTTGATGGAAGTATGTTGTAATAACTTCTTAAATGTTTATCACAGTTCTAAAATTCCTCTAAAATCCTGCACAATCCTCGTGCTAAAAATTCTAGGATGGCAAGAGATCGGTTTAAAAATCATCCGTGTGATGAAGTTCGGTTGAAATTAATTGGGATGAGAGATACTGATAATAGGACATACAACCTACCTACAACATCTGAGGTAGCTGCCATGATAGTTGGAGAAATTGATACTGTGGATAAACGAGATATAATTGTCGAAACACGATGTGGAAAGCTGAAGCAGATCTCTGAGCTCCATCCTGCTTATCTGCCTTTGCAATATCCTCTGCTATTTCCATATGGTGAGGACGGATACAAAGTTGATGTTTGCCATAGAGATAAAAGTCTACCTACAGACGATTCAAAAAAACGAGACAGATTGACTATGAGAGAGTGGTTTGCATATCGAAAGCAAAATCATGAAGAAGAGGCAGACACCATTTTGTTTGCAGAATGTTTATGCCAGCAGTTTTTCGTTGACGGTTATACAATGATGAAGGCAGAAATATGGTCATTCGTAAGGAATAATCAACAGAGCTTTAAGGCTGACAATGTTAAGAACATACGTGGTGCAACAAGTCGAGGAGATACAGAATGAGCATCTACAGGTAGTCGAGTAGTTATACCAGCCTCATTTACTGGAGGACACGGCTACATGAGATATAATTATCAAAATGCAGTGGTTATTTGTAGATGGTATGGCTACCCAGATTTGTTTATAACATTCACATGTAATCCAAAGTGGCCCTAAATAACATGGTTTGTATCGAAGACGGGCCTAAGACTTGAAGATAGACCATATATTGTTTGTCGAGTGTTTAAGATGAAGCTTGATCAAATGGTTAAAAATATTAAGGATAAAAAGATTTTTGGCAGAGTTAAAGTAGGTAATCAGCCAATAAGCTCGAAGGTTACTGCCTATTTATATGCTTTTAACATAGTTGCAACATATTTTACCTGATATATATTAGTTGTGATTTGGCATAATTTTTTTAATAAAATCTTAACATGTTGGCTAAATAGTTATCTTATTATGATTTACAGTTGTCTACAATGTGGATTTTCAAAAGCGTGGATTGCCACATGCGCATATACTTTTGTTTTTACACTAGGACGATAAATTTCCTAATGCCGAAGCAATGAACAAAATTATTTGTGCTGAGCTTCCGAATAAAGATGAGAATTTGGACTTGTATGATGTAGTTTCAGAGTTTATGATACATGGTCCATGTGGTGCTTTGAACAATAACACCCCATGTGTACTACGAATAAAAAATGCACAAAACATGTTCCGAAAAAATTCAATGAGAAAACAACAGTTGATGAACATGGCTATCTTGTTTATAGGAGAAGAGATAATGGTGCAACCCTCGTCAAAGGTGGCATCACGCTTGACAATAGATTTGTGGTACCGCATAATCCAGAGTTGATGTGTAAGTATCGTGCACATATAAACGTTGAATGGTGCAACAAGTCGAGATCGATTAATTATCTGTTCAAGTATATCAATAAGGGGTATGATAGAGTCACGACAACAACATATCAAAATCGTCAAAACTTTTATGATCCTAAGGAAATTGATGAAATCCAAATGTATTATGATTGTCGGTATATATCCCCATGTGAAGCCATGTGGAGGATATTTGGGTTCACTATCCATTATAGAATCCCTGTTGTGGAGAGGCTAAGCTTTCATTTACCCGACGAGCAAAGCGTCCTGTACACTGATGATGCTGATTTAGAGTCGGTGCTTGAAAGACCTAACATTGACAGAACGAAGTTTCTGTCATGGATGGAGTGCAATAAAAAATATCCTGAGGCCTGAGAATTGAGCTATGTTGAGTTCCCAACAAAATTTTTATGGCAACCAGGTGAACGTGAATGGACACCTCAGAAGAAAGGCTTTTGCATTAGGAGGATTTATCATGTAACTCCAGGAGCAGGTGAAAAATTCTATTTGAGGACACTATTGAATTTTGTTAAAGGTGCAACGTCTTATGAAGACATACCCGTTGTTGATGGCATACAATATTCGACTTTTAAAGAAGCATGTTATGCCAGAGGTTTATTAGACGATGACAAGGAGTACGTTGACGCCATAATGAAGCCAGTTTCAGAGAATCGGGACAATATCTACGTAATCTCTTCTGCATGTTGCTACTGTCTTGCAGTTTGACAAAACCTGAGGCTCTTTGGGATAAGACTTGGCACCTTCTTTCTGATGATATCCTATTCAGGCCACGAAGACTTTTCAAAGACAATGGTATATGAGCATCTTTATGACTGCCCTTATTAAATGTATTCATAAATATTTATTGTTAAGGAATAGTTTTTGAAGGAGTAACCGTCAAATGTTTTTGTTTTGCACCATTGCACCTAAGTGATGAACAATTACAAAACTTAGATCTCGCTGACATTGAAAAGTAATTATAGTACCCTCCGTAAATTCACCGAAATGCCATTTCCAAATGATTTGATTATCTCAGATGGTCAAAACAAGCTCATAATTGATGAGTTATATGATAGAGAGCAGTTAGACAAGGAATTTAAAGAACTTTATTCGAGATTGACTGTTGAACAGCGTGGAATTTATAATGAAATCATGTCTGATGTATCCAGAGGTGAAGGGGGCGTCTTCTTTGTATATGGTTATGGAGGAATTGGTAAGACGTACCTATGGAGATTACTGTGTGCTGCATTAAGGCGTAAAGGGGAAATTGTCTTGCCAGTTGCGTCAAGTGGAATTGCCTCTTTGTTGCTTCCACGCGGGAGAACCAGAGAACTGCCCATTCTATATTTGTACTTCCCTTAAATGTTACTGAGAACTCAACGTGTTAAGCAATTAGGCCAGGATCAGACCTTACAGCTCTCCTTATAAGGACAAGACTGATCATTTGGGATGAGGCTTTTATGATGCATATATATTGCTTTGAAGCTCTAGTAAAGGATGTTATGCAGTGCATGAATCCAGTAAATCAACATATTCCATTTGGTAGAAAGGTTGTTGTGTTTGCCGGTGATTTAAGACATATATTGCCTGTCGTTCCCAAAGGAACCAGACAAGATATTGTCTTCTCGGTACTCAACAATTCTTACTTATGGGATTTTTATCGTGTGATAAGATTAATGTAGTATATGCGCCTGAGAACAAGTTGCGGTAGCTCGAATGTGCATGAAATTAAGGAGTTCTCATAGTGGATTTTGAACATTGGAGATGGCAAAGTTGGTGAGCCGAATGATGGTGAAGCCGATGTAGAATTTCCTCATGAGACATTGATAGATGGAGGAGATGGCCCTATTTCTGCAATAGTTGAGAGTACATATCCCGACCTAGAGAATCGCATATGGGAAGCAAAATATTTTCAGGAGCGAGCTATTCTTGCTCCAACTAATGAGATTGCCAACATGGTTAATGAGCTTGTTTTATCTCACTTGCCAGGTGAAGAAAGAACTTATATGAGTTCAGATGCAATTTCCGTTGAGGAAGGGAATTTTGGAGTTCATGAGATGTATTCTACTGAATTTCTAAATACGATCAAGTGTGGGGGATAGTCAAATCATAACATTAGATTGAAGGTAGGGGCACCGATGATCTCCTAAGGAATATTGACTAGACTTCTGGGCTATGTAATGGTACCAGGTTAGTCGTCAAGCATCTTGGCAATCGCATTATTGAGGTTGTTGTTGTGTCTGACAGTAATATGGGGGGACAAAGTTTTCATTCCCAGAATGACACTTACACCATCAGATGCAACAAAGTTCCCGATAAAATTCCAAAGAAGGCAGTTTCCATTGGTTGTATGTTTTGCAATGACGATAAATAAAAGCCAAGGACAATTTCTAACTCACTTAGGATTATATCCTCCTCGGCCAGTATTTAGCCACGGACAATTCTATGTTGCTGTATCAAGTGTTACAAGCAAAAAGGGTTTGAAGATTTTAATATGTGATAAAGAGTGTGGGAACTCAAATGTTACCACAAAATGTAGTGTATAAGGAAGTATTTCAGAATGTGTAATAAGTATTATGAAAACTTTTAATTTATGTGCCTAGTTTTTCTTTCAATGTGTTCATATAGGCACTCACAATTGTTTTATCGTTTACTTTGTTGCATATTATACGATAACTGCGTTTTTTATAATTATATGTGACTTTGTTTGTTTTATTTATGTCACATTCATACTATTTTAACTCTTTTTTAAAATGCAGTTAAACAATTAGCATCCCGTGCATTTTTGCACGGGTTTTAAATTAGTGGTGAACATAAATTTGAATCAAATTTGGGATCAAAAAAAGCAAAAAATAGAAAAGAAATATTCTTTTTTTAATTTGATTTCCATGGATAAATAAAGATATATATTTACAATTATGAACTAATCTGCTAATCAAATTAGATAAACTTGACAAAAGAGGTGATTATGCAATATTCTTATGGACATTTTTTTAGTACTATGTTTAAGATATTAATTAGAAGTGCATGCTGAACTTTTTTTTTTTTGCTGAAAATAACTTCTAATAAGTTGAACAAAACAAAAGCCTTTATTGAAAAAAACTAGGGAAATTCTCATTGGTAACCTTGTAGTATTGGGAATTATATTTGGTAACCAATCTCATTGGAAATTCTCATTGGTAACCTTGTAGTTAGTAAATTATTACCAGGCGTGACATTAATGAGGAATGGTTAACTTTTCGTAAATGTCATCCCCACCCACCGCCCCACCCCCCCCCCACCCGCCCACCCACCCCCACCCCGCAACCCCCACAACAACCCCCCACACGCCCCCGTTCCCCAGCATTCCGCAGCGCGCCCCCCACACCACTCCACCATGGAAATGAAACGAGATCCACCCATGCGTTGGTTCCGGGTTGGTGGTGGGTACCGATTAGCGACTTTGAAGCCGTTAAGGGTAGGAGGGGGCGATGGGCGAGAGGAAAGAGGGTATGCGAAGGGGAAGGGCAGGAGAGGGGGGGGCGGCAGCAGCCGAAGGAGGAGGCGAAGGGTGGTGGGGGCGGCGCCGCAGAATGCGGTGGGGGAAGGGGTGTAGGGGTTGTTGGGGGGGGCGGGGGGGGGGTGGAGTAAGGGCGGCGGGGGTGGGGTGGGGGGGGGGTGGGGGAGGGGTGGAGGAGGCGGCATGGGTGGGGATGACATTTAACGGAAAAGTTAACAATTACCACATTAATGTCACGTCTGGTAATAATTTACTAACTACAAGGTTACCAATGAGAATTTCCAATGAGATTGGTTACCAAATATAATTCCCAATACTACAAGGTTACCAATGAGAATTTCCCAAAAAACTATCAACTTTAACTACTATAATGAGTTGTCGCTACATGTATTATTGCGTGCATATAAAACTAGCTACTCGACATTACGAAATATAAGAATGAAAAAATTATTGCCGCACGCATTGCGTGCTTAGAAAGCTTAGTAATACCATACTCCAGCTTGATAGTTTCCATCAACAAATATTTTATTCTCATACGATAATTTCAATCTAACATTAGTTCGAAAGAGTAATCTCACTTTATTTGCAGCGTTTTGACTTTTACACTATTCATGCACTCACTGAAAATTATTGGATAGTATACAATACAAATTTTAGCAGGAAAAATTGACAAGAACAGTCCTAACTATGGACGTTCCGTCAATTTCAGTCCAAACTTTTGATTAATCCCCAGCAGTCCCAACTTTGGGGTGTGTTTTACAAAAATGGTTCCAGTTGACAGGGTACCGGCTGAACTTGTTAATATTTTTTTTTTTACTTTTTCTTTACGAGTTGTGGTATCTTCTTCCTTCTCTTTCTCTCTCCTCCCTCCTTCCTCCCCTCCCACCCCTATTCTACCCCCTCCACTTTTGCCATCATTCTCATCCTCTTCCCTCTCCCCTGCAAGTGCTAGCTGCCTGTTGAATTCCTGTTGAAGCGTTGGCTTTAGTTGATATTGTGTACATCTTCTTGATCTACGTTTTGAAAGCTCCTCCGCCCTCCAAAGTTTGAAGCATCAACCTTATAGCCACTTCAATCAGATTTACCATGCTGAAGATTGGAAAAACGAATACGTTTCAATGTTTCATCAACATTGTGTTAATCTATATGGCCGGCATCTTAACTTTAGGGACTAATTAAAGCAAATGTATATCACTGCATCTAGAGTTTTTTTAATACTTTTTCATTAGTTTTATCTCATGTCGATGCATCTCTAGCTGGCTATAGTAGCAAAATTTTTGCATTGGTTTTGATTATTTTGTTTCCGAAGACTTATAACGAGGAGCAAACATTGACTCAGTAAATGTTAATAGGCTATGTCTTCTCTCCTCAATTTTTGCCATCTCAATTAAATTAAGGTATAAAATCAAACAAAAATGGGAAAATTATTCAGTTCAAGCAACGACAATTGCAAGAAAGCTGATATTAAAATGGTGATTTTGGGTGTTTGAGGGAGGAGGTTTTTGTGGGGGTGGTGGGTTGGGTGGGTTTTTGAGTGTTTCGAGGGGGAGGTTTCGGTGGGGCTGATGGTGGGTTGGGTTTTTCAGGTGGGTGGGGTGCCGATGGTTGTTGGGTGGTGGTGCTTTCAGAGTTGCCGGGTGGTTCTGGGTTGCTAAAATGGCGAGGCCGATGATGGTGGCGGTTTTACCTATTATAGCAGGTCATTAACCTGCTGGGACCATTTTTGTAAAACACACCTCAAAGTTGGGACTGCTAAGGATTAATCAAAAGTTGGGACTGAATTTGGCGGAACGCCCATAATTAGGATTGTTCTTGTCAATTTTTCCAATTTTAGCATGTAAGGTGTTGTTAAATTTAACTCAATATACATTTACAAGATTTCAACTTTTTATAATTTTTTACAAATATATGATTAATAGTCAAAATTGTATAGCAACAAATTTAAAAGTCAAAACGTTGCAATTAAAAAAAAAAAAGAACTATTTCTTAAATTGGAGATTGATACATCCATCTACCTCATTTGGTAGACTACTAGTTAAAAATAGGTGATTAAAAAATAATTAAATATCCTGAGTTGACTTGGTTTATACTAAAAACTTAAATAAATGTGGAAAATTTGGAAATAAAAAAAATGGGAAAGGAAAACAAAGGGGGAGAAAAGAGAGAAATTCAAATTTAAAATCCACATCCCTTCCCTTCTCTCTCGCAATTTGCAAAAACAAACACAATCACAAACGCTCCACCTCCACCATGTCTGCAACCGTCAAACCCTAATTAAGCTCTTTTCTACTTCTCTCTCTCTCTCTTTCTCTCTCCTCCAACTCTTCCTTCTCTTCAATCGTCTATTTGCCACGTGACCCACCGCATCTTCTTTCTCTCTCCTCAATCTTTCTTACCTGCTTCTGGTATATCTCTCTCAACCTCTAATTTAGTCCTTTGAGATTTCAAATTTTAAGAATTGTTGAAATGGGATTCATTTTTTCTTTGAATAATCTAATTTCTCTGTTGTTATTTTTACAATTTTATTTTTCTTTAAGAATTCATGCGGGTTCTTGCATTTTATTAATTTATTTGTAATTTCTCTGTATGTTTAATTTTAAGTTTGCATTAGAGTAAAGTTTGATTACATAAATAAATAAATAAAAGATTCTCTCATTTTTGTTAAGCAGAGCATCTATGGAAGCCATACTTGTTGATTCAGTTCAGAACAGTTTGCGGCATTTTATGTACCCCAATGCCATTTTCATTTGTGAACGTCTTTGTGCCGAATTCCCGTCTGAGGTAAAACAATTTTTGATTTTTCTTAGGGATGGGGGGTGGTTGTTGAATTATACTCCCTCTGTTTTTTAATAGATGTTTTTTAATAGATGTAACATTTGACTTTTTACACTTGCTGAGACACAACTTTGACCCACAATATCTCTAATTTTATAAATGTAAAAATTATAACAAATACATATTTGGAAAGTGTATATCAAGATGAATCCAACAAGATCCCACATGACTGTTTTTTCCTTATATATAAACAACAGTTGATGGTCAAAGGAAGGTGGATGAATAGTACCCAAAGTCAACGTGTTACATCTAAAAATGTACGAAGGAAGTATGATGTGAGGTTGTGAGGAGGTGTAAATTATCACTAGCGACCCGTAGTCGTACTTGTACTCGATTTGGATGGTGTCTTTGAGTTTTGTGTTGTTTGTCATTCTTAAATGATTTTGTGAAAGCCATTGTTATATTAGTGCTTGCCATTTTGAAGACGTCAAAAGGAATTAATAAGACACAACTTGAAGTTAAGTGGATGAGAGTTGAACATGTCATTGATTTTACCAATTTGTGAATGATGTTGATCCACCAACTTGGAAGTGTTGCACACTTGCACTAAATTTGATTCCAGTTTTACGGCTGAAGAAGAATGGACTAGTTGAGAAGTTATAAAATTAAAGAGAAACTAAATATGCCAATGCTAGTGTCACCTCTATTTGGGACTTTAATATGTTGGCATATTCAAGGCGGGGAGTTCTTTCATGTTTGCTTCTTTGGAGTAATTTATTGCTGAAACTATGAAAAAAGAGCACTTGGATTTCCCGTATCGCGGTAGCATATGCAACTTGTTGGTGCAAGTGTTATCTTTGAATGCTTATATCACTTATTGATTTTCTGTTACTCATGGACGCAGGTCAATTTGCAATTGTTGGCTAGTTGTTACCTGCGCAACAATCAAGCTTATGCTGCGTATCATATATTGAAAGGTTTGTGGAAAGATTCTTTTTTGAGGTTCAATTTGGTCCTGGAGTAATAGTTTAACATGTTTTCTTCAGTCAACTATTGACCATGCAGTTTTGAATTGCCTTCTTTTAGTTGGTTCAGTTGTTTTGCTTCTTCATTTTATGACAGCTCTTTTGATCTTGTGATTTTTTTGTTTGTATGTTGTGAAGGCACACGAATGGCTCAATCGCGCTACTTGTTTGCTTTCTCATGCTTTCAGATGGATCTTTTAAATGAAGCAGAAAAGGCATTGTCCCTAGCTAATGAGTCTGGTTTGGAGGTAATTTGGGCCTTTATGCTCGAATAAAGTATTTGGTGTCTTGTGAGTATTCGGTATTATTTTATGAGTGTCTATATACTGACACAGGTTACATGAGTTGTGAATCATATGTTCTGAGTCATTGACATTTGTATCTGATAGTGTTTCTGTTGATTTCCTTGATTGTCCTGGCATTTCATCTTTGCTTGATTACCTGAACATAACTGATACATAGTATTTTGTAACACGATCGATAATTTTCTCGGTGTAGGTTCCAAATGGTGCAGCTGGCCATTATCTACTTGGGCTTATTTACAGGTTTCTTTTGTGCTCTTGTAGTTTAGTTTATCTTATGTTCCCAAGCAAAGTATATAAAGGGAAATCAAATCATTCTTGCACTGTGCATCATTACACGTGTCATGTGTACTCTGTCAGTCTGTCTTCAGTGTCCCCAGGTGTACGGTGTACCTTCCTTAGATGCACCTAGGTGTATGCTACAATTGCTGCCATTATGGGTTTTGCATGTAGACTTGACTTTATCGTTAAAACTCTTTAATCCCCATGCTAGAAGTCTAATGTAGTTTGATGGCTGGGAGTTAAAAAAGCAGCTTTTGTTACTTGGTGATTGAACTTGATTGAAAGACTATTTGTCAGCTAAGTTTCATGGGCCTGGGTGAGTCAATACCAATTCTGGATCAAAATGACCTCTTTCACCCAAAAGCTTTTGTAGATGTCTTATATACTGCTGGACATGCAAAAGGCCCGGAGAACTAGAAGAGGAGAAAGAATAAAAGAGAAGCTCTTTAGTACTTTTAGATAAGTTGACTTTGCAAAAATGAGGGCTCTTTATACTCTTGATAGAAGTTCTGTGTTGGTAAGAAAGGCATTTTTGCTATGCTCATTAAATAGTGACTTTTTTTTTGGTGGTAGAAGACATCAGCCTGTAGTACTAGTAGCATTTAGGGGTTTAATGTTGATCTATTCATTTGTTCGTATTCAGAATCATGCCATTTTAGGTTGAAGTTATATGGTGCAATCTGGTGTTATACTTGGCTATACTTTTAGATAATGAGGTCTGCTTATACTCTGGATAGACGTTCTGTGCTGGAGAGAAAGTCCTTTTTGCTGTGCACATCAACTAGTGACTTGTCTCTTCTGGTAGAATGACATCAGTGTGTACCACTAGTAAGAAGGTTGACATTCTATGGTGCATTCTGGTGTAATATTTGGCAATGTTTTTAGATCTCAGGACATCAATGAGACAAGTAAGAGCATATACTTGATTAAGGCAATCTGTTTCTCCTTGTGCTCAAAACAAGAAAAGGAAGTAGAATGTTGAGAGCTAGTAACTTCTTCATTTTGAGCTACTGATTTCTCAATAAACATTCACTCATGCTCTGTGAACACTTTTTAAAAGCATATCCTATAATAATATTTGAAAACTTGTCATGTTCTTTTCAGGTATACAGACCGTATAAAGAGTGCCATTCATCACTTTAAGCAAGCATTGTCTATTGATCCATTGTTTTGGGCTGCATATGAGGAACTTTGTATATTGGGTATGTCCACTGTTCAAATTTTTAATTTCCAGTTTCCACCCTTTAGTGTCATATTCTGTTTTAGTTTAGTGAATGTATATGCTTTCAAGTTTATGTGGAGATGTCAAGTGTCGCGCTTTCAACTCTGAAGTTTATGTGGAAATGCCAGGTGTCCTGCTTTCAACTTTTAAGTTGTGGTAGGGCAGCATTTCAAATGTATCAGTTTAGCTATAATTTATTTTTAGTTGTAAATTTGAACTAGAGCAGGCAGAAAGAATGACCTGATATACTGTCTCGATTATTGAGTCATCATTTTTTTTTGTTGTACACGTATCATGTATCAAATACTTTAGATGGCTATGCCTAGCTGGCGTCGTATTTCCTTTTTAACAGAGATCGTTGAGTAAACTCCTCGTCAATCTAGTCAATACACCGCTTGTTTTCTCTACTCGTCCCTTTTATATATTGTTACAGTGCTGGGAGACAAAAAATTTCCGTACATGGAGGTTATGGTTGAATTGTAAACTTCTAAATTTCATATGGTTAGAGATGGTGTTGCTTACATCTGGTTTTCCCATACACTGCAGAAGGTAGGATGCTTCTGGGTGGTTGTGTAACAATAATGTATATTGGTTTGACATACATTGATGAATATCATAGGCATTTATGAATATCACTAGCCGTAATCTTATTGTCTGAGATGACTGTTGCTATTTTCAGGCTCTGCTGAAGAAGCATCTACCGTTTTTGGTGAATCAGCTGTTGCTACCATACAGAAGCAGCAGCAACAACAGCAGCATGCCCTGACGTCTCAGAACTTTGTCACTTCCACTGAGGACCATAACCAAGTTTTGGCTAAGAGCTCGGGTGATGCAAGTCCGAGACAGCTGAAAAGTATCCATGGTAATAGTGCAAAAGATGCTTCTGGAAGCCATCAGGGGGTTATGGTATCTTCAGCAGCTGTCAACCAACCCCTGAATTGCTCATCTTTGTCATTTTACAGCACTCCTTCTCCAATGGCCTCACAGGTAAGGTATGTTCATCTCCTTTTTTTTTTTTACCCTTTCAGGGGTTTCATTTGATGTTGGGATTGGGTCTGAGTTGGAGGTTCAAGCAATTCGGTTCTCATTAAGAAAGAAAATTTCGTTAAGTGGTGAAGGTTAGATTTGTTGTAAAATTGTCCTACTTGCTTTGCAGTTTGTCACTTTGTTTGTATTTCCAGGCCTAATATATATATATATATATATATATATATATATATATATATATATATATATATATATATATATATATATATATATATATATATATATATATATATACACACACACACGTAATTTTTGTGTTATTAGTTGAATTTTATAGCCAATATAAGAGTGGTATATGTTATATACAACTCACAAGCATCATACCTAAATATCCCACCTTTTACACTGCTTAAAGATCCCAACTTCTGTGCACCTTCTCAGAAGGCCACCAGGGAAAAGCACACATCATGCACGTCGAAGAAAAGAATTAAAAATTACAACTTCAGCCAAGAAGCAATTTCCTCATCATGTACGATTACATGTGTACATCTACAGGAAGCTTGAATTGGATAGCTAATAGCTTATGAAATTTCTTCTTTTATTACATTTCTTTAAAAATATTCTATTATTACTCTCAAACCATTAACAGCAAGAAAGTATGGGAAATCTTGCAGAAACTAGCAGTTTCAGATTCAGCGAGTGCAGGGTGGGTAATTGACCATTTCCATTCTTGCTGCTAGCCTCCAACTGCACTGTAAACTTGAATTTTAAGCAGCAACTCCTTTACACCTGTGAATCTACAGTTCAAATGAAGTACTCCAACGCTTTCTTTTTTCTTTACACACATATAGCATGTGTCACAAGTAACCCCCCTCATTTGTAGTCTGGCATTAGTGGAAAGTTATTTTGAAGAGAAAGGCGTAAGATAAATGAAATCCTACTACTTGTATTAGACCTGTTAGCGAGCTTTATGGACTTTCTGATGTTTGCCTCTCAAAGCTTTGTACATCTGAACAAATACCTCCATTGCCTACATTCTTACATTCATCAATGTTTTCAAGTTGTGTTGTGCATCCCAAAAGTTTTCTCAGATTCCATCAGATCTTATATTGTGCTCTGATCCTGATTAATTAAACTCGAGAAGCTTGTAGATTGGTTTATAATATTCTGAGAAGCAGGTGAAGGGTGTTTCCTGGTGTATATTGTTTTTATAATGCGTGATTTGGAACTTTCTGTAATTCGAGAACTTGGTTTCTGTTAATTGTTGAGAGCCAACTCCTTCTTTCTCACTAAGAAAAGAGAAGGGAAAAGAAGTTGGATCGGTCCTAAAATCTTCTTCCTTACGTTTATGTGACATCATACATTGCTTTGCTGAGGTGTGGGAAACTTTTTTTTTATTAGGGTCGAAATTAACCATCTCTTTTAGAATCAATGATTATCAGGACTGCGTGTGCACATCCTCCTCCATTTTTTAGTGATTAGTGTCAACTTCTTTCTCCAGTGCAACTAGCAAATAGAGCACATCCCAGAGTGCTGCTGTGAAAGGTTATATATGTGTTGATATCATCACTTCCCTATCCTTGTCATGATAATTGAAGCAAATTTTGTATAATAGAGTTTAAGTACTTCGGTGTTCACCATTTATTGTTTTTTCTAAGAGTGTTGCTAATACTTCGTGTGTTCGTATGTTACTAGTTTTCTGTCTGTGTTTCTGTCTTGAAATTGCTTTGTTCACTAGTGGTATGGTTATTTGATTTTTTCTTTCTGCTGCAGCTGTCTGGTATAGCTCCTCCACCAGTTTGCAGGAATGTACAGCAAAATACTGCCTCAGCAAGTAGTGAAGGCTCCCCAAGATCAACAGTAAACACAACTCTTCAAGCCCCTCGAAGGAAGTTTGTGGATGAAGGAAAATTAAGAAAGGTTCTGATCTGATCTTCTGTAAATTTTATTATTATTCAAATTATTATCTTGATGAATTGTTAAAGTGCTAATGTGGTAAAAGTTATAAATTTTCATTACTGTCTTCAATCTAAACTTCCCAGGCCAGGCCAACTTAGGGACACTACTGAGAAATGAGAGCTCTTGTCTCCCATTATATTATTTATTCCCACAAAATTTGGGTCAAAGTGCAGTTATAAGCAGCATATATGGATTTATACTTTAGATAGTTCACAGGTGATATATGACTGGCCTACAAGAGAGTACCTTATGAAACTATTGATTCAGTTTGTGGATGGGCATGCTATTGGATACACTTTTTTGTTTGTAAAACCACCGTTCCTAACAAAATTCTGTAGTTACCTGCTTATTTAGTTTTGTTATGATTCCTTCATTATGGTATGCTGCTTGGAGAAGAAATAGCTAGTTGGTGGTTTCTTTGCATAGCAAATTTGACTATCGAGGAAGGGAGAACTTGAAGTGCTTTGTTTGTTCATTGCCTGATTTTTGTAAGATCTTTTAATGTTTGTAGAAAGATATTGACCACTCTTGCGCTTCATGTTCTAAAATATGAATTTTGTTTTATACCTTATGCTATTCGCTTGAGATTTATTCACATGTCAGTGATAGATAATTCTGTTTTTTTGGTAATAAATTGCTTTGATCAAGTGGAAGTGTTAAACTGAGTTGTGAGACTCACAGCTGGAAGCTCCAATAAATTTTGTCTTAGGAATGTTAGCGCGTCTGTTCCCTTTATTGGTTCTTAATTCTTAGCAACATATCAATATAGCAGTTATCCGGGATGGTATCATGGATCAACATCTTTCTCATTTCTGTTCACTTTCAGATATCTGGGAGATTATTCTCTGATTCTGGTCCCAGACGAAGTACACGATTAGCAGGAGAAGCAGGAGGAAGCAACAACACAACGACAACATCATCGACTGGGAATGGAACAAGTCATTCTTCAAAGTATATTGGAAATTCTAGGTTGAGCAATGCAGGATTACGCTCTGTGACACTTCGCAAAGGACAGGCATGGGCAAGTGAAAGTTTTGAAGAAGGTGATGATCTTTGGAGCTGTAGTAACTGAGCTTGAGCATTTATATTTAGTAACTCCTGATTGAATTTTGTGGCCCTGAGTGGCTATTGATATTGCTGTTTTGCTATTGATTTTTCATGAATCCTTTAGTTTTTCTCTGATTGTATTTATTCTGTACTCTCCAACATGCAGAGGTATTCCTTGATTCTTTTTTGCTATGTGGATTCTTTTTATAGTTGAAGCATAATCTTATGTGGAAAATAAGGTTCGACTCGTTTCCATGAGCTCTCATGGCCTTGTCTTGCTCATGTTTTTCACTTCAGTAGACATACCTTTATGAGCAGCATTACCATTGTTTTACTTGCTGATCTTCTTGTTAAAGTTATCTAGCTATATCTTCTATGGTTTTTCAGCTTATTCAGTTTTGGTCAATTTCATCTTTAAAATCCGTAGTTAAATTCCTCACCGTGGAGGTAGTTCTAATCTAGAAGCTGTATTACCAATGAGTGATGCTTGAAGCAAACAGCGTGCTAAGGCCTCACAAGTTCCGCCCATAATTTACACGTACTCTATAAGGCCCAAGTTCAGGGGTAAAAGGGTCAGTAGTAATGATGCAACAGATGGCAGCACTTGAGTGACTCAAGGGTAGATTCTCTTGGGCAGATATTTTCTGTCATGCTGGCAGAAGGTTGTTTTAGAGAGAGAAGGTTGTAAGTGAGTGGAGAGTTGTGTATATATAGAAGGATCTCTACCAATGTAAAGGCATCGAGAAAATGAATGGAAACTGAGGCCTGATTGTGGAGAGACCTTACCTCTCGAATAGTAAGGAATTGTAATAGTGAGATAGCTTTGTTCTGACTATATACAATTATCTATCCCTTGGTTCCCTGACTTGTTTACTTGTTTGCAATTGCTTAGCCTTGCTGGACCTCTAGTCTTAGCAACTTGTTATCAGAGCGGTCGCATTCTGGAGTAGGTGATGATGGTTGGAACCACCCACACACAGCATAGAACAGCTGGAGCAAGGCTTGGTGGAGTTGCGAGCTACTCTCACTGAGGAAGTAGCTAAGGCTGTCGAACAAGCGGTAGGGGTTATGCAATAAACGTTGGCAACCCAAATCGCCGACAGTCTGGAAAAAACCACCAAAAAGATCGGAGAGGACATGGCGAAACTCGCTGAGAAAGTGGATGGACAAGGAGGACCCAGGAGGGATCCTTCTGATCAAGGTTCGCCGGAGGTGAGAAGAGGCTTTGTTAGGGGAAGGAACAGAGAGAGGGAGTTCGAAGAGGAGGAACCCCGGCGAGGATACCGGAATTACGAGGAGTATGTTGGGTTTGATGTGGGAGAGGGTGAAGGGTATGAAGGAGGATTTCATGGAGGAGGGAATTGGAAGGTGAAGAAGTTGAACTTACCCATTTTTAAGGGTACAAATCCCGACGGCTGGATTCTACGGGCGGAGCGGTATTTTGGGTTCTACCGGCTCAACGTGGACGAGCAGATGGAGGCCGCCGGGGTGGCACTTGATGGGGAAGCGTTACTTTGGTTCCAGTGGGAACATCGGCGCCGCCCGATTCTCCGGTGGTCGGAGATGAAGTCGATGTTGCTCCGCCAGTTGAGGGACACTGCTTTGGGATCTCTCCAGGAACAGGAACAGTGGATGAACCACCACCAGGAAGGGAGTGTTAAAGAATATAAAAATCGGTTCATAGAGTTGATGGCTTCTTTGGATAACATCCCTGTGAATATAGCCCAGCCCAGTTTACTAGTAAGTTGAAAGATGAGATTAAAAATGAAATGAGGGTTATTGGGCCTAGAACCCTTGACCATGCCATGGAATTGGCAGCCCAGATTGAGGAAAAGCTGAATAAAAAGCCCGGTAGGAGATGGGAGTCCAAGAGCAGCTACAACTACAACCAAAACACCCAAATCAGTCCAACCTACCCACATTCAAACCGAGCCCAACCACAAACCTACCTCCCATATAAATCTACCCAACCAGCCAGTCCGTTTTCTCCTCACCATCCATTGTTTCCCTAACCCAGCCCAAAACACACATACCCATAGCTAAACCATATGGAGAAGTCAGGAGACTCAATGAAAAAGAGCTCCAGCACAAAAGAGAGAAAGGATTGTGTTTTAGATGTGATGACAAATGGTCAATGGGGCACAGGTGTAAAAAGAAAGAGCTAAGTGTCCTTTTGAGTTATGATGATGAAGAAGAAGTCGAGTATGGCGATCTGGAAAATTCGTCTCACATGGTGACACCCGACACCACCCAACTCGAAACTCCTATTAGTCCAGAGATCTCTCTAAACTCGGTCATGGGTTTCTCCAACCCGAAAACCTTTAAGATAAGTGGCACCATTTATGGCGAGGCATTGTTGGTAATGGTAGATCCAGGAGCTACCCATAATTTCGTGTCGGTTCATACGGTGGAGCGTCCGAGAATTCCCGTTTCTCATGCCAAGTCTTTTGAGGTTTCCTTGGGCATGGGACAAGAAGTGCGTGGTTCTGGGGAATGTTTGGCTGTATCGTTAATGGTGCAGGGAGTGATGATAATAGAAGATTTTTTACCTCTTCCACTTGGCAACTCTGATTTAATATTGGGTATTCAATGGCTTGAGAAATTGGGCACTATGGTGACAAATTGGAAAACCCAGACCATCCAATTTACTGTGGGAAAGGATACTATTACCTTGGTAGGGGACCCGTCGTTGAGTAGGGCCGGGGCTTCTCTCAAAAGTTTGATACGTACTCTCAAGAAAAACGGCGGTGGTTTTATGGTGGAATGCAACCATATGGGGACGACAGTAGCTGGGTTGGTGGAAACAAAGGAAGCGCCGGGGTGTTTATAGCCTATTATGTGTTCATTCGAGTAGGTATTTAATTTACCCCCTGGTCTCCCTCCTAGTAGGGTCGTGAGCATGCTATTAACTTGATGTATGGAGTGGATCCTGTTAGTGTACACCCCTATAGATATCCCCAATCCCTGAAAGATGAAATTGAGTCCCTCATCCATGATATGTTAGAAACAGGTATTATTCAACCTTCTCATAGTGCCTTTTCAAGCCGGTCTTGCTGGTAAAAAAGAAGGATGGGTCTTGGCGATTTTGTGTCGATTATAGGGCTTTGAATAATGTGACTGTACCTGACAAATATCCTATTCCTGTGATTGATGAGTTGTTGGATGAACTGAATGGCTCTACCGTTTTTTGTAAACTCGATTTAAAATCGGGTTACCATCAAATTTTGATGAAAAAGGAAGATGTCCAGAAGACGGCTTTTCGTACCCATGAGGGTCACTATGAGTTTTTGGTGATGCCATTTGGGCTCACCAATGCTCCGGCGACATTTCAAGCTCTATGAACGATGTCTTTAAGCCATATTTGAGGAAGTTTGTGTTGGTTTTTTTTGATGATATCCTTGTCTATAGTCGCAGCATGGCACAACATAAGGATCACCTCAAAACGGTGTTGGGAGTATTGGCCGCAAATCAGTTGTATGCTAACAAGAAAAAGTGCGAATTTGGTAAGAGGGAAGTGGCTTATCTTGGTCACGTAATTTCTGAAAAAGGGGTGGCTATGGACAGCTCTAAAGTTTCAGCTATGCTCGAGTGGCCCTTACCGCAGAATTTAAGGGAACTCCGAGGCTACTTAGGCTTGACAGGATATTACCTTCGGTTTGTCAAAGCAACTCAAGAAAGATGCATTTCAGTGGACGGATGAGGCTACAACAGCCTTCGGTTTCCTCAAAGAGGCACTCACCACCGCGCTAGTTTGGGCCATGCCTAATTTTGATCTGCCATTTGTGATTGAGGCTGATGCCTCAGGCTATGGTCTTGGGGCTGTAATGATGCAGCAAGGGCATCCAATCGCCTACTTTAGCAAGACTTTGGGGGTCAGGGCGCGAGCAAAGTCTATATATGAAAAGGAACTTATGGCAGTGGTTCTTTCTGTGTTGAAGTGGCGGCATTACTTACTTGGGAGACACTTTGTCATCCATTCCGACCAACAAAGCCTCAAACACTTACTTAGCCAACGAGAGGTGGGACCGGAGTACCAGAAATGGGTAGGTAAGTTGTTTGGCTATGATTTTGAGATAAAATATAAACCCGGAGCTAGCAATAAAGTTGCAGATGGCCTTTCACGAAGAGGTGTACCAGGGGTGGAGTGTAACGCTGTGATTTCCTCCCACCTTTCCCACTGGTCAGAGATGTTGGAAACAATTAAACAAGATCCTGAGATATAGAAGATGACGGCTGCTGTCCAGGCTGGTCACTCCTCCTTACCAGGACTTTCGGTGGAGCATGGGGTGCTCAAATACAAAGGTCGTCTGGTGGTGCCTAGGAACGCTGCTCTCACTTCACTTCTCATACAAGAATATCATGCGACTCTTATGGGAGGGCATTAAGGGTTTTTAAAACCTACCAACGCCTTGCAGCTTAATGGTTCTGGCGTGGTATGAAGCAAGATGTCACCACTTTCATTCAAGGGTGCGCCATTTGCCAACAAAACAAAACTTCCTCTCTTGCACTCGCCGGGTTATCACAGCCCTTACCAATCCCTAACCTCATATGGGAAGACGTGTCTATGGACTTTGTGGAGGGTCTTCCAAAATCGGGAGGATGGAATTCGATTCTAGTGGTGGTTGATAGATTGTCTAAATATGGCCATTTCATTGGCCTCCGCCATCCTTTCTCCGCCGCTTTGGTAGCCCAAGTCTTCATCAAAGAGGTAGTGATCCCTAACCTCATATGGGAAGACGTGTCTATGGACTTTGTGGAGGGTCTTCCAAAATCGGGAGGATGGAATTCGATTCTAGTGGTGGTTGATAGATTGTCTAAATATGGCCATTTCATTGGCCTCCGCCATCCTTTCTCCGCCGCTTTGGTAGCCCAAGTCTTCATCAAAGAGGTAGTGAAGCTTCATGGCTTTCCCGCTACTATTGTTTCGGATAGAGACAAAATTTTCATGAGTCTCTTTTGGAAAGAGTTGTTCAAACTCCAGGGGACTTTGTTGCATAGGAGCACTGCGTACCATCCACAATCCGATGGTCAGACGGAAGTTGTGAACAAGTCTGTAGAAGCATATTTGCGTTGCTTCATTCAGGGGAAGCCTAACACATGGGCGACGTGGCTATGCTGGGCCGAGTATTGGTGTAATACCTCCAAACATGCATCAACTAACTTCACCCCATTCGAAGTAGTATATGGCAGACCACCCCCTCCTTTGTACAGGTATGAACGCAGTAGTACGGCGGTGGCATCCTTGGAAGAACAACTCCTACTTCGAGATGCTATCTTAGATGAACTCAAGCTGCACTTGGTGACTGCCCAGAACAACATGAGAGTCCAGGAGGACCGGCACAGGAGATCGGTGCAATTTGAGGTGGGAGACATGGTCTACCTCAAATTACAACCATACAAACAAAAATCCCTCGCAAGGCGTCCAAATGAGAAGCTCACCCCTCGATATTTTGGACCATTTCCTATACTCAAATGGATTGGCACTGTAGCATATGAGCTTGAACTGCCCCCTCAGAGCAAAATTCATCCGGTTTTTCATATCTCTCAGTTGAAGAAGGCTGTTGGGCCAGCTCCTGTGTCACCTGTGTTACCTCCACACTTGACAGCTGACTTAGTGCTTCCCCCTTCTCCTGCACAGGTGCTTGGCATTCGTCCTAACCCTATGAACCCTGCGGGTCCTGATGAAATTCTGGTGCAGTGGTGTGACATGACAGCTGAAGAAGCCACGTGGGAGGATGTGCAGTCTTTCCATGAACGTTTCCCTGATTTCCACCTTGAGGACAAGGTGCTCAATTGGGCCGGGGGTATTGCTAAGGCCTCACAAGTTCCGCCCATAATTTACACGTACTCTAGAAGGCCCAAGTTCAGGGGTAAAAGGGTCAGTAGTAATGATGCAACAGATGGCAGCACTTGAGTGACTCAAGGGTAGATTCTCTTGGGCAGATATTTTCTGTCAGGCTGGCAGAAGGTTGTTATTTGGTTGTTATAGAGAGAGAAGGCTGTAAGTGAGTGGAGAGTTGTGTATAAATAGAAGGATCTCTACCAATGTAAAGGCATCGAGAAAATGAATGGAAGCTGAGGCCTGATTGTGGAGAGACCTTACCTCTCGAATAGTAAGGAATTGTAATAGTGAGATAGCTTTGTTCTGACTATATACAATTATCTATCCCTTGGTTCCCTGACTTGTTTACTTGTTTGCAATTGCTTAGCCTTGCTGGACCTCTGGTCTTAGCACAGCGACTTAGATCCAGGGATATAATTGTCCTTTTCTATCAGTAAAAATTGATGATTTCCTATCTGTTATCATGCTTCTATCTATTGAATGCTCTCCTCTTTTTGCCTTATCTAATCTGCTAGTAACTTAGAATTTGTGCTTTCTCTACATAGATTTCACTTTTATATGATTTTCCTTGCTGTGTATGATAACGTGTGCTGACTTTGCTTACATTTTATGGTCTCTTCCAGGAATTCGCCATGAGGCATTTGATGACTCTCGATTAAATGTACAAGCAAGTATTAGTACATCTTCCTCTTATGATGCTGGTTCTACTGAGCAGGATGGTGGATCTATGAGTTTATGTAGAACTACTTGTGATGATTCTAGAGTTCGTAATGGGGCTCTAGAAATATTAGGCCTGTGGAGACTCTTGGGGAATGGCTATAGACTTATATGCATGTACAAGTGCCAGGTAATAGTTTATGTCGGCTCAAGCAACTGAATTTTTCTGCTCTAGTTACTGATTTGAGTGCATTGATAGTGCTTTCTAGTGAATTATGTTTCCTGATATTCCTGTAATAGCCAGTTATTTTTGCTTTTGTTATGGTTTTGCAGGATGCATTGGACACCTATCAGAAACTTCCGCCCAAACATTACAATACTGTCTGGGTGCTTTCGCAGGTAATTACACTGAACTTCTTGTTGCTGATGATATGTAATCTATTTTCCTTTTTCACCCCTGCCTTGTGGTAACACCTGTTTTTTTTTCCATTTGCTAAGCACAAGTTACTACTTTATGTTTCCTTTATCTTTTGATAATTATCTTGATGATAAGCCTCAAAAGTAAAATATATTTGTTGTCGATCGTGTAATGTAAACCATGAGATTCTTTGGATAGCAACTATTGTGGTAGCCTTTATGTTGAACTCTTAGAGCATCCTAGTGTCTAAACTCAACTAATCTTGATTGAAGGGGAAACTTTTGTAGCTGATATTCGCAATCAATTCTCAAACCTAACTCTTCGCAATCAATACTTTGGGATTTGGTTGATCAAGTCAAACTCATTGAATTTGTAAGAGAGTGAGATGGTTTTCTAAGGAGAGGAAATTAAATTTAGGAACTTTATTCAATTATTACTATGGGCTTGATGCTCAACTTCCTCAAACCATGTTTGAAGTTTGCTTCTTTGGATTTGTATGTTCTTTTTTTTTTTTTTGGGTTTTTCTACGTAGTGCTCCTATGTTTTACGAAATTCTGTTCTGTACCCGACCTTTTCCAACTCTCCATATTATACCCCTAAACGTTCTAAACATCACAGAAAATACCTTTACTAAAAGAAAATACTACCCCAAACCTCACTTAGCAATCAATTTCGCAGATCATATCCCAAACTTCAATCAACTAACAAAGCTCAAAAATACTACTCTATGCCCATTAGGGTAAGAAAGTCTTAGAATCTTCTATTTGATATCTTGCATAAGGGTATTTTGTATAACGTTTAGAAAGCGTAGGGATACAATATGAAAATTTTAAAAAGGTCGGGTACAACATAGAATTTCGTAAAACATAGGGGCATCACGTAGAAAAACCCTTTTTTTTTTTTTTTTTGTAATAATTGAATGATTTTTTGTACTTGTATATTTTATCTTTCTATAGTTCTATACTAATTGAATGATTGGTGCCGACTTTATAATTATGACTGACAACTAACTTCAGCATTTGAAATATAATTCTTATAATTAAACATTTGGCATTAAGTATCTGTGGTTCCCGGGAATTAGTAATTGTCTTTAACTATTTTATTGTCATTTTCATCTGTAATTGGATCTGCGGAGGCTGTTTGGTTTTCTGGGTTTTCTATCTTTTGTAGCCTTTTCTATATTACTCTCATGTCAAATTGCCTGAATATATTTGCAGATATAACTTGTATCTTTGTTCTCTTCCCTTCTTAAATGTGGCATAGTACCTCTTAAGAGTAGACTGATGAAGCTCGTTTTCTATCGGCTCATTTTGTAATTTGGAACTTTGGTGTTTTTCATGTGTGAATATGCATCTTAAGACAACTTAGTGACAGACTCTGGTTTCTTTTAATTTGATCTTTCAATGTTCTTAAAGCAATTTAAATAGACTGGTCTTTTTGACTGCGTGTACTGCTAATACTGGTTGGTTGGTTGCTTGCATGTTTACTTAGGTTGGGAGAGCATATTTTGAATTAGTTGATTATTTAGAAGCTGAACGTGCCTTCAATCTTGCTCGACGCCAGTGTCCTTGCAGCTTAGATAGCATGGATGTCTACTCTACTGTTCTCTACGTGAGTTTTTTTGTCATCCGATGTCTTTTACTGAAACTTCTAATGCAGTATATTGCAATCAGTCTGCTTTTTTATCTCAGCTTCATATAATTACACTGGAAACTACTAGCCTACGCATTCCCAATCTCATGGTGTAACTGTATCCATATGCTGCCTCTTTTGTCGCCTCAATATATGGATTAGGGATGAGGTGATTATTTTTTGGGTGTGACATGGAATTGGAAATTCTTTTGTTGCAGCATTTGAAGGAAGATATGAAACTAAGTTACCTGGCCCATGAGCTGCAATCAATTGACCGTTTGGCTCCTCAAACATGGTACTTTCTGATAGATCTTATAACTGTGAACCAGCTGCTTTGTATATTTTTCATATATTCCCTCTGTCCCTTCCCGTAAGTTTGGTTTGTATTTGGCCCTAATCCAGTCTGAATTTTAATTACTGAAACTTATTGTTTTTGGTTTAATAATTCGTGGATCTTTTTCTTAATGACGTCCTCCATTCTGGAATAATGCAACACTTTCCTTTTTGGGGAGTTGCAAATTAAATGCAACGTTATTATATTTGGTTAAAGGGTTCTCTCTTCATCACATGAGTTCCTCTATTTATCTCTCTCTTCATGACTTCATCACTCGGGTCCTATTTATCTCTCTCCACCTTTTTTATCTCTTTCTTCATCACATGGGCTCCTTGAAGACTGGGCATCTCCGCTATATTGCACTTATTAAAAAACAAAGGAAGTAAATTAAAACTTAAACAAATAATTTGTTTACCCATTACTTAATGGAGATTTGAATGTAATAATCCTCTCAATTTTTAAAACAAGGCAGAATGTACTCTTTATCTGTTGTCATTATGTTTTTAACTTCTCATTTTCTTTCAAATTGTTTTTACAAGTGTTACGAAATTAAAAAGTGAGGAAATTAGTTTATTTCATAACAAAGATACATTTATTATATAACAAAGATACATTTATTATATAACAAAGATACATTTATTATTCCTTCGATCCATAAGCAAACCTCACACTTTTGTTAGGCATGAAGATATATAATTGTTTAATGTGAATACAAGTTTAGAGGTAGATTCGTAGATGTAGTGAAGAAAATGTAAGCAAAAATGTCGGGATGGAGAAAGAGAGAATAATAGGAAATTATATACTTTTTTTAGTTGCAACACGTCAACTTTCACTCTCTCGAATACAGTTTTTGATCATTTATTTCCTTAATCAGCTAATAGTAAAAATTATAAAAAGTTATGTATTTAGGAAATATACATAGGCAATTCCAGCATCTCATATAATAACATTTGTTTTTTCTATAGTAAAAAAAAATACAGCTGAACTTATATGAATAGTGCAAAAGTCAAAGTGTTGTGACTAAATTGAAGGAAGTATAATTTTATAAGCAAGCAAACGGTTAGCGCGAAGGTTCAAGAGTTAGCCAAGCGTTTACTCAAAAATGTAGTATGGAAAAGAATGTGTGAACTGAATTTTGTTACTATAGAGCTTAAATAGCCAGGCAAATTTTTTGTAGAACTTTTAATTATTTTACCATTGAATATCGTTTTCAGATTTGCAGTTTTCCTTTTCTTTTTCTATATCTTTTGTTCTTAATATTTTTGCAAATCAAGCGCAAATGTAGAGTTGTATGATTTTTCGCTTGTTGACTCAAGGTCTTGAGATCGACCTGCATTTCTTTTATGAGCATTCTTCTATTTCGCATATTCTTCGGGTCTGCAACATAACCTATTTTCACTTGGATGTGCAGGTGTGCAATGGGAAATTGCTACAGCTTACAGAAAGACCATGATACAGCTCTGAAAATTTTCCAGCGAGCTGTGAAACTCAATTCAAGGTTTGCGTATGCTCATACTCTCTGTGGTCATGAGCATGTTGCTTTGGAGGATTTTGAGAGTGGAATAAGAAGCTTCCAGAATGCTCTTCGTGTTGATTCTCGACATTACAATGCGTGGTATGGTCTTGGAATGGTCTACCTTCGTCAAGAGAAGTTTGAGTTTGCTGAACATCATTTTCGGATGGCCTTTCAGATAAATCCTCATTCCTCTGTGATCATGTCATATCTTGGAACAGCTTTGCATGCTCTAAAGGTACTATGCTTATGGTGTGCATACTGGTTTCCTGTAGGAGAGCTTCATTTTCACTATCCTTGTCCAATTGTTTTCTGTTACTGAATAGAGAAATGAGGAAGCTTTGATGATGATGGAGAAGGCAATTGTAGCAGATAAAAAGAATCCTCTTCCCATGTATCAGAAGGCTATTGTATTGTCTAGCATGGATAACTATGATGAAGCTCTAGAGGTCCTGGAAGAGCTAAAGGAATATGCACCTCGTGAATGCAGTATCTATGCATTGATTGGTAAGATGTATAAGCGAAAGAATATGCATGAGAAGGCAATGTTGCATTTCGGACTTGCCTTAGACTTGAAGCCATCAGCAACGGATGTTGCTACCATAAAGGTAACTCTCATCTTTGGACTATTTGATGGATTGTCTGATCTCACTTATTCATGTCTATTTTGAACATCAGGATTGATTAGGTACTTCAGATCAGAAGCCTAATGGCATACACTTCCCATTTATTAATAATTCATTCCTCTGTATTTATATTCCATTCAAGAATTTGTGAATGGTTCAATGTAGCAAGTTACGCGTAACTGTTTTTTAACTATGAAATGCAAACATTATTGCTATCTGTTCAGAAATAATAGTCAATCAATCAAATATACTAGATGTGTGTTCAGATATAATAGAAGTCACCAGTCTCCCTTTTTATCTTAGTAGATTTATAGCTTTGTTGTGTGGTTTTCAGGCTGCCATTGAGAAGTTGCATGTGCCAGACGACTTGGATGATATCTTATAATAGAAAGGATTAACCAGTGAAATATGCTGAAAATGTATTGGGTACATTACAACACACTTGGAGCTGTCTGTCCCCTGCAATGCTCCTGGTTGATCCTCTATCAGGTGAACTAGGCTATATGCACTCCATGACGATTGTCAGATTGCTCCTGACCAGGAGATGTTGTAAAATATTGCTTTTTGCAGGCATTTGCAAAAGTAAAGTAATCGAGATAGTGTTGTAAATCACACAAGGAGAACCAGTCATGAGTTTCACATCTTCAATCATGCTGGGGAAAGATTTGTACATCAGCTGCAGTTCAGTAGTTTGTACAACCTTTCGAGATGTTATTTATTGATCTTGTAGCACTCCTCTTTGAGTGACCACTAGTCCACTACTAGTGCATTTTTAGTTTGAACTTATGGAAAACAAACCCATTTGTAAACTAAATCTGTCTCAAAATAATAGTAAACTCTTTCCATTGTTCACGTCTTTAAAAATCTCACGTCAAAGAAAAATAAGTGTGATTTTGATTTTCTCACTAAAAAGAGAGAACATCTCACTCTAGGAGATGATCCCTAGTGCCCTCTCATGCATTTCACAACCTTCTTAGAAGAACTCTTCAAAATTTGTCAAAGATATTTATCTCAAACTCGAGACACTTTTCCTGATTGTCGCTAGATTCCTCATCCCTTTATTCCTCTAAAAGATTTCAAAAAAAAAACTACACAAAACAACTTTCTCCTCCTCTCTTCTTTCATTCTCTTTTCATTCTCTTTTCATTCCCTTCTATATTACCCAGTACAAACTATCTTACGAAGCATGGATCTCGTCTGTCGTGAAAATGATGGAGGTGTATGGGGTTGATCATCAAACCTCACCCAGATGACATTACAAAAGACGTCAAAATACTTTTGTCTTCTATCATTGGCAAATTCAAAGATACTCGTGATTTCTCTGAAGAGATTACGCAACGCTGGGTTTCATCACACTGGATTACTCATGGTTCAATCTTCGTCAAAAAAATAAACAAACTTTCCTTTTTCTTCTGTTCATGCTCAACCGATCAAGAAAATTTGTTATTGCTATGGATCAGCTAATTATGAAGGTGCGTTAATTTTATTCACTCATTGGTTCCCAAGAGCCACACTTCACTCTTTTGAATTCCAATCAGCTCGGCTCTGGGTGACCATTGAGGATTTACCCTTATTCTACAACAAACCCCATTTCGCCAAGAGCTCTAGAAAAAGTAGGAAGAATTTTTTTTTATAATCTAGACTCTACGAAAGAAGGTGTCAATGATTTCTTAAGAGCAAAAAATTCAACTACAAATCAACTCCCCTCTCATTCCAAGTTTTTACTTTGAATATGAAGATGGCGAGTCTATGTAGGTTCACTTCCGATATGAAGTTCTTTTCAACTTTTGCTCCAAATGTGGGAGAGTGGGTCATGCAAGACCAAAACGCAAGTTCTCCATAAATCAATCTCTCATTCAGTTTGGAGGGATCATGAATCATGTTTGTAGGGATCACAATCTTTTGAAAGTTTCTCCAACATATATCCCTCTCTTCACTAACAAACTTATCGGGCTAAAAAGAATAAACAGATTTCGCACCACAAAGCTAGATTTAGTTTATTATACTTGGATAAGGAATAATAATGGCGAACTGTAATCCCTTGTATTTTTATGAATTTTATAATTATATTTTAATATATAGTTATTTATATTTTAATATATATTAGCATTTTAATGATTTCATATTTCAAAGGTTGACTATTCGAAAGTCAAAAGAATTATTTTAATAATTTATTCAAGTCAAATATTTATTTTAGTCATGCTTTGAAAGTACTTGGAATGTTTGAAATACCTATTTGGATTTGAAAAAATAGTTTAAATGGGCTTTAGGAACCCAAATACTAATCCTAGTGATGTTAGGAGTTCAATCATTACTCATATTCATCACCAAACTCTATTTGAAGCCCAATTACCTTTTTCCTAAGCCCACAAAGGGGAAACTATAAATACCCCATAAACCTCAAATATTTCCTCACAACTTCTCCTTTTTCCCCAAGATTTTTGGCCTTCTCTCCCTCTCTCCTTTCGTTTTTTTTTCTTCCGTTCGGTTTCCATCCACCGTCGGACACCGCCGACCACCTGCTGCCACCGTGCCGCCGCCGCGCCGCCGCCGTGCTGCCGTCGGTCTTCTTCTCTCCTCTTCTTGCTTTGGTTTGTTTCTTTTCTTCCTCCTCAAGTTTTATACAAAGATTGTATTTTTAGGTTTTATTTTAATTAAATTATGTTTAAAAGTTATAAGTTATTGATTTATTATTGAATCTAAGTTATATAATTTATGTATTGATGAAATAAAAATCAGATTTGTGTATTTGAGTTTAAAGTAGATTTTTATTATCAAAGCATGAATTTTTAGGGTTTTGAAAGTTAGAAAAACCTAGTAGTTTATTATAAATTATGAGAGTTATTGTCTTTATGTTTCTAAGCATGTTTAAGTATGTTTAAAGAGAGTTTTAATAAATTATATGCTGCTGGAATTTTAGAAAGGTTGTTATTAATGGAGTTTTAAGGGTTTTAATGACTAGTATAGTAGTACTATGCTAGGAAGTGTTAGTAATTGAAGTTTTATTGGTGGAAACAACTTTTAAATATTTTTAAGGGAGGTTTAAAGTATTTTAAAGTTGCTGGAAATTATTTGAATATTGATTTTAAGTTATATTGGTTTTTTAGGCGGAAAATTCTCTCTAGGCGACTTTTAAGTTGGTTAAAGTGGCATCCCAGTTTGTATACACAAGGTACGTACATACCTATGTGTTGATTAAGATAGTATCATGATTTTAGGAAGGAGAATTATGTAGAATCATGTATAGGAACTATGTTGAGTTCATATATGATATTTATTATGTTGGATTTTGCATGTTTTATGCTGTTGTGTAAACATGTTGATTATGAGATTTATATGATGAGATTTATATCATGTTTGTATGGAAGATTGATGCAAGCATGTTGGTTGGGAACTTTATTTTATTAATTCACATGGGGGAATAAATATGTTTACTAGTGTTGGATCATATTGATCATTGTTCCCTTTTTAATATTTCATTGCTTTATAAGAACCGAGGGCCTTATCTGGTAAGTTGATATTTTCTACCTATGAAAGGTAATTTGGTTGTTGGCTAGGTTCAACAAATAAGAAAGATTGATTAAAGTTGAAACTGATCTTGGATTGTAAGTTGTGTGATCACTTATCTAATCCTAAGATAAAAAGAGAATTGTGGTTGTTTGATGATTTTATTACGTGTGTTGCTTGTGAGTCATAATAAGTAATAACTAGTAAATCATGTAAAGTGAAACTGGATAGCAATAGCTTTAGACTGGTGCACGTCTGAAGTATTGGACAATTAGGAGTTGGAGTACATGGTGGTAGCCCATGGCTTTTTCTGGGTTTCGGGTTGATCACCGTTCATATTTTATTAAAAAGTTCCTCGACATCGTAGGTCATTTTGGAATACGGAGTCGCGCCCGTATTTCGTCTTCCTAGGGGAAGGCTGTTTTAGATGAGACAACTCGGTCCATTGACTATTCCATTTAAAGTAGTATGAATGTTGTTTAAGTTTAGTTCAATAAAAGTTATCTGCAAGTTATTATGTTATTATTTATTCCTGCTTACTATTTATTAGTATCATGTTAGGTTTCTTTACTTGTTTAGTATGTAGTACTCAGCTTTGCTGATTACGTGCTTTTGTTGTGTATGTTGATCATGGCTTTGCCTTATTGATCCTGTGATGACCCATTTTGGTGAGCAGTCTCTAGGGATCAATAGTGCATAGTCCATCTAACAGGTTCGAAGATGGTGCATCATTGGGATCGGGATTTTGGAGAGCTTGTGTAGTTTATATTCTGTACTTTTGAGCTATACATTTTATAGTTGGTTTAATTTGGTTTTAAGGTTGACTTTGGTTGTTGGTTGGTTTTGGAGTTGACTTTATTATTGACTAAGTTTTATTTATAAAGTTTGTTATTGTTGTTTTCCGCTGCAAAATTCTGAATAAGCCGATACGTTTTCACACGGGCGATAATACTTTGATAATTCTCTATGTTTTATATTAAAAAGGTATTTTAGAAAAGAGAGAATTGTCGGGGTGTTACACCCAAGTTTATCAAAAAGTCCGAAAGAAAACTTCTTCATCATCCTCAGAATCTTCCTCAAGAAAAGATGATCACAAAGATGATAGTTCGTCAGATGCTAGCTCAAAAAAATGATCGTTCGAAGATACTAAAGAGTCATCCATTGATTCCAACTTGAATGATCCAGATTCAGATCCGCCGGCGCAAAAAAACCAAGACGTGTTGAACGAGCGTCAAACGTGCTCGAGACAGGGAGGAGAGGCAACCCCTAACCCTAGCCGGGGACGGGATGACCCTCGACAACGAGGACAAGATGATAGGAGGCACGAAGAAGAGGAGTCCATAACCACTGGCCCTAGTGAGCGGTCTAACGCCCACTTTGGTAAATTGGGCTTCATCACGCCCTTCAGTGAAGAGATCATGCGAACCCCGAATGCAAGAAAAGTCAAAGTTCCCCCAATCGAGCACTATGGAGGGACTACATACCCCACCGACCACCATACAACCATCAAAGCACAGATGAGTGTGCAAACGGGGAGTGAAGCGGCATGGTGTAAGTTCTTTTCAACAACGTTGAAGGGGCTCGCACTCACCTGATTTACCGAGCTTCCTCATAGAAGCATCTCAGACTTTGCCTCCCTCGAAGCAGCCTTCAAACAGAACTTCATAGCAGGACGGAGACATCGAAAGACCAGCATCCACCTAATGTCCATCAGGCAACAGAGAAACGAAGAACTAGCAGACTATATCAAGAGGTTCAATGAATAATCCTTAAAAGTCTCAGACCTACAAGACAGTGTGGCATTCACCGCGCTAATGTCAGGATTATATCCTTCAAGCAGGTTCATATTGAAGTTAGCAGAAAGTGAGGTATCTACCTTCTCCGAGGCGATGAGCCTCACGCAGAAGTTCATACAGGCTTCTGATATCTGCAAAACTCACGAAGAGCCAAGTAAGAGAAAGGTTGATCACCCCACTTGAGTGGACACCTCACGAGATATCCGTCGAAGAGAGCGGGATAAGAAGCCACGAACAGATGACAACGGGTATGGCCCTCGGTATAACCTCAACAGGAGATTGATATACCTCGATATCAAGGAGAAGTTCACTCTACCAAAACCCAACCCCATAAAAACATCTGTTAGTTGGAGAGATAAGAAGCTTTGGTGCGAGCATCACCACGATTGCGGTCACACCACTCGCGATTGCCGAGAGCTCAAACGAGCACTAGACAAATTGGCAGATGAAGGAAAGTTGAACCGATATCTGAAAAACCCAGCAAAAAAGAGAAAGGAACCTCGGATAGAGATGGATTCGAGAAGCGACGAAACAGCAGGATTCATCAATGTCATCGCTGGAGGGTACGCTTCGGGAGGCCTAACCGGTCGCTCTCGAAAGAAACACCTTTTACACCCAGAAACACGGGACAACCGATATGACAAAATCCGCGGCATGTCCCACCATGACATTCAAGGACAGTCATCGACCCATACATACAGACCCCCCACGACGATCCCTTGGTCGTCGAATTGAAAATTGCAAACCTGCGGGTGGGTCAGTGCTGATCGACAGCGGGAGTTTTGCGGACATCATGACAATGGATTGCTTTAGGAAGTTGAAGTACCAAAACAACGATCTCACACCCATCAGCCAACTTCTTGTCGGCTTTGGCGGACAGTCAGTATACCCCATTGGGTCAGTAAAGCTGCCGGTACGAATGGGGGGACACTAGTAGAATAATTGCTTATTGCAGCGGTGATTATGTGGCCTATTGCTGCGGTTTTAGCCGCGTAGAAATAAAGGGTGCAGCAATACGTCAACTTATTGCTGCGGTTTCTTCCCAAAACCGCAGCAATATGTATTTTTTTTATATTAAAAAACGTACACTTGTTGTTGCGGTTTTGGGCTAAAACCGCAGCAATAGGTGCACTTTTTTTAAAAAATTTTTTTTTTTTGAAATTAAAATCTTAACTATTTTCAATGTTAAAATGCAATAAAAAGTAACTAAAACCCACTGGTACAACACATTGAATTCATGTATTGAGTATAAAATCATAAATAATGAAAACAAAACAATTACAATATACAAAAAGATAAAATAAATTAGAAAAGATAAAGAAGAAATGAACCTAAGTTAAGAACAAAATGAAACTAATTACATATAAAATTAGAAAAAAATTAAATAAAAAAAGTTACCGGAGGAGATCCGTAAAAAAATGAAAAGGCAAAAACAAAAAAATAACAGTTACAACTCATTGAAGTGAGGACCACAGATCCGAATTTTTTTATATTAAAAACAAAAAATAAAAAAAACTAACACTCATAAACAACAGGGCTTGCTGTTCGCCGGAAACAAGAACGAACAACATTTGTTCGCCGGAGATCCGTTCGCCGGTTGCGAGCAACGACGGCGAGCGAGTAGATGAAGAACGACCAACGCCGAGATCTGTAGGCCACGAGTAGATGAAGAACGACCAACGCCGAGATCTGAATTTCACTCCTCTCACTCCTAGAGATCTGAAGATGAAGAATCACGAGTACGTTGCTCGATTATTTGATGTCGGCGAGCAGATTTTAGGCGAGCCATTGATGTCGAACGAACAAACGATAAGCATCAAGAAGAAGAACAAACGTCGCGTGAGATGTCGCGAAACTTGAACGTCGGTGGCCCGATGCGGCGGCAAAGGCGAGCCAATGCCTTCTTGTGAGTTTAGGAGAAGCGGCTGGTGGTGAGTGAAGGTAGACAGTGAGAGGATGAGAGCGGTGAGTGAAGATAGAGGGTGAAGAACTGATGAGCAAATATGATGGAGAGAGGAGAAAGATAAGGAGTTGAACTGTTTAAAAAGAAACCTTAGCTGGGCGGGACTGCCTCCTATAATTAATATAAAAAGCCTATTGCTGCGGTTCTTTGTAGGAACTGCAGCAATAGGTTCAGGCATCTAAAAGTCAACTTTTTAATATTAAAATATTATTTTAATATATTGCGGCGGTTCTTGCCAGAAACCGCAACAAGATATTAAAATATTATTTTTTTAATATTATTTTAATATATTGCTGCGGTTCTTGCCAAAAACCGCAGCAATATGTCAGGTAAAAAAGTCAACATTTTTTTTCAAAAATTTTGCGTTGAAACCATATTGCTGCGGTTTTTGGCCGAAACCGCACCAGTATCTTTATTTTATATTTTACCTTTTCTTTTCACATGATATATTGCTGCGTATGGATAAAACCGCAGCAATACCACTGCAGCAATAAGCAATTATTCTACTAGTGGGAAAAGGTAAAGGACGGAGCGTTCTCGTCGAATTTCTGGTCGTCGACATTGACCTCTCCTACAATGTGATTATTTGGCGCCAACGCTCAACAAAGTAAAAGCTGCGCTCTCCACCTACCAACTGTTGCTTCAGTTCTAGGCCGACGATGGAAAGGTCGCCCAGTTGTTCGGTGATCAAAAGTCAGCTCGAGAACGCTATGTCAACTGTTCGAAAACTCATGAGGATAGGCCAAAAATAAGAAAGCAGCCAAAACCTGAAGAACCTCTCCCCGTTATAGGGCTTTACGTCGTCAAAAACCTAAAGCGATACGAAAGGCCTCTACCGGTGGATGGAGATGAAGAAGTCTCCGTTAATAAAGAGAAGGGTAGAATGATAAGGATTGGCAAGCAAGTTCTCGATGATATCAGATCACAAATCATCAGCATTATCCAAGAATATCAGGATGTCTTTGCATATACCGTCGATGAAATGCCAGACATCGACCCTCGAATCATGGTACATCGCATGAGAATGGATTGCCTTAGGAAGTTGAAGTACCAAAACTGCAATCTCACACCCATCAGCCAACCTCTTGTCGGCTTTGGCGGACAGTCAGTACACCCCCTTGGGTCAGTAAAGCTGCTGGTACGAATAGGGGGGAAAGGTAAAGGACGGAGCATCCTCGTCGATTTTCTGCGTCGACTTCATAGACCTGAACAAGGCATGTCCGAAAGACGAATTTCCCCTCCCTAAGGTCGATAGGCTAGTGGACTCAACAACTGGGCATGCACTCTTCAGTTTCATGGACGCCAATGCGGGATATCATCAGATCCCTATGGCTGAAGAAGACCAAGTCCATACCGCATTCACCACAAGTTCAGGGGTATATTGTTACAAAGTAATGTCGTTCGGATTAAAGAACGCCAGAGCAACTTATCAACGTTTCATTAACAAGATTTTCACCAGACCGAGAGAAATGTAGAAGTGTATGTCGACGACATGATCATCAAAAGCAAGCAAGAGCTAGATCATATCTCAGACCTGAGAGAGACTCTGTCCACCCTACGCACCTATAACATGAAGCTCAATCCGAAGAAATGTCTCTTCGGCATAAAGGGGGGGGGAATGCCTTGGCTTCCTGGTAGATGAAAGGGGCATAGAAGCCAACCCAGACAAAGTCCAGGCAATCATAGAGATGAAAAGCCCTCGAAACGTCAAGGAGGTGCAACGCCTAACCGGCTGTATGGCCGCCCTGGGACGCTTTCTTTCAAGGTCTGCCGACAAAAGCTTATATTTCTTCAGGACGCTGAAACAATCGACTTTTGACTGGGACACCGTAGCAGAAGAAGCATTCCAACAACTGAAGGAACACCTAGTCAGCCTTCCCAAACTCGTCTCACCCTTGTTGGGAGAAACGCTGTGTGTTTATTTGGCTGTGTTGGACAATGCCCTTAGTGTTGTCCTCGTCGCAGAACGAGAAAAGAACCAACACCCGATTTATTTTATAAACCACGCCTTTCGAGGTGCGAAGGCGAAATACCCTCCTATTGAGAAGATGATCTTTGCATTAGTTATGGCAACGCGTAAGCTCAAACCCTACTTTCAGGCCCACCCCATCAAAGTATTGACAAGACAACCTCTTCGGAAGGTCATCGAAGGAAAAAAAATCAATCTAGTAGGGTAACAGATTGGGCTAACCAGCTGTCGAATTACGAAAAAATCAATCTAGCAAGATACTTATCTTTCTGATTTTAGCCCCCAAAAGAGTAATTACTCTTTGAGTCCTACCACTTTCATTCATTTCTACCACTTAACTCCCATTTCTACCAATCCTAAACTTCCCTATATATTCTTATTCCTCAACTCAACAAACAAGTACTTCCCATTTATAGTAACTAAGGATAGTGACTTTACTTCCTGCTTCAAAAAATTCTCACTTTTTCTTCCTATTTCACATGGATCATTCCTTTAACCATAGTTTCAAAACATGGTCCCCCATTCACTCTTTGTGCATTGATAAGGTAAGTAATTCTGATAGATTTTACACAGAGTGATTAACAACAAAAACAGGTAACTCATAGCTTATTATAAATTGAACAAACTCCCATAAATAAATAATTTTAAAATATTATCTATAAAAAATAGATAAAATATAGTAAAATAAAGTTTTATATATAAAAAAAATAGAAAATACGTCCAAGTATGTACTTATATTTTAGTTGAAATGATTTTTATTATTTAAAGTAGGTTGACTATTTTAAAAGTCAAATGAAATTATTTAAGGATTTAAGAAAGTTGTAAATATTTTAATTAGGCATGCTTTGAAAAAGGTTTGAAATATGAATTTGATTTGGAAAAGAAGTCTAATGGACTTGAGGAACCCAAATTCTAAGTAGATTAGGAAAGAGGAGTTATATTGATGCTAGGAGTCCTCATTTATCAATCCTAGTCGTCATCAAAGTCTATTCCAACCCAATCTCCTTTTACTAAGCCCAAAAGGAAACCCTACTTATAAATACCTTAAGCTCGATTATTTTACCCCACACAAAGTTTTATTTTCTCTCTCTCAAAACTCACGGCTTCCTCTTTCTTCCTCTTCCACGTGATTTCAATTTTTCTTCTCTCAAGTTTTCTTTCTTCTTCTTCAAGTAACGCTTTCTTCTTCGACAAGAAACGTCACAAAACCTTCAAATCTTCACGTGGGGCGTCGTTGCTGCTGCTGCGTGGCTGTTGATTTTCGGCGCCTACATCCTTCTTCTTGGTTCTTTGCTTTGTTGGTTAATTTCTTTTCTTTTTCCTCAAGTTTCCATTAAAGACTATGTTTTTATGCTTTATTTTAATGTTAATCATGATTATTGATTTTAATTTACTGTTTTAATAAATAATCTTGATTCATATATATTATATATTATAAGAATAAAAATTCAGATTTGTTTGTTATTGTTAGATTGAGGTTTTAATCATTAAAGCATGGATTTTAGGGTGTTAATTATTAGAAAACCATAGTAGCATGTTGTATACTATGAGATTGATTTAATTTATGATTTTAAGCATGTTTAAGTGGGTTTAAAGAGGGTTTTATGATTTTATAAGTTGCTGGAATTTCTGAAAGTATTTTATTTAGGGAGTTTTAAGAATTATAATTACTAGTATGGTAGTACTATGCTAGGAATTAAAAGTAATGGAAGTTTTGATAGTAAAATCAACTTTTGAATATGTTTAAAGGGGTTTTTTAAATATTTTTAAAGTTGTTGTCTTTTTTATTTAAGGGTATTGATTTTAGTTATATTTGATTTCTAGGCGGAGAGTATTCCGTAGGAGACTTTTAAAGGATTGAAAGTGGCCTGTCAATTTGTCACACAAGGTACGTACATACCTATGTGTTGATTGAGATAGTATCATGATTTTATGAAGGAGAATTTTGTAGTATCATGTATAGGAACTATGTTGAGTTCATATATGATATTTATTATGTTGGATTTTGCATGTTTTATGCCGTGGTGTAAACATGTTGATTATGAGATTATATTATGAGATTTATATCATGTTTGTATGGAATATTGATGCAAGCATGTTGGTTGGGAACTTCAATTTATTAATTCACATAGGGGAATTAATATATTTATTAGTATTGGATCATGTTTGATCATTGTTCCCTTTTTGTATTTCACTACTTTATGAGGACTGTGTGCCTTTTTTGGTAAGTTGACAAGTTATGCCATTGAAAGGTAAGATTGATTGTTGGCTAGGTTCAACAAAGTAAGAAAGGTTGGAATTAAACAAAGTAATCTTGGATTGTAAGTTGTGTGATCACTTATTTTAATCCTAAGATAAAAAGAAGTTCAGTTGTGACTGTTTGATTTGAGATTTATGTACTACTTGTGTGTCATAATAAGTAATAGATTGTAAATCACATAAAGTGTAACTTGGATAGTAATAAACTTTAGACTGGTGCACGTCTGAAGTTGGACAATCAGGAGTTGGGGTACATGGTGAGCGTGCCATGGCTTTTTCTGGGAATTGGATTGATCACCGTTCCTCTTTTTATTCAAAGGTTCCTCGATATCGCAGGTCATTATGGAATACGGAGTCGCGCCCGTATTTCGTCTTCCTAGGTGAAGGTTGGTTTTTAGTTAGACAACTCGGTCCAATAACTGTTCCATTTAAAATAATAAAGAGATGATTAAAGTTTAGTTCAGTAGAAGTTATCTGCAGAATTTTACATTGTTATGTTATGATTTATCCCTGTTTATTCTTTCTTAGTATCATGTTAGGAATGTTTATGTATTGTTATGTAGTACTCAGCTTTGCTGATTACGTGCTTTGTTTGTGTGTGTTAATCATGGCTTTGCCTTATTGATCCTGTGATGACCCAATTTTGGTGAGCAGATTCTTTAGAGCATTGACATTTACAGATGCGCAGATGTAGCATCATTGGGAATCTGGGAATGGAGAGCTTGTGTAATTTAATTTATCATGTTTCCGCATTAGTAGGAACGTAATTTAATAAGTCTGTTTGAGTAAACATTTATAGAGTATTTGCTTTTGGAAGTACTTAGCTATTTATTTATTTATGAAAACAAAGTATGAGGTTTAGTTAGATATTTTCCGCTGCAAAATTCTGAATAAGCCGATACGTTATCACACGGGCGATAATACTTGGGTAATTCTCTAAGTTTTATATTATAAAGGTATTTCTGAAAAGAGAGAATTATCGGGGTGTTACAAAGTGGTATCTGGGAGCTTTTGGTTATTTTCAAAACTTTTAGGCGCCTAACTAACTTACTAGTTATTTGAATAAACTCTTAGAATTGCTCCTACTTGTTCGTTTTGAAAAACTTATAGGAATACATTATTATATGTATATTTCAGAGGACCGAAATTTTTTTTTAGGGGTCCGATTTTTTTCATCATTGTCCGAAAATTTTATTTGCTCGAAATTTTTTGTTATTTCGAATTTTTGTGATAATTCAAAAAAATTTAGGATTCCGAAATTTTTTTTTTAAAGAAAAAAAAATCGAATTGTTTTCCTCTTTCGAATTTTAGAAGTCTAAAATTTTTTTTTTAGTCGATATTTTTTTTAGCTCGACATTTAATTAGTATTATTTTATAAGGATGCCTGCATTATTTTTCATGCTTTAAAGTTTTACTTGTTGCATTGTGAGAATGGGTTGGTACAGGAAGGGCATATAGGATAGAAATATTATATGCCTGCATTGAATAGTTAGTTCAGCATGATTATTATTTTCTTCCCTGCTAACTATTCATGATTATTTTTTTCTTCCCTGTAAACTGTTTGTATTTTTCTTGCCTGCTAAGTGTTATATTCTTGTGCTTATGATGTTAATGGCAACTTGTGTATTATTATTTTTGGGAATGCGTACAGGGAGAGTACTAAGTATATCCATTGGAATAGGTTTAATTTATTTGTTATAGATTCCTAACCATGTCTGTCAGGCAAGTTAATAGAATTGTCAGGCAAGTTAATAGAGTAGGAAGCCATCATAACCCCATTGTATTGAGTGATGATGAGAATGTTCGATGTCATGAGCCTGGAAGTGATAGCTACACTAGCTTAGAGAGCATTATGCGTTATGTGTTAAAAGTAGGCATCCCTGCTAGCGATATATGAAGTAATTCAAGAGTTTGATCGTACTAGAGCGCAAACCTGAAAGGACATCTACAATGTTACTTGGAGACCTTATCTGAGCGATGTTAGTGATTTATAGATGGATGAAATGGACATCAACCCAAAAAGATTCGAAGATCTACTAGATCTAGGAATTCAGGTTATTATTATTATTATTATAGTGAAGACTCTGGAGACTTTGAAGATGAAATGTTTACTCCATAAAAGCATAAAGGAAATAAGGATAGAAATGATAATGTAACTCCATAAGAGTATTTATTTATGCTTTAAGATTAGTTGTTGGAAAGTGGTCAAGCTACAATGGTTTAAATTTCCTTCTTTAGCATCTTTATATTGTTGAGGAATAAGTTGGTTATTTTGGATTGGAAAATATTCTTGTTATCGTTCGAGGAATAAAAGTGATTATTCAGTTATTTGAGTTGAGTGAGAATATATTTTAGTACGTGAAAAAGGGAAATATTTTATTTATTATGATTGGTTTCATTTGATCCTTATGTGATTATTTATGTGATTATTTACTCATGCGTGAATATATGATTGTTATGGTTCATAATGTGTGAACTTAGTGTTATAGTAACTTAATGAGAAATTGTTTGTTGATGCGATCTTTATGGTCAATTCAAATATTGTCTTCGTAGGAAATGGCAAGTAAGTGTGAATCGAAACCAAAGTAGAGTTACGTTAAATTTCAGTCGCGAAGTAGAGTGTCAAACAACAATGATGCCTTAACTTCTGCTATTCGTCTATTGGTGGAGAAATTGACTCAAGAAAGACATGAGAGTCCCGATTTTGATGGGGACATGTTTGAGAGATTAAACCATCGTACTATAAGGGGCAAGCTGACCCTCCCTTCTTAAAGAGTGGATTAGGGAGTTTGAAAAGATTTTCGGGGCTGTGAACTGTTCTGAAGGTATGAAAGTAGGTCAAGTTGTACTGTATCTGAAAGATGAGACTGGCTTATGGTGGAAAGAAAATGGAAATAGACTTAGTGTTATGGAAGAGTTTAATTGGGAATTCTTCATTACTACTTTAAGAGGAAAAAAAATTTACCCTTTTTTTTTTTTTTTTTTGAGGAAACTAAAGGCCCAAGAGTTTATCAACCTTAGGATGGGGAGCATGACCATCTCTGAGTATTATAGAAAGTTCATAGCATTGTCTAGATTTGCACTTGAGGTAATAGCCATTGAGGAGTTAAAGGCTCAGTGATTTGAGCAAGGCTTGATTGAGGAAATTCAATTGGGGTTAGTAGATTATGAAGAAATTGACTTATCTATCAGTATTCCTACTGGAGAGAACATAAAGTGTACCAAGTTGTTTAGAAATTTGCCTTTGAAGATAGGAGACTATGACTTTCTATCTGACTTAATAGAATTCAATTTGGGAGACCTAGATGTGATTTTTAGGATGAATTGGTTAAGTATTTACAAGGCCAATATCGGCTGTGAGATTCAGAAGGTAGTGTTAAGAAACCCTTTGGGAAAATTGACCTCCTATAGACGCTTTGGGAAACCTAAGAAGTTTGGAGTTATCTCTGCTATGCAAGTAAGAAAGTTGATGAGAAAGGGGTGTGAGTTATTCTTCTGTAGTGTGCAGGATGTGAGTAAGGAAGTTGAAGTGAAGCTTGAGGATGTCCCAATTGTGAACGAGTTTATGGATGTGTTTCCAAGTGAGATTTTAGGTATGCCACCTGCTAGAGCTGTTGAGTTCACTATAGACTTAGTTCCTGAAACTGCACCTATATCTAAGGCACCCTATAGAATGGCACCTCCTGAGATGAGTGAGCTGAAAATGCAATTGCAATAACTATTGGATAAAGGTTATATTAGGCCTAGTGCATCACCTTGGGGAGCTCCTGTGTTGTTTGTGAAGAAAAAGGATGGAAGCATGAGGCTATGTATTGATTATAGGGAGTTGAATAATGTAACCATCAAGAACAAATATCCCTTGCCTAGAATAGACGACCTATTCGACCAGTTGAATGGAGCGAGTGTGATCTCGAAGATTGACTTACGTTCAAGATATCATCAATTGAGGGTAGCTGATAAGGATGTACCTAAGACTGCCTTTAGAACGCGTTATGGTCACTATGAGTTTACTGTAATGCCATTTGAGTTAACCCATGCTCCTGCTATATTTATGGGCTTAATGAATAGGATCTTTCATGAGTTTCTAGATAAGTTTGTGGTGGTTTTCATTGATGACATACTGATATATTCGAGGAATGAGGCTGAGCATGATGAGCACTTGAGGATCATTTTGGAGACATTGAGGAAAAACCAATTGTATGCAAAGTTCTCTAAGTGTGAGTTCCGTTTGGAGAAAGTAGCGTTTTTGGGTCACTATGTGTCTAAGGAAGGAGTCTCAGTAGATCCTGCTAAGATTCAAGTTGGGAGTGAGTGGCCAACTCCAAAGAGCGTGTCAGATATTAGAAGTTTCTTAGGTCTAGCTGGCTATTATAGGAGATTTGTGAGAGATTTCTCGAAGATAGCAAGACCTATGACCAATTTGATGAAAAAGGAGTCAAAATTTGAGTGGAGTGAAAAGTGTGAAGAAGCCTTTCAGATTTTGAAAGATCATTTAACCTCTGCACCTGTTTTGACCCTGCCTGATGGGAATGAGGGATTTGAGGTATATAGTGATGCTTCGAAGAATGGTCTAGGATGTGTGCTACAGCAGAATGGGAAGGTAATTGCGTATGCGTCGCATCAATTGAAACCTTATGAGGCTAATTACCCTACCAATGACCTAGAGTTAGCTGCCATAGTGTTTGCTTTGAAAATTTGGAGACATTACCTCTATGGGGCGACTTGTAAGATATTCACAGACCATAAAAGCTTGAAGTACATTTTCACTCAAAAAGACCTGAATATGAGGCAAAGAAGATGGCTGGAGTTGATTAAGGATTATGACCTAGACATCCAGTATCATGAGGAGAAAGCAAATGTGGTTACTGATGCCTTGAGCAGAAAATCGAGTCATAGGTTGAGTACCTTGATAGTCCCTGAGGAGTTGTGTCGAGATATGCAAAGGCTGAGCCTAGAACTCTTAAATCCGGGGGAAAGTGAGGCAAGACTTAGCGCTCTATCTTTGGGTTTGTCAGTTTTCGATGAGATCAAAGAGGGTCAAGTTGGGGATGAGCACCTAGATAAGATCAAGGAGAAAATTAGGCAAGGTAAGGAAGCTGACTTTAAGATTCATGATGATGGGAGTTTAAGGTTTAAAGGGAGGTGGTGTGTACCACAAAAATGTAATGACCTTAAGAGACGCCTTATGGATGAGGGCATAATACTCCATATTCTGTGCACCCTGGGGGTGACAAGTTGTATAAGGATCTTAAGGGTATCTATTGGTGGCCAAATATGAAGCGAGAGGTAGCCGAGTATGTGTCTAAGTGTCTAACCTGTCAGAAAGTGAAGATAGATCATAAGAGACCCATGGGGAAGGTTCAATCCTTAGAGGTTCCTGGATGGAAGTGGGATTCTATTTCTATGGACTTTGTGACTGCCTTACCTAAAACGAGGAGTGAAAATGACACTATTTGGGTTATTGTGGATATATTGACCAAATCCGCTGTGTTTATACCCAATAAGGAGACATGGAAAAAGAAGCAACTTGCTAAGACATACATTAGGCATGTGGTGAGACTACATGGAGTTCCAAAGGATATCATTTCTGACCGTGACTCTAGGTTTCTTTCGAAATTTTGGAAAAAGGTCCAATTAAATCTTGGGACAGCATTGAAGATGAGTACAGCCTTTCACCCTGCGACTGATGGTCAGACTGAGAGGACTAACCAGACGATGGAGGATATGTTGAGAGCATGTGCTATTGATTTTCAAGGTAGTTGGGAGGACCAATTAGATCTGATTGAGTTTTCTTATAACAATAGTTATCATGCGAGCATTAAGATGACACCTTTTGAGGCATTATATGGACGGAAGTGTAGAAGCCCCATTTGTTGGAATGACTTTAGTGAAAATATAGTCTTGGGGACAGAGTTTATTGAGGAAACTGTCAAGAATGTCACACTGATTCAGGCTAGAATTCAAGCTGCGCAAGATAGACAGAAGAGTTATGCTGACTTGAAGCGACGCGAAGATGAGTTTGCTATAGGTGATAAGGTGTTCTTGAAAGTATCACCCACTAAGGGCGTCATGAGATTTGGGAAAAAGGGCAAGTTAAGCGCTAAGTATGTAGGCCCATATGAGATTTTGGAGTGAATTGGGAAAGTAGCCTATAGATTGGCATTGCCAATGGAGTTTGAAAAGATGCATGATGTGTTCCATATTTCCCAACTTAAGCGTTATATCCCTGATGAACGTCATGTCCTAGAGCCTGAACGAATTCAGATCGATAGTAGCCTTACATATGAGGAACGGCCTGTCAAGATTCTCGACAGGAAAGTGCGTAGTACACGCAATAAGGACGTCCACATCGTGAAAGTACTTTGGTCTAACCACGAATCTGAAGAGGCAACGTGGGAAGCCGAAGATGAGATGAAAAAGAAGTATCCAGACTTGTTCCTTGAGGTGAGTTACGAGGGCGTAACTCGTTTTCTTTAAGGGGGATAGAATGCGATAAATTTCGCGCTTTTTGTCTATTTTTATGAGATTTTTATGCATATGTATGCCTATTTTCGGCAATTTGCTAATGTTAGTACTAAAGAAGTAGACTCTCCGCATAAGAAAGCGTGTTCATAAGTAACACAAGTGTTTTAAGTTAGCAAAAGTGTGCACAAGTGGCACAATTCTTTGTAAACTTTTGAAAAGTTGAGTTTCAATTTTTGAAAAATATGTGAGTTTTCGTGTCAAGTTTCGGGACGAAACTTCTTTTAAGGGGGGTAGACTGTAATCCCCCATAAGTTTAAAGGATTTTATAAATATATTTTATCATTTATATATTTATATTTTAGTTGAAATGATTTTTATTATTTAAAGTAGGTTGACTATTCTAAAAGTCAAATGAAATTATTTAAGGATTTAAGAAAGTTGTAAATATTTTAATTAGGCATTTGAAAAAGGTTTGAAATATGAATTTGATTTGGAAAAGAAGTCTAATGGACTTGAGGAACCCAAATTCTAAGTAGATTAGGAAAGAGGAGTTACATTGATGCTAGGAGTCCTCATTTATCAATCCTAGTCGTCATCAAAGTCTATTTAAACCCAATCTCCTTTTTCTAAGCCCAAAATGAAACCCTACTTATAAATACCCTAAGCCAATTATTTTACCCCACACAAAGTTTTATTTTCTCTCTCTCAAAACTCACGGCTTCCTCTTTCTTCCTCTTCCACGTGATTTCAATTTTTCTTCTCTCAAGTTTTCTTTCTTCTTCTTCAAGTAACGCTTTCTTCTTCGACAAGAAACGTCACAAAACCTTTAAATCTTCACGTGGGGCGTCGTTGCTGCTGCTGCGTGGCTGTTGATTTCCGACGCCTACATCCTTCTTCTTGGTTCTTTGCTTTGTTGGTTAATTTCTTTTCTTTTTCCTCAAGTTTCCATTAAAGACTATGTTTTTATGCTTTATTTTAAAGTTAATCATGATTATTGATTTTAATTTACTGTTTTAATAAATAATCTTGATTCATATATATTATATATTATAAGAATAAAAATTCAGATTTGTTTGTTATTGTTAGATTGAGATTTTAATCATTAAAGCATGGATTCTAAGGGTGTTAATTATTAGAAAACCATAATAGCATGTTGTATACTATGAGATTGATTTAATTTATGATTTTAAGCATGTTTAAGTGGGTTTAAAGAGGGTTTTATGATTTTATAAGTTGCTGGAATTTCTGAAAGTATTTTATTTAGGGAGTTTTAAGAATTATAATTACTAGTATGGTAGTACTATGCTATGAATTAAAAGTAATGGAAGTTTTGATAGTAAAATCAACTTTTGAATATGGTTAAAGGGGTTTTTTAAATATTTTAAAGTTGCTGTCTTTTTTATTTAAGGGTATTGATTTTAGTTATATTTTATTTCTAGGCGGAGAGTATTCCGTAGGAGACTTTTAAAGGATTGAAAGTGGCCTGTCAATTTGTCACACAAGGTACGTACATACCTATGTGTTGATTGAGATAGTATCATGATTTTATGAAGGAGAATTATGTAGTATCATGTATAGGAACTATGTTGAGTTCATATATGATATTTATTATGTTGGATTTTGCATGTTTTATGCCGTGGTGTAAACATGTTGATTATGAGATTATATTATGAGATTTATATCATGTTTGTATGGAATATTGATGCAAGCATGTTGGTTGGGCACTTCAATTTATTAATTCACATAGGGGAATTAATATATTTATTAGTATTGGATCATGTTTGATTATTGTTCCCTTTTTGTATTTCACTACTTTACGAGGACTGTGGGCCTTATTTGGTAAGTTGACAAGTTATGCCATTGAAAGGTAAGATTGATTGTTGGCTAGGTTCAACAAAGCAAGAAAGGTTGGAATTAAACAAAGTAATCTTGGATTGTAAGTTGTGTGATCACTTATTTTAATCCTAAGATAAAAAGAAGTTCAGTTGTGACTGTTTGATTTGAGATTTATGTATTACTTGTGTGTCATAATAAGCAATAGATTGTAAATCACGTAAAGTGTAACTTGGATAGTAATAAACTTTAGACTGGTGCACGTCTGAAGTTGGACAATCAGGAGTTGGGGTACATGGTGAGCGTGTCATGGCTTTTTCTGGGAATTGGATTGATTACCGTTCCTCTTTTTATTCAAAGGTTTCTCGATATCGCAGGTCATTATGGAATACGGAGTCGCGCCCGTATTTCGTCTTCCTAGGTGAAGGCTGGTTTTTAGTTAGACAACTCGGTCCAATAACTATTCCATTTAAAATAATAAAGAGATGATTAAAGTTTAGTTCAGTAGAAGTTATCTGCAGAATTTTACATTGTTATGTTATGATTTATCCCTGTTTATTATTTCTTAGTATCATGTTAGGAATATTTATGTATTGTTATGTAGTACTCAGCTTTGCTGATTACGTGCTTTGTTTGTGTGTGTTGATCATGGCTTTGCCTTATTGATCCTGTGATGACCCAATTTTGGTGAGCAGATTCTTTAGAACATTGACATTTACAGGTGCGCAGATGTAGCATCATTGGGAATCTGGGAATGGAGAGCTTGTATAATTTAATTTATCATGTTTCCGCATTAGTAGGAACGTAATTTAATAAGTCTATTTGAGTAAACATTTATAGAGTATTTGCTTTTGGAAGTACTTAGTTATTTATTTATTTATGAAAACAAAGTATGAGGTTTAGTTAGATATTTTTCGCTGTAAAATTCTGAATAAGCCGATACGTTATCACACGGGCGATAATACTTGGGTAATTCTCTAAGTTTTATATTATAAAGGTATTTCTGAAAAGAGAGAATTATCGGGGTGTTAGAAACGCAGGGTAACCCTTCCCTCTCAAGGCAGTCACAAAAGCATCCCAATTGAATCCTTCTATAACACTCAGTCTAGCTCCATTCTCCCTCCACCATAAATCAGCCTCATCCTTAAGGTACAACACAGCTTGACCCACTCTCAAATTTTCAGGGCAGTTTACAACCTCAAAAAGTTTCTCAAACTCCCTAATCCAGTTTTCTAGGAAGGTAGGGTCAGCTTGTCCCTTATAGTATGGTGGCTTAACCTTAGCTAGCCATTCAAACATTTCCCCAGCACTCTCAGGACGCTCAGCTCTCTCCCGAGTCAATTTCTCCGCCAAGAGGCGAATAGCAGCAACTAGTTCGTTGTTGTTAGCCATTCTACTTCGGGACCTGTAAGTAATATAACTCTACTTTAGGTTTCAATATAGATTATGTGACAATCTAAGAAGGCAACATTTAATTTGGTCAACTAGGACCGCATCAACAAACAATTTCTCAAACAGTTCAAGTACAACATGAAATGGCCTCTAGTAACCACATAATCATACATGAGGAAAATATTCACGTCAGACCACATAAGTAGAACAAACAAGAATTTAATCACATAATAAAATTTAAATAATAAAAGATTCCCAACACTTGCCCAAATTAAATTCTTACTCACTCATATAAATAAATAATAACTTTTATTCTTCCATAACGAGTATTTAAATAAAATGAATGTTGCTATAATATTATACCTTCCTAACAAAAAAAAAACAATGGTTGTATAAAACTATTCTATCACTGTTGGTCGACTAACCAACCTGATTATAATATATTATTTCCTCTGAACGCAACAAACTATAAATAGTAACCTAAGGTACCACATTATCATTTTTGTCCTCAAATTCTATGTATAGCTCAGATACGAAGATCTCATCTTCAAACTCATATATGTCCTCATCATAATATTCGACATATCTCCTTTGTCGTTTAGATCTCCTTGAAGGTTGAGGCTCTTCGTCCTCTGACTCTGAATCAGTTTCAAACCTGAACCATGCACGGTAGATATCTTTTCTAATTTGGCCTCTAGCATGGTCGAACTCCACAATGAGCTCATCATCACTGGCTGCTCCTGCCCTTAATATTGTACGCATAGTCCAATCTAGACTGGTATAGTTATTGTCATCAATAGGTGCGATGTCCTCATCAATTTCATCGTCACTCAGAACAATGGGGTTATAATAGCTTCCTAATCTGGCAGACATGATTAAGGATCTACAACAAAAAAATATATTCAATCAGCAGGGAAGAAAGATATAAACAGTTAGCAGGGAAGAAAAATAATCATGAATAGTTAGCAGGGAAGAAAAATATTACATACTGAACTAACTATTCAATGCAGACATATAATATTGATATCCTATATGCCCTTCCTATACTACCCATTCTCCCAATGTAACAAGTAAAACTTCAAAGGCATGAAAAATAATGCAGACACTTTTATAAGATAATAATAATTAAGTGTCAAAAAAAAAAAATATTTCAACACAAGAAATAATAAACTTCGGACATATAAAAGTCGAGAACAAAAAAAATTTTGATTCTAGAAAAAAAAAAATTTTTTTTTTTCGGAAATTCAATTTGTAAAAAAAAATATCGACCAAAATTTTCGGAAAGGAAAAAAAAAGAAATTCCAGTCTACTAAAAAAAAATTTCGGACCTCTGAAACTTATATAATAATATATTCCTATAAATTTTCAAATAAATAAGTAAGAGAATTCTAAAAGTTTATTCAAACAACTGGTAAATTAGTTAGGCGCCTAAAATTTTTGAAAATAACCTAAAGCTCTGATACCACTTTGTAACACCCCTATAATTCTCTCTTTTCAGAAATACCGTTATAATATAAAACTTAGAGAATTACCCAAGTATTATCGCCCGTGTGATAACGTATCAGCTTATTCAGAATTTTGCAGCGGAAAACATCTAACTAAACTTTATATTCATTATCATAAATAATAACCAAATAAGTACTTCAACAACAAACACTCTATAATGTCTACTCAAACAACTTATAATAATAAGTTCCTACTGATGCAGAAAACATGATATAAATTTACACAAGTTCTCCATTCCCAGATTCCCCAATGATGCTACATCTGCGAACCTGTAAATGTCAATGCTCTAAAGAATCTGCTCACCAAAATTGGGTCATCACAGGATCAATAAGGCAAAGCCATGATCAACACATACAAACAAAGCACGTAATCAGCAAAGCTGAGTACTACATAACAATACATAAACAATCCTAATCATAATACTAAGAAATAATAAACAGGGATAAATCATAACATAACAATGTAAAATTCTGCAGATAACTTCTACTGAACTAAACTTTAATCATCTTTTTATTATTTTAAATAGAATAGTTATTGGACCGAGTTGTCTAACTAAAACCAGCCTTCCCTAGGAAGACGAAATACGTGCGCGACTCCGTATTCCATAATGACCTGCGATATCGAGGAACCTTTGAATAAAAAGAGGTACGGTGATCAATCCAATTCCCAGAAAAAGCCATGGCACGCTCACCATGTACCCTAACTCCTGATTGTCCAACTTCAGACGTGCACCAGTCTAAAGTTTATTACTATCCAAGTTACACTTTACGTGATTTACAATTTATTACTTATTATAACACACAAGTAATACAAAAATATCAAATCAAACATTCACAACTGAACTTCTTTTATCTTAGAATTAAAATAAGTGATCATAAACTTACAGTCCAAGATCAATCTCATTTTATTTCAGTTCTACTTATTTGTTGAACCTAGCCAACAACCAACTTACCTTTCAAAGGTATAAATTATCAACTTACCAAATAAGGCTCACAGTCCTCATAGAGTAGTGAAAATAATACTTGCAAGGGAACACATGAATAGTCATGAATCAATCTTAATAGCATATTAATTCCCCCATGTGAATTAATAATTAAAGTTCCCATCCACATGCTTGCATCAATAAATCCATACAAACATGGCAATTCCTTACTCATGATAAATCTGATAATTAACATGCTTGCTCACAGGCATAAAACATGAAAAATCAATCATACTAGAAATCACATATAAACTTATAAAGTTCCTATACATGATACTACAACTTTTTCCTCCTTAAATCATGATACTAATCATATAATCATACAAGTATGTACGTACCTTGTGTAAACTAGTCGACAGGCCACTTTTAATCCTTTAAAAGTCTCCTACGGAATACTCTCCGCCTAGAAATCAAATATAACTAAAATCAATGCTCTTAAATAAAAAGACAGCAACTTTAAAATATTTAAAATCCCTTTAAACATATTCAAAAGTTGATTTTACTATCAAAACTTCAATTACTTTTAATTCCTAGCATAGTACCACCATACTAGTAATTAAAATTCTTAAAACTCCATAAATAAAATATTTTCTGAAATTCCAGCAACTTATAAAATCATAAAACCCTCTTTAAACATACTTAAACATGCTCAAAATCATAAATTAAATCAATCTCATAGTATACAACATGCTACTATGGTTTTCTAATAATTAACACCCTAAAAATCCATGCTTTAATGATTAAAACTTCAATCTAACAATAATAAACAAATCGGATATTCTTATAATATATAATATATATGGATCAAGATTATTTATTAAAACAGTAAATTAAAATCAATAATCATGATTAACATTAAAATAAAGCATAAAAACATAGTCTTTAATGGAAACTTGAGGAAAAAGAAAAGAATTAAACCAACACAAGAGGAAAGTGGGATGATGCGTCGGCCAAGGAAGAGCAGTGGCGGCAGCAGCGGCGGTGCACCGGTGTTCAACGGCGGTGGTGACGCTTCTTAGCGAAGAAGAAAGCGTTACTTGAAGAAGAAGAAGAAAGAAAAACTTGAGAGGAAGAAAACTGAAATTTACGTGGAAGAGGAAGAGAGAAGAGTGCCGTGAGTTTTGAGAGAAAAGAGTGAAAAAATAATCTTTGTGTAGGGTAAAATAATTGGGCTTAAGGTATTTATAAGTAGGGTTTCTTTTTGGGCTTAGGAAAAAGGAGATTGAGTTTGAATATACTTTGATGACGACTAGGATTGATAAATGAGAACTCCTAGCATCAATATAACTCCTTTTTCCTAATCTACTTAGAATTTGGGTTCCTCAAAATCCATTAGACTTCTTTTGCAAATCAAATTCGTATTTCAAACCTTTTTTAAAGCATGCCTAATTAAAATATTTTCAACTTCCTTAAATCCTTAAAATAATTTCATTTGACTTTTAAAATAGTCAACCTTCTTTAAATAATAAAATCATTTCAACTAAAATATAGGTATATAAATACTAAAATATATTTATAAAATCCTTTAAAATTATGGGGGATTACAGTGCTAGTGCGTCACCCACTTGAGTAAGGTCAGTTACACCAGGGTCCAAGTGGACCCCTGGTCAAGGATATCCCCAGATGCAACCCGAGTAACCCAAGGAACAACACCATCAGAGAGTCCCTTCTTATTATGGCTCGCATCGAGATGTGTCACAACAACGCCATCGCATTCAGGATCTGGACGATTCCATGGAGTCTTATAAACAAAGTCTTTCAAGGAATAAACTGTTGCAAAGTAGCGCATGAAACATGCCCTAAACATGGAACCTGAAGAATAAGTATCCAAAAAGTGGTTAATAGCAAGAAAAGATAACTTATAGCTTATCAATTGAACATACTCCCAGAATCCATCCAATTATAACAACTAACACAATAGCAAAGGAGCACATAAAATCAAGTTTACAAATTCAAAATCATAATGTAGCAAATCATACAAAGTTGTTGCAAAGTAGGGCACAAAACATGTCCTAAACATGCAACCTGAATATATAATAAGTATGCACAAAGTGATTAACAACAAGAACAGGTAACACATTGCTTATTATAAATTGAACAAATTCCCAGAAATAAATAATTTTGAAATATTATCTATAAAACATAGATAAAATATAGTAAAATAGGAGTAAAGTTTTATATAAGAAAAAAGAAAATACGTCCAACTGAACTGGATCCAAAAATCAAAACTTTTAAAAACTTGGACCAAAGACCTGACTATTTTCATTTCGAATTGGAAGATTAACATACCCCTAATTGGGGCCCCAATTTGCAGAATCGCCCTTAGGCCTCTAAACTCTCAGGAATGGGGTTGGCAACCAAAATTTTGAAAGTAGATGTGAATTTATCCGTCCAAGCTTATCGACCAAAAGGAACACCAAGCTAGTGATACATCATTTGCATTCTAACATTTTATCCAAGTGCTCCCACCTTGAAAATTGTGTCAGTGCGTCAGCTAAATTGTTTATGTCTCTTGGAACCCATTCTACAACAGGTTTCGGAGGAAAATTAGCCTGGAGCTGCTTCCAAACTATAACGGCCCATTTTTTTCATGTTCTCATTATCAATTGTACCCCTTATACAACGTTAGAAGCAAAGAGCCCAAGCACTTGCTTAAACCCATATAATGACGTTTAAAGGTGACAACAATGAGAAGGTGCATATAGATAAAAAAATACTAGAAAGCAAGCTCATATACAAGGTCTCTTAAAGATGGCCATAAAAGAGACGTTCTTTACTTCAAGTTAATGTATATGGCATGACTTGGAGGTGGCCAAAATAAGAATGATATGGAATAGCCGCCACCAGATTGAAACTATTAATGAATCGAGCTTTATGTCATACAAGGTTATCATCAAATTTGATCGTGTACTTAGATAACCCATACATCATATCGCATGCGCCCGATAAGAAGGTAGTATTGACCTGCCTTTATTACCACGGTTGAATATGTTTTGGCAAGCATGGAAAATTAGGGTTGCGTAGAAAGATGGAACAAAGACTTGCTACAATGGGGCCACGATCAAGTAAAAGTGTCAATTAAACTCTTAAAGAGACTCATAAACATAAGATTGAATTTTTATAATGGCAAGGGATAAATTGAATGTACTAATCCCATCATAGGTTTTATTATTCCTCAAATTCTTCAAAGGACTAATAACTATGTTGACTATGAACAAGGAATATATGCAAGGGTAAGGGTACGAACTAGACCAATGAGCCGTAATTTACTTGATACAACTTCTCACAACCTATACTAACATTGATATTATGAGTAACTAACTAATTAGATTGATTGAACAACCAAAGATAATAATTATGTTAGATATTCTTTTTTTTAAAAAATTACACTTGGTTCCATGAAGGATGATATCTTAAATTAGCATCATGTTAATGAGATCCTAACAAATAGTTCATTATTATTTTATTAGGCATGATTGAAATTGATAAATCTTTCTACCACATGATACAAGGTGGATAAAAAGTCAAATTAATTTAGTCACTCACATCATATAAACAAAACAATCGACATAAGCAATTGATCACAATAATAAGAATATAAGGGGACCAAAAATTTGTATATCGAAATAAAGAATTTATAGAATTAGTCCCTTGGAGCTATGTACGTCAATTGCTTGAGAGGAACTAGAGAAACCTCGCAAGTTCTTCTTGATTCACCTTCACATCTTGAGTGAATATATAATCTTGAATGATGGGTATAAGGAATGTGTTTGTTGTGTTGGAACAATCCTTGTGCATGAATAATTAGTGAATGCTGAGATTACTAGATAAATATGAGAAATGAAGGCTCCTCTTATTGTTGTGAGGAAAATGATTGTTGCTAAGGTGCAACGAGTTCTTGTTTCACCTTAATATTAATAAAGTTAGGAACATATCTAGTGTTTTACAATGCGAGCCAAGTGGCATCAACAAATATTGCTACTCGCTTGACAACCATTGAGGATTGGGGAAAACTGAGACTTTGGACATCTTTTCACCTTTAGAAATCTCAATTTACTTCCTTTTAAACTTATAGAACTTATAATTAGATCCTTTTAGGATTGAAAATCTTATTTGCGCTCATGGGCTTGAAAAGAACTGGGCCAGGCCATACATAGGCGAAAGGCTCTATGACTTTGTCCCAATATACCCATTTTAAACTTGCAATTATTCTACTAATTATCAAATTTAAAGGAGATGCTTATTAAAAAGCACTAGAATAGGGAGAGATATTTAGGCGTGCACACTCCTCTTGAGGGTAAGGCATTAGATTAAGGTTTTATTTTTAATAAGAGCATTATACTAATCTTTATAGCAATCCCAATTTGAAAAAAACTTAGACAGAAGCAAAATGGTAGTTAGCCTATTCATTTGGAGATGTTTAGGTAGATGGTAAGCAACAAACTTATTAAGGTTGCTTTTTGATGATGTCAAATTAGTGAAAATAGCATGTGTGAGCATCTTAATTAGTAGTGCTAAATTTCTTATTTTCTACCTATATTTTTCTTGACCTTTTAAGTGCTTTGCATATATCAGAATTGGTGAAGTCATTACTTACTTCAATATGTGCTTATGAGAGAATTGAAGTCGGCTCAACAATTTATTTTTCATTGACATGTATTAAAATTATGTTTATTCTTCATTCTAAAAAAGGGTAATTTGTTATGGCCTCAAGTATATTTGATAATAATAAACACAACCATATCTCATCATGTGTTCTTGTATTTTTTTTTTCAATGATGCATTTTAATTTAAGAATATCTAGATGCTTAAGTTCAAACGATTTCTCTACTTCATACATATTGAAACACCATAATGGACCAATATAACAAAGTTAAACATATATACTTTTGAAAAATTGAAGTTTTCAAACAAATAAAAAGGAGAATTACTTAGCTACTCACTGTATTTTCAACCAATTCCAACCGCATATCATTTTAATTCTTAATACCAAAAATGTCACTTAATTTACCAATTTAATTCTTCGATTATCACACCCCATCCTCTCGCGATATATATATATATTTTTTTATCAAGAGGATGCAAGTTGTGAATTGGAGTACTAGATTTGTGAACCTTGCCTACTCCCTCCTATATTGTTTGCATGTAGAGATGGCAATGGGTAGGATCTGGACAGGGTCCTCTAGGATCCAGATCCATATCCGTTTTTTAGGCAAGGATCCAGATGCTACCCAGATCCGCTGGGTAATAGAATTGAGGATCCAGATCCAGATCCAATGGATCCTACGGATCCGGGTCCTAAACGGATCCAAAACGGATCCTAGCCTATTTACTTCAAACGACCATAATTTTCACAATAATTAGAGATTTTAAAGAACAAAACAACGCCATTTAACATCTTCATTTGTCGATGTTGAAGTAAGCAAACATTCAACCTTAATATAACAAATTCGAGCATAAATAACATTAAGAGTTTAACATTAATTTTTCCTTTTTTAATTATATATTTTAAAATAACTTTAAAAAACGAGTAATGGATCCGGATCCGGGTAATAATTTAGGACCCGGTCCAGACCCGTTTTCAAAAACCAGGATCCATATCCTACCCGGATCCGTAGGGTCCAAAATTTGAGGATCCAAATCCGTTAAAAACGGATCTGGATCCACGAATCCGGGTAGGATCCATTACCCACTGACATCCCTATTTGCATGTGTCACTCTTGTGTGTTTTTTCTCCCTTCCAAATCCCATCAATTTATTTGACTCTTCCTCCCACCAAACAGCCAAAAAAGAAAAAGAACAAAGACAACATATAGCAAAAATAACGGTAGCATACTAATAATATTACTACTTCCACAAAGCAACATATAACCAGTCTCTCTCTTCCGCCTCACCAAGCCGCCGATTCGGCGTATATCAGTCGCACTTTCTCTCTCCTCAATCCGCCATTTTCAAAAGGTTACTTTCTCTCTCCTCTATTTTCATCCTCCATCTTTTTCGCATTTATTTGATTCTAGCAGTTGCATCACCTACTACTATACTACCATCAACATTCTTTCAACTTTTTCATTCTTTGACTTTTTCTCTACGATTTCAATCAATTCTTTACGCTTTAATTTTTTCTTTCCAGATTTAGTTTTCGATCTGTTTTAAAGCAGCAACAATGTCGTGGCTTGTGAAGCAAGTTGTTAACAATGGACGTCTTCATTCTTCTTCGGTATTAGATTTGCATTTTTGCAATTTCTCTTTTTTTGTTGTTGTTTGTTTTAATAATGGAAAATTGTGCACTGGTATGTCTCGGATGCTGTAGATTTAGTAGATTTTTAATGTTAATTTTCATTTGCAGAAACTGCGGGCTTTACAAAATGCCGCAAGAGCTTATGCAACCGCCGGAAAAGAGGTAATTTGTTGATTTTAATTATTATTTTTGAAATATGTTGAATTTTCATTTTGACATTTATATCACAAAATTATGTAAATTCACCTTCATTGATGTTTTCTTTGTACTTCACTTGTAGATATTATACTTTATGGCGCTGTTATTGTATTTTGTGATGTGATAGTTGCTAATTGCCGATTGCTAATTTAGGTTTAAGCGGGCAGAAATGGGTGAGAGAATCACTTTTTCGTGTACGATTTTGGAAGAGTTGCATTGAGTTATTTTCGGGTTGTAGTTCATTATTTGATTGCTTAATCATGTTTCGCGTATCTTATTTGGGTTGTTTGAAGAGATCCATTGTACGTAAGTGTCGAAGAGCAGTTTCAGTATTATTGGGTTTTTGGTTCGGCATTTGGGGTTTGGAGGTGTATGATTGTGAACTTTTGCATACTGCCTCTTTCTTTTATGTTGAATTCTTGCGCTTGTTAGGTGTGGTTGGTCTTCCAATTAGACATGTTAGGAGCGTCTTGTGTACTTTTTTTTTTTTTTTTTTTTATCTTCCTTTCGCTTTTTATGTTAATTGTGCCACAGGAGAAGTCTAGAGTTTAGTGTCCTTTAGGTAGAGCGTAGAGCTAATGTATGAAGGGGGGGGTGTTCTGGATGAATGCTTTGCTATTTTCTTCCCTTTGTAGAACTTATTATGCTCATGATTGTGCGCAATTATTATTTTTTTGCTTAGTGCCTTTGTCTTTGGATTTCTATGGTGTGATGACAATGTCATGGATTTTGCAGATGACAGTGAGGGATGCGATAAATTCTGCACTAGATGATGAAATGGGTGCAGATCCTAGAGTCTTTGTGATGGGTGAAGAGGTGGAATGAGAATACTTATGGATAACTATATATTTTTGCTCTTTTTCATGAATATATATTTTTTTATCCAATGATGACTCTGTATCTTTTGCATGTTAACAGGTTGGTGAATATCAAGGAGCCTACAAGGTGAGGATTCTGCTATTCACTTTACGTTTTTGTCATGGCTTTTTTCATTAAGAGTATTCTTCTCATGTGCATATTTTCTGTTCAAAATATTTGCATCAGATCACCAAAGGGCTTTTGGACAAGTATGGTCCTGAAAGGGTTATTGATACTCCTATAACAGAGGTTGGTTTCTTGAACTGAATCGAAGTTCTCCTTTTAAAATTTTCATGTATTTTGTTATATTGCATTTATTATCCTCTGCAATTGCTTTCATTTGTTGTAGTCAATTTGGGCAGTATTATATGTTTTGTTATGCAGGCTGGCTTTGCTGGTATTGGAGTTGGTGCGGCGTACAAAGGTCTCAGACCTGTTATAGAATTTATGACGTTCAACTTCTCCATGCAGGTTAGTAGTTTCTTTTTTGAAGTTTATGTTTTTACTATTGGTTAAAAGGGTGAGCAAAGGATAATTTAAGGAGAATGCAGAATTGTATAAAGTATATCTTTGATGTTGAGTCTGTTTTTTCTGGCTTATGTCAGCTACAATCCCTTGTCTCAACTCTCAATACATGGATAAGGATATTTCTTTCAATCTAGGTCCTTTAGAAGGAGATTCTACTGAATGGTGTCTAGTAATTACTCTAATAATTGCTACTAAGGGTTATTATTTGACACACCCCCACTTTCTTTATATGATATAGCAGCTTCTGTTTAAAGTTTAAACTTCTTGTGTTATGATTGTTTAGTAGGCTGCTCATCTATTTTCATGAAGTTGAACTAAATCCTTAAAATATCAAAAATTGTGAACGATATGATTTTTATGTCTGGTGTGTTTCTGCTCTTGCCCAAAATCAACAAGTATTTTGCATACCAAAACAGCCTCACAGGCTGCTTTTATAGCTCCTTCCCCCGCCCTAGAAGGACTATGTCACTATTTGCTTGCTTGATGATGTTAAATAAGCAGACATTGATGAAACATCTCCTCTTTTATACGTGTCCAACACATATGAAGACGCAGCAACAAATGGTTGTTGGATTAATTTCATGGCGATGAAATTGTGAAAAATTGAGCCTACGTTACGATAGCGATTGCCATTGCAATGCGGATGGTTTGTGGCTGTTGGCTGTTGCAGCCTAATATCTTGGTCACGATGCTGCCGAGATTTAATACCATAGATGGACAGTGAACTTACCGGCTATTACCAGCAAAGGAGTTGATTGGTTTGAAATGGGTGCTCAAGATGATTTCTTAAGACTGGTGCATTTACAAAAACTAGTTGATGGTAGTTGTTAAGAGTCGATATTAACCACATTTTCACGCCAAATGCTTACATGGAAGCAATAAGATTGGTTTTGGTGGTAGCACTAGCACATACCAATTACCACTCACTTATCAGCTGAGCTGGAGTTGCAAATGTATCCAGTCTGATTATAATAAACTCTTCTATTAGAGCTCTGAAAGAGGAGATCAAGTATGAAAAATTGAAAATTAGACATAAGAATTTGAAGTGCATGGGGAATAAGACAATGTTTACAACATCTGAAAACGACAGATTAAAAGAGGGACCCATGTGATAAAGAGAGATAAAAAGAGGGACTTGTGTGATGAAGTGAGAGATATAGAGAACCCTTTAACCAAACATAGAAGTTTTGGAAGTGTTGCATCTATATTAAAATGAAGTAATTTCTTATATGTGAAACTGCTATCTAATCCAACTACGTTAGCGTGTACGCAATTGTGCCTCCAAGTATTTTTGCGGAACTATGAGCTATGCACCTTCGCAATTATGCTTTGGCTGTTATAAAGGGATATTCAATCACCATATCCTTGTACTTTGTAGCTTTTTTGATGCTAATGGCAGTTGCAAATATGATAAAGAGTCATGAACAACTTCACCTCAAATAAATGGCAATCTTGTTGGGGCATGGCATAATTACAGGAACACTTCAATTCATGGCTTGAGAGGATTCGTAGTCTTTTTAATGATTTTGCATGTATTATCACCAAAAATCACTTTATGATCTTACTAACGTAGCTAATTCCGGAGGCTAGTCCTTTTACACAGAGAATAGTCTCCCTTAAAAAGCTGACCCGTACTTAGTCATTTCTACTTGTCGACTTCAGGAGTGACTTGACCTTAAATTCTTGTATCAGGTCTTTTCTGTCAAACATAAGCAAGCAATTTTTGTGTTACTCTTTTGCATTAACAAATTTTTGCTTTGCGATCTCCATGAGTGACTTCACTTATATATTTGTATGAAACTTCTCGAACAAGTCTTCAGATCTAGTCTTGGTGTACCTTCATTATATGCTCAAACAAGTATAGGACATTTAGTCTTGTATTCTTGCTTTCCCTTCTAGAAGTTTCCTCCTTGATCTGCCTCAGACAGACTTATCTGAGATTGAAAAGCTTGCCTGTGGTTTGACTTGAAAATGCTTGCATTCTTTTTTTAATGTATACAAAGTCATCTGCGCAAACACTGTGAGCTTCAATAATAATTTTTTATGCTTCAGTGGCAGCTATCACCTGATCACTATCAAGATTAAAGACTTTAAAGCTTTCATCAAAACATCCTTACTTGAATGTTATCTTCATAACTTCTAATATGACTTATTATCGTTTTTCCTCTAGATAATCTTGCAAAATGGTTTCGTTTACCTTCATAGGTACATCTTCAAAATTTCTTCACAACTTCTGGAGCTTGATACTTGTTTGATACACCTGCTTTGAAATCCCCTTCAGGGTGCATTGTTTTGCTTAAAACTTGATGAATACAACATAGTGCCTTTGCATCATTCTTTGCATTTCGGGAATTAGAATGAGCAAAGATCGTACTAAAATTTGTAAAAGAGAAAGTACTGGCCATTAGAATGCTTTATTTGGGATCTGGTACCACTTTTGTTGGTTGAATGTTTAGCACAGAGGAAAGCAAAGAGGAAAGAGTTATTTTGACATTGAATTGGAGTTTCCTGGCACATTATATACAATTTCAGCACCCTTTTTACAGGAAGAATTAGACTAAACTGGACACAGATCCAATAGACTAGAATAACATTCTGCGCAATCAATTTCTTGGGCAGATTAAGTAATTCCAAATCTCTTAGCCTTCTTAACAGCTGCATAGCTTTTACTAGAGAAATTTCCAAAATTTGTGTTGCATCTTATTACTATTTTCTGCAATATTACTATTAGAGTTGACAATCACAAATAACTTTGCATACTTTCTCTAGTCTCTTGCTCATAACAAAATCATATTGTATGTCGAAAACCTATCCTGGAAGCAGATATTTTTGCCTTTATACTTGAATGTATTTTTTTTTTTGTTATTTCCTAGTAGATACATTGTAGCATGAAGATGGAAATATATATTATAAAAGTAATGGAAGAATATTCTAATATGTAGTATGGTTGCTCATGCTCATGCTCATGAATGATTGTGATTTATGCTTATAATGTCCATGTCTACCTGTTGCAGGCAATTGATCACATTATAAATTCTGCTGCAAAATCAAACTACATGTCTGCTGGTCAGATAGCTGTACCCATTGTTTTCAGAGGTCCAAATGGTGCTGCTGCTGGAGTTGGTGCTCAGCATTCCCAGGTTCAATTCTAATTGCCTCTTTGAGAAAGTTTATGTGAAATTTACCTGTATTTTACTAGATTATCCTCTCTAATTTATGTCTCAGCATCAGGCAAGATGGGCACTTTAGATAACTGACTTCTGATTAGACTTGTCCGAGATGCTCAGATGCCCTGTATGTTTATCTTCATTTTGGGAAAAGAGAACGAAGTTGATCTGTCGTTTGTAGTTCTGTGGCTGCTTTTTCTTTTTGCTGGAGCATCTCAGTATGCTTTTTTCCCAAATGGCCTAGACGGTTTCGAAGAATTGTAAATGCAGACCCAAGCTTTGGTGATCTTCTCATTTCATCCATTGGAATGTGGGCTTTGGATTACAAAAAGGGAATATGATTTTGGCGTCTTGAAGCTTTTCTTTTACCAACGTATATGCTTGGATTCTACCATGCTCCATAAGCTAGATATTTTGTGCTTCTCCTTGGTAATATTGGCATATTGCCTCTGTTCCATTGTATGTTACAACAGTTTGCCTTTTTTAGTGTTCGAGACAGAACTTTGACCTTTATTTTTCAGTACCGAAAGATTAGAAAAATATTTATTAAAGTAGTCTACAAATAGATATCTTAGTAATAACTTTAGTAAATTCCATCGAAGTTTTCTTATTTTACATAAATTGGGGGTTAAAGTAAATAGTACCTTCTCTAAGTCTAACTGTTGCAACAAACTATGATGGGTTAAGTGTTAAACTGAGGAGACAAATGAAGTATGAGTAACATTGATTCATCACTTCTCTTTGGATCTTTTGTAGTCATTTATCAAAGGTTTGATAATCTCATTATCTTTTTTAGGCCCTGTTTGGCAATTATTATATTAGCTATAGCTGATTGTATTCGCTGGTTTTTTACCTGATTGTTTTAGTTGTTTGTATAAAGTTGTTTGGTAAGTACTTCCTCTGTCCCTAAATAGACTTCCCATTTCTAATTTGGGCACTATTCATAAGGAAAATCCTCCATTTTTTTTCCAATATATACCAAAAACAGTCTTGTGGAATCTTGTTTGATTCGTCTCATTATATACATTACGAAAATCAAACTTTTATAATTTTTACTAATATATTAGATACTAATGATACAAAATGTACATTGGCAAACGTGAAAAGGAGAAACGGGAAGTATGTTGGGGGAAGAAGGGAGGAGTTGATAGATGATTGTTATTTAATTGTGCAAAGTGACCAATAAGGACATGAGCATAATCCACTATTGTACTTTTTATTGTTTATAAATGTAATTTTGAAGAACTTTAGGACATAATGTAGTTTACCTACTCATTTCCAAACCTCTAATGCCAAAAAGCTCCTTCCTCAACTTTTTGGAAAAGAGCTTTTTCAGCCTAATAAGCTATTTCAAACCTCTCTTCACCAAACTCTCAAATTAGAGGATTGACTAGTTTTGAATCCTCTAATATGAGTTGAAACCTCTAATTTTTCTCCAAACCTCTCTTTACCAAAAAAAGCCTCAGTTTTTCTGCTCATCCTCAAGAATCTACTTTTCTTTTTCAAGATCTACACCTAAATACTGTTATATCTGCATAACATTGTGGACTTCTTGTTTTAAATAATTAAATCTCGATGGTAATTAGCTTTTTTCATGCTTTTATGTCTGCAGTGTTATGCAGCATGGTTTGGTGCATGCCCTGGTTTGAAAGTACTCGCTCCATATTCAGCAGAGGATGCCCGAGGGTTGCTCAAAGCTGCCATTAGGGATCCAGACCCTGTTGTTTTTCTAGAAAATGAGCTTCTGTAAGTGACTAATTATACTACTATATCATAAGATATGAGGTGCTGATTGTTTGTGTAATTGACGAAATCTTAATGTTTTCCTATGTAGATATGGTGAATCTTTTCCTGTCGCAGATGAAGTTCTTGACGCTAATTTTACCCTTCCAATTGGGAAAGCAAAGGTATTAATTTTTTTTGATGATCTTTTTCAATGATAATATCCATTACTGAACTTTGAGTATAACGATTTGTTTATTAATTGCCCCATTAATATAGGTAGAACGACAAGGAAAGGATGTCACAATCACTGCTTTCTCTAAGATGGTGGGTTATGCTCTCAAGGTTCGTTATTTTTATAATACAAAAATTTCCCTTCAGTGTAATACACTGTTTTTTGTATTCATCTTTATAAATTTTTGGTGCTCCCATTAATGATGATGTATATTTCTAAACTAAACACTGACTCTATTTCATCTCACAGGCAGCTGAAATCTTGGCAGAAGAAGGAATTAGTGCTGAGGTAATTTTTGTTTATTGTTTATTTTTTGATATGATATCACTATTCATCTATTTTGTTCTTAACAATTTGTTGTTTACTTTTTAAGAATTCTATCTATATCTTGTATTGCTTAGGTGGTAAACCTGCGCTCAATTCGCCCACTTGACAGAGCTACAATCAATGAATCTGTCAGGAAAACAAATAGGCTGGTAACCCTTGAAGAGGGTTTCCCTCAGCATGGAGTTGGTGCAGAAATATGGTAATTATTACTTCAAATATTCTTGGGTCTTTTTGCCTTTTTTTGTCAGAGGAATGTTCAATTACTATTTGCTAATTTAGATTCTATTTCATAGTATGTGCCATTGCATCTTTTTTTATCGGGTGTGCTGCAATGAGTTCTTATGAGCTTAAACTATAGCATTGAGTTGTGAACCATACTTACATATACTCTTGAAATTCAGCAACTATAACATTCAACTAGAACTTTTTCCTTCTTCCCTTGCTGTACAGTGCATCAGTTGTTGAAGATAGCTTTGGGTACCTTGATGCACCAGTCGAGAGGATTACTGGTGCTGACATTCCTATGCCTTATGCCGCCAATTTTGAAAAGATGGCTGTACCACAGGTCTGATACATTTTTTCTCTAGTGGTTGTATTTCTATGGCGTTTGCGCTCAATAACTATACTGTCAAATCAATCCTTTTCTTGCCTTTTGTTTCTGGTTGATCTTAGTTTTTTTTTCTGTTGCAGATCGAGGACATTGTTCGGGCTGCCAAGAGAGCATGCTACAGATCAGGTTGAACTGCTTAGTACAAAATCTCAGGAAGCAATTGAATATTCTCTAATTTTTATGCATTGATATTGATTGATGTAATTTGTTATTCATGCCGCTGGGGGTGGCTCCTTTGATGAAAATGTGAGCAGGAATAGTTTAACATTTTTGGTTCCCGAAATAAAATTTTGTACCATTTGCCTACCAAAAGATTTCTTGTGGAATCCACAAGATCGGTCAGCTAATTACAAAAGGTTGTAAAGTTGCGTAATTTTGCTACAGAAATTATCTTAGTGGGGTATTCATATTTTCCTTTTCTTGACATATTAGGTTGTTTGATCTGTTATGTGGATTTGTGCTCAAATTTTTTGTGTATTTCTGCTCAAATTTTTTTTGCTCTGGGTGAAATTTCAAGATAACAAAAGACAACCTGTTTACCAAAGCAACAACATGCATACATTCCCGCTTTGATTGGGGCGGCTCGTGCAAATCAAATCATATCCTCCTATAACTTATGGCCAAGGGTAGGTTTTTGGTCCAAGCTTTCATTGATTCTGTTTGAGCAGATAATTTCAGATACACTGGCGGCAAATTTTCTGAGCTGAATCGACACCATAGAACACTCATAAGATGCATGATATATCCATAAGATAGGAGAAAATGCCAATTCGTCTCAAAGATGTACAAATTTTGTGCATCAAGTGACATTTTCGTAACTAAAATGTTTATTAAGTTGTAGAAGTCAAATATTAAGTCGTAATTTTTCTTATTTGAAAAAAATATTTAATAAAAGAAAAATCACGATTCAATATCTAACTCATACGATTTAATATTAGTAACATTTATTTACGAAAATGCCACTTGATGTACACATTTTGTACATTTTTGAGATAAATTGGCGCTCCCTCCATAAGATAGTCTTCACAACTCCAAAAATCACTAAAAGAGTTGCTGACAAGATTAATCACTATGAACAGCCATTCTAGCCTCAATATAATACATATCTAATTATCTATCCACCTTTGAGAAGGGTTTGAATTAAATATGCATCATATCTGAAATGGCTCTACAAAATTTTAGCTAAACACTTCGTATTTCTAAAATATAGAATGTGCATCTTTTATTCTTTTTCTCTTTTTTGTGTGTGTGTAGAGAGTTAGTCTTATATGAAAAGAATCTAATTTAGTTCCAACAAAGAAATGTAAATTGAGATATAAAAGATTGCTTTGATAAGAGTTGGCATATTTTCCTTCTCACCCTTCTCAAATTTAGTAGCTTGATTGGAAACAAAGCCACATTCCTAGATCATTTTCCCATTTATCAGAAGAAGTTGACTAGGAACAAAAAAGACTATAAACGAGATTGATTAGGAACAAAAAAATTACTCCATTGGTCTCTAGTATTTCATTAATTGCACCAAAATACATCTTCTGATTATTACATCCATCTCACATATGTATCAGATAGCTCTGCCGCAATATAGCACATAGGGCACGAACTATATAGTGACTTTGACAGTCAAAGTTAATATGCTTTGACCCTAAAGGTTTGAACAATCGAAATATATAATGATCATTTAGATATTGTTTGATTTGTCTTATACTATATAATAAAAAAAAAAAAATATGAACAGTGAAGATGTAATGAAAGCTCAAATAGCAATGTTCTACTTCTCAAAATATATGCCTTTATTGATGGGAGAAAAATACTTAAAACAAAGACTATAATTTATAATACTCCATAAACGCTCTAAAAATCTAAGCTATTTTAATAGTTCTACTAAAATCTCCCTAGTTCTTAGTAGATAGAATCAAAATGTTCTATCGCATTATTTGTAGACTTGTGTTTGATGTTTCAAAGGTTGAACATGACCTTAATAGCTTTGCCACCCTGAGCACTAGTAACAAAAGCCTTCACCACGTCTTCTTGAGAGAATCGAAATCTATGAGTTATTAGAGGTTTGACGTCGATTTTCCCACTGCTTATGAACTCTATACATTGTGGCCATGTGTTCTTGTATCGGAAAACGCCCAACACATCCACCTCCCTACAAAAACAGAAATAATTATATCATAATTTGAGTACATTTTATTTAATAATTCAGCGATATACTTTCTCTGTTTTTTTTAGATGCTAACATTTGCCTTTTGGCTTTTTGGTGAGAGTATTAAAATAATCTAGTGTTGCATCTAAAAAAAACAGAGGTAGTATGTGACTATTAATCGCAGACAAAAAGATACCTTATTATTCCAGTTTTTAAACCCTAACTTTTCTCTCGCCCCCCTCCCCAACAAAAACCCTACAAAAACTTCTGCCTTCCGCCGCAGGCTCGCTGGTGGCCGCAGGGGTTGCCGGGGAGCCTGCTTCGGCTTCGATTTCTTTCTTCGGTTTCTTTTTCGCTCCTTCGTCGTCCCTGTTTTGGTCAGGTCGAGTTTTCCTTTGTCGTCCATTCGTTTTGTCGGCGAAACAGCTGGTCAAAGTGGTCTCGTCGCCGGCACAGGACCTTTGTTCCCCACCCCAGTCCCCGTCGCGCCGGTAAGTCAGTAGGTCTTTTCTTTTTTTCGGGTCTTTCTTCTGCTCACTCTCCTCGTCAGTCTTCCGTCTTCCTTCCCCATTTCCCACCTCTACTAGCGTTGCACCACCGCACCGTCGTCGTTAGTTCCCCCTTCCCCTAGTGGTTGTGGTCGTCGGCGAGTTAGTCGCCTAGTTTCGTCTTGGGCTTCCCCCTTCCCCCTCCCTCCTCCCCTGTTTCGTGGTTTGTTTGTTGATTTGGGCGTCCCTTTCCCCCTTCCCCCCTCCCTCTGGTTGTCAGTCTGGGCTTCCCCCTCCCCCTTCCCCCTAGCTCCGTCGGTCACGTTGTCGGGCATCCCCTTCCCCCTTCCCCCCTTTTAGTGTTGTGTCGGGTAGTTTACTTTAGGGGCTTCCCTTCCCCCTCCCCAATTAGTATTGTGTATCGCTTTCGGTTTTCGGTGGTTGTGTGCATTCTGTTGTTAGTTCTTGGTTGTCTTATTATGGTCTTGTTGTTAGTTATCTTAACCTGCTTGATATCTTGGTTAAATGTTGGAGGTTGTATTTGTCTTCACGAGGTTGGATCCAGGTTATGTGATTGGTTAAGGTTTGCGTGGCAAAAGATTTCATGGATGGGGTGTGTTTTATCCGATTTTGCAAATCAGATGGTTCTTCGAGATCTAACAATGGTTAGATTTCAATCTCGCTTGGTAATGGTTTTCACAATCATTGCCTTGACAAAACGATATCTGAAGATGGCTCCCCAATTTGTCAATTGGGTTAATAGCGCGTCAACTCTCTTGAGCTTCTCATCAAAGGAGAAGTCTGATATACCCTTCCAAAAGGGTATCGAGTTACACAGGAATGTGACTCTTCCAGTAACCCTGGTCGTAGAATCCCACTTGACAGAAGGTCATTGGGATTGGTCCTGTTGCGAGTTCCTAATCTCGCTGTTACTTTGCTGCCCCGCTTGTGAAATCAGCCCTCTCCTCCTATTCTGTTCGTCAGGGTTCTGACGAATGTCATCCATCAGAAGAAGTGTTTTACTACAGTTATCTATCAAATCGGACCTCCAGATCGAGCAGTTTTATCCTAAATTAAGTTATTTCTGTTTTTGAAATTGTTATGTAAGAGCGAGTATCGCTCAGTTTAGTTGTCTTTGTGTTTGTTTGGTTGTATTAGCATTAGGTTGTACTTCCGTTTTTTAATTAATGCACAATTTCTCCGATGTCAAAAAAAAAAAAAAAAAAATTAATACCCCCCTCAACTATGTAAAAGCTATTGGGCCTAATCATAAGTGTACATGTGTGTACCAAAACATAAATATATATGGGCTTAACACCCCCCTCAAGTTGGAGCGTGGAGGTTATGAACGCCCAACTTGCTAAGAAGATACTCAAATTGCCGATGACCAAGGGCTTTGGTGAAAATATCAGCGAGTTTCTCATGGGTGGAGACATGACGCGGCGAAAGCAGACCATCGGTAATGGCATCTCTAAACTTCTATATGCTTGGTGCGCTCGTAGAACACGGGATTTTGAGCAATAGGAAGCGCAGATTGACTATCACAAAACAAAGGTATATGAGACGAATGAGACACACCGAAGGTAAGAAGTAAGGCCTTCAACCATGTCAACTCAGCAGTAATAGCAGCCATAGATCTGTATTCCGCCTCGGCAGAAGAGCGAGAGACGGTGTGTTGTTTCTTAGTTTTCCAAGAGATCGGAGAAGTACCAAGAAACACGAGCCAGCCAGAGAGAGACCGCCGAGTCAGAGGGCAACTAGCCCAGTTAGAGTCACACCATCCGGTCAAATGCAAAGGACCAGAAGAACTGAGAAAAATCCCTTGGCCCGCCGCCCCTTTTAAATAGCGAACGACCCGTAGAGCTGCTTGCCAATGTGCATGACAAGGATAGTTCATGAATTGAGATAAAATGTGAACTGCATAAGCAAGATCAGGACGGGTAAAGGACAAGTAGATCAGACGACCTACAAGTCGTCGATATTAATTCGGTTGAGAAAGCACATCCCCAGTAGCTAGCCCCAAATGGTGATTCTGTTCAATAGGGGATGAAGCGGGACGAGACTCAAGTAAGCCTGCCTCGGAAATAATGTCCAGGGCATACTTGCGTTGACAAAGGTAGAAACCTTCAGGACTCTGGGCAACTTCAACACCAATAAAATATTTTAGAGGCCCAAGATCCTTCATGTGAAAACAATCTCCCAAATACTTCTTAAAAATTGTGAAAGCAGTAGAACAGTTTCTTGAAATAATAAGATCATCAACATAAATAAGGACATGAAGGCGAAGAGTACCACGATGATAAGTAAACAAGGAAAAGTCATAATAAGAACGAGTAAAGCCATACTGAAGCAAAGCAGAGGCCAATTTAGCAAACCAACAACGGGGGGCCTGGGGGGAGTCCATAAAGAGACTTTTTAAGGCGACAAACGTGAGCAGGATTTTGAACAGAAAAACCCGGGGGAGGTTTCATATACACCTCCTCATGCAAATCACCATGAAGAAAGGCATTGTGAATGTCCATCTGATGAACGTCCCAATTCTTAACGGCAACAATTGCAAGAAAAACCCAAACGGTGTCCATTTTAGCCACGGGCGCAAATGTTTCATGATAATCCAAACCCTCCACCTGGTGATTTCCAAGGACCACAAGACGAGATTTTAAATGCTCCACTGTGTCATGTGCATTGTATTTGATTTTGTAAACCCATTTACATCCAAGGGCTTTCTTGCCGGGGGGAAGAGAAGCCATGTCCCATGTACCATTGGCCTCGAGAGCTCGAATTTCATTGGTCATGGCATCACGCCACCCCCTGGCTCATAGCCTCTGCAAAAGTACGTGGCTCGGTCCCTGCATCCACGTTAGCAAGAAAAAGACGATGTGCCACAAAAAAATTATCACAGGTCACATAGTGATTAAGAGGATACGATGTACCTGGAGAAGCTGATGGAGGCGAGCCATAGTCGGGGAGACTCACACTGGTATGTGCAACATAATCATGCATCCAAGAAGGAGGATGCTTCACTCGCAAGCCATGGCCCAAGGCCTCAACGGAATCAGCAGGAGAGTCCGGTCTAGACTCGGCCACAGACGAAGAAGGGATAGCGGGCTTGGGCTCGGTAGGTGGAGACACGGGCCCAAATTCTGTGCGGATGGTGGGCTGCCCCATGTCCGCAAAAAAAGTCATCATCATGAACAAGAGAAGTAGGAGGTGACAGAGGAGGGAGAAAAGATGATGAAGGGGGAATAGAATTTTGAGAAGTAAAAGGAAACTCATTTTCAACAAATTGAACATCCCTCGACACAAAGATTTCCTTGGTGTGCAAATCATTCATTTTCCATCCTTTTTTAGTATTATTATAACCAAGAAAAACACATCTCCGACTTCGAGATGCAAACTTATCCCTTCGTGTTTTTTGGTTATATGTGAAGCATAAACAACCAAACACTTTCAATTCATCAAAATCCGGTTCCTTCCCAAACAATATCTCATAAGGTGTTTTGTACTTCAACAAACGGGAGGGAGTGCGATTAATCAAATAAACAGCACTTAAGACATATTCTCCCCAAAAATGAACAGGAAGATTAGCTTGAAACATTAAGGCCCGACTCACATTTAAAATATGTTGATGTTTCCTCTCCACTCTCCCATTTTGTTGAGGAGTCCCCACACAAGAAGTTTGGAACACAATACCATTTTCTTGAAAATAAGTATGCATGCATTGAACCTCAGTCCCATTGTCACTACGAACACATTTAACATGACATCAAATTGTCGTTTAACAAGAGCCAAACAGGAACAAAATACAAAATGCACTTCAGTTTTAGATTGCAATAAATACACCCAAACTCCACGAGTATAATAATCCACAAAAGCAAGGAAATATTGTGCACCACATGCAGACAGAGTACAATATAGACCCTACAAGTCACAGTGTATCGGTTCAAATTTCCTACTAGCTTTATTGCTACTAAGAGAAAAACTAAGACGATGTTGTTTAGCTTGAGCACAAACTTCACACACCTTATTCAAATTATGACTACTAGAGCTATCTCTAAGAGCTGAGATCATTTTGATGACACGATCAGACGGATGTCCCATCCTACGATGCCACAAATCAAACTCATCCTTCTCCGGTACTCGAACAACATGCACAGCAGGAATACCACGATAGAAGTAGAGTCCACCCCTGCGCTCACCTGCTCCAATCAGACTCCCCGAACATCGGTCCTGCATAACACAAAGTGAATCAGTGAATCTAATAACACACTTGTTATCATCAATTAACTCAGGAACAAACAACAAAGTGCAGGAGAGTCGTGGGACAAAGATAACATTGTGGAGAACAAGCTAAGTCCACCAGTAGAGATGGAAATGGACCGGGTTCGGGGCTGGTGGATCCTCACTCGCATCCATCACCCGCATCCACCCGCTTCACACGATCCATCCATCACCCACATAAATGTTCACCCGAATCCATCCATCCATCACCCACGGGTGAAACAGATGGATCGGGTGATTATCGGGTGAAGAGAGAAAAAAATGAAATTCAGTAGCCCCACAACCTAAAACCCACAACAAATATGCAAATCCTCGCTAAAAAATAGCTTAAATACATATAAACAACAATCAAAACAGCCAATACAACAATAAAAACAGCAACACAGCAGCAAAATCAGCAATTGCAGCAACAAATCAGCATTTGCAGCAACAAAATCAGCAACATGGTAGCTTAATAACAGCTAATACAGCAGCAAAAACAAGCCAAAACCCTATAAACTTATAGCAAGCAAAAACCTAATCAAATCGTGTGAACAAACCCAAAACAGTTGGATTTCCATCTCTAATTGCAGCTTAAAAACTGCAAATACAGTAGCACTAACAAGAACACAATTATTTAAATAAAGAAACCCAACCTCGATGATGAGAATATAAAGGAGGAGCAAATTCGAAAGAATTAGAAAGGAAGTGGATCTGGAATCGTTGTCGCAAGAGACATAGAACTTAGAGCCAACAACGGAGGAGGTCGTCGGACGACAAGAAGGGGAAGAAAGTTTACAGGCGAAGGTGGAGGAGCCGCCATTCTCAACATCATGTCTTCGACGATTTACGATGCTCTGCTGAGATGGGTGTAGGACTGTGGGTTTGAGGAGAGAGAAAGGGAGATTTTAGATAGTGAAGAGAGAGAGAGCGAGAAATGATAAAATAGAAAGAACTCAGTAAGATAATAGGAGGTTTTAAAAGTCAAAGAATTTATATTTAATAATATAAATGGGTGATGAGTCGGGTGGTAAACGGGTGATGGACCGAGTGATGGATGAAAAATTCTCACCCGAATCCGACCCGCATCCGTCACCCGTTCACCCGTCACCCGCCTCTCATCCGTTTAAATCGGATTTTTCATCCGTTTAATAGCGCGGGTGGAGCGGTTGGTCGGGTCATCCGCTGGATATTTCCATCTCTATCCACCAGGAAGGGAGGCTCGCCCTCGCTTAGTACCAACAAGTTCTGCACCATCAGGCAAAGTAATAGGGCTGCTAACATCAACATAATCTTGCAAACACTCCAAGTTGCCAGTGACATGGTTAGACGCACCCGTGTCTATAATCCAATATAAACAAAAATTCTTACCCATCATGCGTTCAGTTTTCGGCTCATTAAAGAGATTCATCAAGAATTGCACCTGTTCTTGGGTCAAATTGTTGAGAGGAGTACCCCCTGCCCCACGCCCACTAGAAGGTGTGGCCTCATCATCACCACCGCCAACTGCATTCAAGTGGATTTGCTTCCCCTTGTCCTTCGACCGACCTACAACACGTGAGTCATTCACAAACCCACACGTACCACCTTTGTCTTTGAACCCAACTCCACTGCGCATCTCACCTCCAGCTATACCAACACCCTTGCTGCTGCCACCATACTTCTCCTGCCACCAAGCAGGAACATCGTGAATTCGGAAACACGTGCTCTCATCATGACTCGACTTTTTGCAGTGTTTACAGCTCAACCGAGCTCTCTCGGCACGTAATCGGGTCTCCCTTGCATAACAAATATGTTCACATCCCCAAGTGATTCGGGTTTGGTGCGAGCTACACTTCTCACTCTTTCTTCCTGAGCAAAAGCTTGATAAGCTCAGTCAATATCCGGTAAAGGATGCTGCGACAACAAGTTAGACCGAACTCCACCAAGATCCTCATGATCAACTCCAAGTAAGAATTGATGGAAAATTTCATCTTCTCGGTCCTTTGCATATTTCCCGGCAACGTCGGAAGTGCACTTGCCGCACTCACAGCCGTGCAGGGGATTCAATCGAGCAAACTCGTCATAAAGACCCATCAATTTCGAGTAATACTCTTCCAAAGGCTGGTCTTAAGCTTGCTTGCAGTCAACAATGGCGTCTCTGATTTGTTGAAGTCGAGGTCCGTTCGACACGCAAAACCTCTTCTCCAAATAAATCCACAATCTTCTCGCCTCTTCATGGTATGGAACTGAGGCAGCAATTTTTGGCTCAATACTTCTCATTATCCATGACACAATCATGAAATTCACCGTCTCTCAGTCCAACAATTTCTTCGCTTCGATCGACTTCGACTCCGATCCATCCAAGAAGACAAACTTCCTGCGTGCTTTCAACGACAAGGTAATCGCCCTTGCCCACGAAACATAATTAGTTCCGTTCAAGATCACGTGTGTGATCCGATTTCCGGGCTGGTCTCCCAAACTCAAGAAATACGGGGAAGTGGTGTCACCACCCGCAACCACGATCTTCTTTTCTTCTTCTCCCATAGTTGTTTACAGTTCGCTCAGCTGATTATCAGGCTGTGAAGCGTCGACAATCGACTCTGTAAAATTCGAAATTCTTCGCTCATTGACGAAGCAGGTTTGAAAGGTTGATGAGCGCTTTACCGCCGCTCTGATACCATGATGAATTATAGTGTAAAGTTGTGTTTTTGTATTGCTGTGATCCAATATATATATGTACAATAAAAGTCAACTCAACTATGTAAAAGCTATTGGGCCTAATCATAAGTGTACATGTGTGTACCAAAACATAAATATATATGGGCTTAACATAAACCTAAAGGAGCCTTAAGAGCTCGTACATTCAACCTAATACATAAATAATTAAAAACGAAACAAAGACGCGTAGAAAGGGAGCATCGCTGGTCAGTGCTGATGATGGTGGACGCAATCCTCGGATGGCTGATGGAATTGGTTGAAGAAGCGATTGACGATCACGATTTGGACAACGAACAACCAACGACGAGCATCGCGTCTCGCCGTATGAGCAACCCCAACGATCTGTCATCACTTGGGATTCCGAGCTCATGACCATGTGAGGAGTCACGGTCCATTGTGACTCACTACTTCGAGCGAGAGTATGTCAGGTTTCTCCACGATGAAGGAGAAACGCTGATGATTGGGCGTATTGTAAACCCCCAGATGCAACTGGGGTGCCGCCTGCAGATTTGAAGGTTTCAAGGCAAAGTCCATTAAGATCAATACCAAGCTAAAAGGAGAGTCAAACAAGTTGAGCCCTCGAACACACCTTCGGTTTTCAAAACCGGTAAATACACGTCCCAACCATGAAAGCCTATCATCACCTCGTCCTTGCTCACGAACATCGTGAGTCACCATGTCCCTCAACACATGATCCAAAAAACCGACATACTCAACGGATACTACTTTGAACCACCAATCTTGACCCAACTACTAATTCTTTTCGATGGCCACAACCAACCACCGATAACAACTCTAGCAACTCGAAAACAATGCACTCCTTTTATTCGGAGATTTAACACACTTTTTAGGGAAGTACTTGACTTAACTATTTGGAGACTCCAACAACCGGGGGGAGGGAAAGAGGAAGCCCGACACTAACAGGGGGGAAGCGGAAAGGGGAGCCCGACACTAACTCGGGGGGGAGGGAAGCCCAAAACCATCACGAACCTAACTACAAGACTGTGTACAATACATGAGGACGGGGAGCAGGGACGGAAACCTTCGACGCAAGAAAATGGACCAACACAATACCCTAGGAACACGAACAAGCACCACACAAACCTAAAGCACGAACCAAATAGACCCAAACAGGGGAAGTAAAGAACAACTAAACCACAAAGCTATAGAAACCAGACGAGGGAGGGGATGACCCACCCGCGGCGGCGGCTACCCGAGCGTTCCAGTCAGGAGAACCAGATAACCACCTAAGAAATGGGTAGGGGAGGAACACGGTGAGAGACGCGCGACACGATTGACGAAAACAGTGGCGTACGCGAACAGGGGATGGGGGAAACGACAACGGGGGAGGGGGAGGAAGAATTCGACGACCGGGGGAGGGAGGGGAGGGGGACAACAATCGCACAAACCACCAAAGGGATGGGGGCGACAAAAGTGGGGTGGGGGAAAACACGGTGGAGGGGAAAAGACCGGACGTTAAAACTAACGCGGCAAACTAAGCGGTTACAGGGGGATGGCTCGCCGGCGACTAGACTGAGGTATCAGCCACCGGCGAACCTGGGTTTGTAGGTGGCGGGGAGTTGTGTTTTAGGGTTTTGGGGGGGGGGGAGAAAACTTTAGAGAGAGGAAAGGTTACACTGAACTTTTGGTGTAGGGAGTTTCTTGACTATGACTTTGTTTACTATATTTTTATCCCTTTTGTAAACATAATCCGGTTATGTTTATCTTAAATCCAAAACAAAGTTTGTATTTTTATCTTAATCTATCTTATCTGCCCTTTAACTTATTTTCCTTAGATCTAATTCTTTAGATTATCCGGGTTTTAAACAAAATCTATTTGATCTGATAATACTATTGTATTTATCTACTATTAGAGGTTTCTTATGTACCATTTAATGATAAGAAGTCTTAAATGGTCTTTTTGTGAAGTACTAGATTATAAAAGGCTTTCAATTCTGTTGTTAGTATCGGTGAAAAAAAGTATTTGGAACTAATTAAAAATTTATCATTGATCACAACTAAAAATTTCATGACCTGGAAAAATTATATTTGGAAAAATTATATTTGGAAAAATTGTGGGATCTACCTAAATCGGGAATTTTTATCATACACCCGGCTGTGTACCATGAGCATGGTACACCCAAGGCTATATTTTTTGCTCATTGCTCATTTGAAACTCGAAATGAGCATAATCACATAATAGGTACAGCTCCAAGTGAGTAAATTAAATGAGCAAAAAATAGCCTTGGGTGTACCACACTACAAGAAAAAGGCCTTTTAGCGAACGATTTTAGCGACAGAGAGAGAAGGTAGTTGCTAAAATTAACTTTAGCAACTGAAGGAGACTAGTAGTGGCTAATTTGCGACATACTAATATGTAGTTGCTAAGTAGTCGCCATTTAGCAACTGTAACATATTTTTGCGACTACAAAACAGTTGCTAGAATATGTACAATAAAAAACAATATGAATAATAAATTAGCGACCAATTATTTGTGTTTTAGCAACTACATCAGTAGTTGCAAAGTCTAACCCAAATAACTTTAAACATTAAAACTTTACCTAAAATCTTCCTATCAAAAAAATTTGAAAAAAACCCTTGCCACACTCAGAAATTCACACTCAAAGAGCTCGACACACTCACCCTCACTCAGTCGAACACTCTCACCCTCACTCCAACAGTCGACGGCGACGTAACTCCCACTCGAAAAGTCGACGAACGATGAACACTCTCACCCCCAACAGTAGACGTCGACTAACACTCTTACTGGAGCACTGACGACGACTAACACACTTACTGGAGCATTGACGACGACGACGACTGGTGCACTCGACGGCGACGGTGACGACGGGAGCACTTGAGGGAGTATTCGACAGAGCCTCAAGGTTCGACTTGTCTTTTGATCGATTTTAGGGTTTTCAATTGATTTTAGGGTTTCAATTGATTTTAGGGATTTAAATTTTTAATCTCTAAAATTACTGCAGTTCTACAGTTCTCCGAATTCATGTGAACTTCAATTGCAAGCTGCGTTCCATTTCCAATTGTTTGTTCTATAGTTTTTCTTTAGGGTTTTGGGTTATCATGACTTGGATTTTGTTTTTCTTTGGTCTTCAAATCAGAATTATGTAAGTGAGTTAGGCTTATGGATTTAGGAAGTTGTGACTCAACTCTTGCTGGATAAGTTCGAATTGGTTGAAGAAATTGACAACAAAAACGAACTTTTAAGAGGGGAATTTCGATCCAGGTTTGTTACAATTGTCCTTCTATATTGAATAATTTCAATTTCTTTGAGTTCAATTGTGCATTATTTGTTATGCCTTTTTAAATTTCTTTGTTTATTTCTCCTAATTTGTTAAACAGTTACATGGAAGAAGGATATAGAAGAGTAAAAATTGTACTTTATATATCTAGTATGAAATTGAGCTACCATTTATGGTAATTCATGATAAGTGTTTGTTTTCATAGATTATTTCTCTCACTGCTTGATCATTAATTATTTCGAGTTTGATTTGAATTAAAATATAAACAATATGTAGGCTTTTTCCAGTGGGACTTGTTTTGTATGTTATATATGTGTGATAATAAATAGAAAGAATACTTATAAGTACAAAGGTATGTCTATACATGCATATATTAGATGAAATATTTGTTCCTAATTTCCATTCATTTTTTGATGGCAACATTTAGAAGTAAGGTTTATGGATTGATTGGATCGTAAATGGATGTATGAGAGATGTGAAGGTCGAGTACTAAAGAAGGAGTTTGTGGATGGAGTAAGAGAATTTGTTGAGTTTGCTAAAGAACACACTGATCTCACTGATTCTCAAAATATTAGATGTCCATGTTCTAAGTGTAGAAATAGAAAGTATTTGGATGTTGATAGTGTGAAACAACATCTGTATAGAAAAGGATTTGTGAATGACTATTTTGAATGGGTATGCCATGGAGAGGATTTTGCTAGTCTAGGGTCATCTAATTCTACAACTAATCGATCCATGGACATGGTTGTTGATGCATTGGGTCCAAGGGAAGGTACTGAATTTTTTGAAAGGCTTGATGATGTCGAAGAAGAGCCAAATCCCGAGTCTAAGAAGTTCTTTGACATGTTAAAGGCCTCACAAGAGCCTACTAGGCCCTCTAATTCTTTAAGAGGTTTATCTAAAAAATTCGCGATATAACTAGGAAGACGTTTCAAATACCACACGTGGGTTACTTCTAGAGATGGCTTCAAGGATAACAAACTTGAAATGCGAGTACAATTTACCTCATAGATGTGTTGATGGGTTTGCTTCTCTCATTAGTGAAGCAATTCCTACTGGGAATGTGATGAGAAAGACATTCTATGAGACAAAGAAGGTTGTCCATGGGCTTGAACGTCCACATGAAAAAATACACGCATGTCCTAATGGGTGCATGTTATTTTGGAAGGATAATGCACATCTTGAAAAGTGCATGAAATGTGGAGGAGAACGTTATAAGATGACTTCTAGAGGCAAGCGCGTTCCAGTTAAAGTCTTGACCTACTTTCCAATCACTCCAAGGCTTCAAAGACTTTATGCAACTCCTAAACTTGCATGTGAGATGCAATGGCATTCCAAAAATCCTAGGGTAAGTGGCAAACTAGCTCATCCAAGTGAAAGTGAGGCTTAGAAACAATTGGATGCCACATTCTCAGATTTTGCGGCCGAGTCTCGTAATGTTCGGTTAGGATTATGTACAGATGGTTTTGCCCCACATGGTCAATATGGTGGGAAATACTCTTGTTGGCCGATAATTATGACCCCATATAACTTACCTCCATCGTTATGTATGAAAAGACCATTCATGTTCCTACCCTTGCTTATTCCTGGGCCTGAAAATCCGAAAGGAAACTTCGATGCTTACATGCAACCATTGATTGAAGAAGTAAAAACTTTATGGGAACGGGGTGTATTGACATACGATGTTTCCAAGAAGCATAATTTCCACTTACGAGCTGCCTTGTTGTGGATTATAAGCGACTTTCCAGCATATGGGATGTTATCAAGTTCGGCTACTTTAGGGTATTTTGCTTGTCCATATTGTATGTGTAAGAGTAAATCTTTTTGGCTTGACAATGGTGGTAAAGTGTCATGGTTTGATTGTCATCGTCAATTCCTTACCCAAAATCATGCTTTTAGAAAAAATCACACATCCTTTTACAAGAACAAGGTAGAAACTCGATCGTCTCCTCCCACACTAACAGGGCACCAGTTATGGGAAGGTGTGAAAGAGTATCCTAAGGCCACCGACCCAACATTCCCCTTGAAAGGCAAAATGAGGCGTAAAAAAGGTTGGACCAAACAGAGCATAATTTGGGAAGATTTGATGATTAGACATAATTTAGATGTCATGCACATTGAGAAGAATTTTTTTGATCAATTGATTCATACAATCATGAACATAAAAGGTAAATCAGTGGATACACTTGGTGCTCGCAACGACATGAAGACTCATTGCAAGCGGAGTACCTTGGAGGCTGTTGAATTGGGTGATGGGAAATGAAACATTCCTAAAGCGCCCTATACTCTTGAAAAACAACAATGTCGAGTGTTGTGTGAATGGATAAAAGAGTTTAAGTTTCCCGATGGCTATGCATCTAATTTAGGGAGATGTGTGGATTTGGAATCATACAAGCTCTATGGGATGAAGAGCCACGATTATCATGTGTTCATGGAGAGGTTGTTACCAGTTGCCCTTAGTGAGCTATTGCCAACAAATGTATGGAACGCGATCACTGAAATTAGCCAATTTTTCCGTGATTTGTGCTCTTACACCATTGAAATTGAAGACATGGAACGACTTGAAAAAAATATTCCCGAGATCTTATGCAAACTAGAGAAGATTTTCCCTTGCCTTCTTTAATTCTATGGAACATCTTTCCATCCACTTACCTTACGAGGCAAAAGTTTGTGGTCCCGTGCAATATCGATGGATGTATCCATTTGAGAGGTACATTCATTCCTATTCTTAAGTTTTGTTAATGTGAAATTTCGGTTCTAACTACATCCTTTAACATATTGTGTAGATTTCTAAACCATATAAAAAGGAAGATCGGTAATAAGGCAAAGGTTGAAGGATCAATATGTAATGCTTACTTAACGGAGGAGATTTCTAACTTTTGTAGCAATTATTTTCAACCTCATGTTGATACAAAAGTTAAAGATTTAGGCCGCAATGTAGATGTTGGTGACGATGATGAATTAGATCCAACTTTACCTCCAATTTTCCGTGTAAGTGATGGACATGCCACCACTAATGGTCAAGAAAGATTCTTAAATGACAAAGAATTCCATTATGCGCACATATATGTGCTTAAAAATTCAGATGTACTAGGCAATTATGAAAGGTATTGTGATTCACAAAAGAGAATAGTTTTTAAAATACATAGGTAGTTATAAATAATTACTCTAACAAGTAAACTTTTTGGGATGTTTCAAGAATCAATGATGCAAACTCATCATGGTTTCACGAAAGAAGATATTTGGAGCAAGTTTGCGGACGTATTTCCGAAGTGGTTGGAGGATCATGTAAGATCCGAACCTTCATTCAACATATGTATAACCTTATATTTTAGATTGTTAATTACCTAATAATTTCCAAACTCCATAATTGGTTTTAAAGTCTAATGAGACAAATGAAGTAGTTCGTGCACTTGCCATGGGTCCATCTAGAAAAGTGAAGACATGGAGGCACTTTATGGTTAATGGGTTTAGGTTTCATACATGTGAGTATGGGAAATACAAGGCGACTATGAATTACGGAGTTGGTGTCAAAAGTGATGATGACATTGATTACTTTGGGATTCTTGAAGAAGTTGTCGAGTTGGTGTACTTAGGTACCAAAAATGTTTATAAAACTGTGGTGTTTAAGTGCAAATGGATGGATTCGGTAAATGGGGTGAATGTCCATGAACACTACAAACTTGTTGATGTTAATCATGCAAAGAAATATCCCATATATGATCCTTTTGTGCTTGCCGACCAAGTATATCAAGTGTATTTCACATCCTATCCTAGTCTGAAGAGGGACAAAAGCCAACGGTGGGCTGTGTTTAAGACAAAAGCTAGATCAGATATTGATGCTCCACTTGATGATTCCTTTTACCAAGAGGAACCTGTACAAACTTCATCACTAACATTACTTGATGAAGATGGTGAGATGTCTGAAGATGATGTGGATGATATAGAGGACATAGAAGATGTGAACGACGAGAATGAGGAGGAAGAAGGGGAATGGGAAGATATTGACTCTCAAGAAGAGGATGAAGAGTTCTATGATGGTGATGACGACGACGATGAAGATGTTGAAGATGACAATGACGATGATGAGGATGATATGTTAATATGATTTAATATTTTCTTTGTGAACTTGCTATATGTATGAAGAATTTATTCACGTTATTAAGTTATATGCATATTAACTTTTTCTTGTTTTATTAGAGAATTGATTCTTATTTTCTAATTTTATTATATGTATGAAGAATTCTTTCTCCTTTCTACTTATACACGATTTCTACTTATATGTATGAAGAATTGTTAGCGACTACCTAGTTGGTTGCTAAAAAAGAAAGTCGGTTGCAAAAAATAGAGACTGAAAAAGTAGTTGCAAACAAATAACAGTCAGTCGCTAAATTTAGCGACTGAATTTCAGTTGCCAAAATACAAGTTCGGTCGCTAAACAGAACGGTTGCTAAGTAGTTGCAATTCAGTTGCAAAATGGCAACCAATCAAATTTCAGTCGCCAAAAACAAAATTGCGACTAGTGTTTTGGCAACCACCCTGATTTTGGTCTCCGGCGGTCGCTAAGATGTTTTAGCGACTGATTTGTCTGTTTTAGCGACTGATCTGTTCGGTCGCTAAATCGACTTTTTCTTGTAGTGCCATGCACATGGTACACCCGGGTGTATGATGAATGCACTAACCTAAATCTGTTTTTTAGTTGCAACAATTTTCATTTTTAGGTTTTTTTTATATAAATGCAACATTTTCTTTCATGGTAAAGATTTTGGATAATTTGACCATAATATCCTCACTTTAACTACCCCATATGAAAAAGCAATGGTAATTGGGTCAAATTTTACTCTTTATCTTCTTTGTAAAATGACATTTATATGTTGCAGCTAATAAAAGAGTGGTATTATAAAAACAACGGATTATTATAAACTTAAGCAGTGGGTGGCCCGGGCGTTGCTCCGGAGGGCTATTGTTTAATTTTTTGTATGGTTTAACTATTGTTTCTATTGTTTATCGTGTGATTTCCTTTCTGTTGTTTGTAATACCATATAGTTTGTAAGTTGCGTTATGCAATGGATAATCTTGACCGACATTCAGTGTTATTCTTACTTTTAGGACAATATAAATTTGTCAAGTGATGATGTGAATCTAAAAGCACCCTTCCAAGAGTTGGATGATGTTTTTAAACTCAAGAACAAGAACACTCACAAGAACACTTTGTAGCTCACGATGTTTGGATAATTGACCAAATCACAAGACAAACTCAATGATTTGGGATCTTAGGCCAGAGACAAGACTCACTCAATCTCCCTTAATCTTATCACTCAAGACTCACTCAAAGTAATAAGGGTTAGTTTCAAACTTGAGACAAACTCAAAGCTAAAAACTGAAAACACAAAGGTTTTTTACTTCAAACTCAAAACTGATTTCTATTATCATTTGCTCTCCTTATTTAGAGATAAGAAGCAGCAAGGAGGAGCTAAAAACATCCCTAAAAACCGTCCTCAGAGGAATGGTTCTGAGGAGTTACAAAACTCCTTGATTCAAGCCCTAATTAAGCCTCATTTAAGGGGCTATTACAAAAGAAGGCAATCAACAACTATGGGGCTGTAAACAACCCCTAATTGCAAGCCTAATCAGCCACAAAAAACACACCTACTTGCCTTAGTGTAATAATTAATCACTAGGCTTTATTTTAAGCTTGAAAATAAAACAACAAAAATAAATAGGAACCCAAACAGAACTTGGGCTTCCTTACATCCTTGCTTGCGACCCAAACAGAACTTGGGCTCTTCAAAATGTGATGCACGCCTCAATCCACCATCCAAGTTAAACAAGTAACAAGCTCGGGCTTATGAACAAATGGAGAAAAGCCAAGAGCTTCTAAAACAAGTGCAACCGGTTCATGAACCAAAGAGCCATTAAGTGGGCTAGACTTTGGATCATTCGCCCCTTCTTTTGAAGAGTTTGCCCTCAAACTTGAATCATCTAAGTATGCTGACAGATCCCCCACATTGAAAGTACCACTAACACCCATCAACTCATCAGGAAGCTCAATTTTGTAAGCAATATCATTCACCCTTTCAAACACTCTAAATGGACCATCAGAGCGAGGCATGAGTTTGTTTTTGCGAAGTTTGGGAAATCTCTCTTTCTTCAAATGAAGCCAAACCAAATCCCCAGGGTGAAAGATGGGTTGTTTTCGTCGTTTGTTTGCTCTCTCTTGGTATTTCTTATTCATTTCCCTCTCTCCTTCTATTTGACTTGAGGTTTTCATACCACAAGGCATTAAGTTTAGTGAGTTTTAGGATAGCAAGTTTAAACCTTTTTCTATCATCATACCCCTTATAGTGAAAAACGGTTTAAATTTGCCTCATCCAATCAAGAAAAGCCTCACTATCATGCCCCTCATCAAATTCGGGCATCTCAATTTTCAAACCCCTATCTTCATCAAAGTTTCTAGGTGTATTCAACTCACCATCCTCAGTTTCAAGAAAATTTAGTTTTCGATTAGCTTGCAACAACATACTAGACATAGCATCAAGCCTAGTCTTTTGTTGGGCCTTATCTTCTTCATTTTCTTTTGGTTTATTTTATAAATTTTCTAACTTCGGAGTTAATACTTGTAACATCCTAACAAGATCACCATCAGCCATGATTTCACTATTTTGCTAGACTATTACAAATACAAGATGCAAACTGCCGTAAACGTGACATCAAAACGAAACTTTAAATGGCCTTGAAACTCTCAAAGGCTTACATATTAATAAAATTCAGGAAGTTTTAAGCAGAATCAAAAAAAGAAACTCTTGAAAAGCTTTCCGGATGAAGGAGGAATCGTCGTTTGAAGTTCTGTGTGCCAGATTTGCTCCGTTTTGGCGCAGTTGCGAAAAACGTGCCCAGTTTAATATCTCAAAAATTCACAAAAATCTGAAAAACTTTGTGAGTATTCTAGACAAACAGTTATGCAGAATGAAAAAAAGAATTAACCAATTTGGAGTCCTGAAGGTTGAGAAATCGTCCTTCAAAGTCGGATAAAAAATTGGTTAAATTCTGGCAGTTTCGTTTCTTCTCCAAAACTCGATTTTTCCGATGAATCTATCAACCAAAGCTCTGATTCCAGATTATGTGAATCTAAAAGCACCCTTCCAAGAGTTGGACGATGTTTTTGAACTCAAGAACAAGAACACTCACAAGAACACTTTGTAGCTCACGATTTTTGGATAAATGACCAAATCACAAGACAAACTCAATGATTTGGGATCCTAGGCCAGAGACAAGACTCACTCAATCTCCCCTAATCTTATCACTCAAGACTCACTCAAAGTAATAAGGGTTAGTTTCAAACTTGAGACAAACTCAAAGCTAAATACTGAAAACACAAAGGTTTTTTACTTTTCAAACTCAAAACTGATTTCTATTATCATTTCCTTATATAGAGATAAGGAGCAGCAAGGAGGAGCTAGAAACATCCCTAAAAATCGTCCTAAGAGGAATGGTTTTGAGGAGTTACAAAACTCCTTGATTGAATCCCTAATTAAGCCTAATTTAAGGGGATGTTATAAAAGGAGGCAATTAGCAACTATGGAGCTGTAAACCACCCCTAATTGCAAGCCTAATCAGCCACAATACACACACCTACTTGCCTTAGTGTAATAATTAATCACTAGGCTTTATTTTAAGCTTGAAAATAAAACAACAAAAATAAATAGAAACCCAAACAGAACTTGGGCTTCCTTTACATCCTTGCTTGCGACCCAAACAGAACTTGGGCTCTTCAAAATGTGATGCACGCCTCAATCCACCATCCAAGTTAAACAAGTAACAAACTCGGGCTTATGAACAAATGGAGAAAAGTGTTAGGGTTTTTATTTTAATACCGCAAGTGAACGGTGTCGTAGCACATACGGGTCGAACTCAGGGAGGTGCAAGACTAAACACTAGTTGATTTTAGACTATGAAATAGCTACACAATCCAAATATCAAGGAGAATCTATAAGCTAATATCTAAACTAATAACAAAATTTGACAAACTCAATAAATATGATAATTAAAACACTAAGATTAAGCATCACCACTAATATGAATTGATCAAAATATAACTCACATCCCAGTTATTCAATTATAGTTTAGGTGAGATTGACATTCCCTTATGACTCGGTCATTCCTCAATACCTAGAGCTCACTTTCGTGATAGCAAAAGGCCTAACTAACATGTATGTCTCCTATTTTCATGGCATACACACATAATTAGAAGCATTAAGAACCAATGTCAAATAATTCCCAATTTTAGTTCTCACCTATTTTCATGGAAAAATTTAAATCAATGACAAGATTATCTAAATTAAGACCCAACTTTCGTTGATGAACTCAATTAATAAAATAACAATTTAACATCAAATAAATATTCCTAATCTCAACTCCAACTTTCGTTGATAATATAAAACTAGGGCTAAATTAAGATGCAAAATTGACAATAAAAACAATCTTATCAAACCCGAAACATATAACTCAATAACATGGGAATTAGAGAAGAATTTACATGATCAATCCATACTAGGGCTCAACTTAATCCTAGATAAAAAGACTACTCACTAATCATGGCAACAAAATTAATAAACATAATAGAAAACATATTTAAAATATAATAAAGAGAAGAGAATAAGACTTATTGAATTGAAGATGAATATGAAAGCTTGAATCTTGAATCTCCAAAGTAGCAATAGAAACAAACTAAGGTAAAAACTAGAGAGAAAATTAGAGAAAGAATAACGTGATATTAGAAAAGTGAATAATAGATCATAGTTCCTCTAACCTAATTAGAAATCCTCTAACATATAGTAATATCTCCTAATACTAGTAGGAAACCAAATTACAAGATAAGGAAACCAAATAAATCATTAAATGGTCGAAATTATCAAAACCGCGTGCGCGTAAGAAGTTCCTGGCAGACTGGGCCAACTTGTGAAGCCCATATCTCTCAATATACAACTCGCCTTGGGCCGTGCGACATATCGTTGGAAAGCTATTCAAGCCTACTTTCCAATGCCGCTAGAATCAACCCAATATCAGCATCGAGTAAAAAGTTATGGATAAAAGAGTGAACATTACTCGATTTCCACAATTCTTTCAATGAATTCCAACTCCAATTTAGCTCCAATTTGCACTCAAATACATCCAAAATCATCTTTATCAATGTAGCTTGCTTCCAATTGCTCCTAAGTACTCAAGATTGTCCAATAATACTCCAATTATATTTTCAATACCTGAAATTCATCAAATAATACCAAAAACGCACAAAAGGAGTAATATTTCGCAAATTAAGTAATAGTATGCAATTATGAACTATAATGCACCTAAATGCTCCTAAAATGCATCCTTAATGCACCTAAATCTATATAAAAATACGACTCATCAAAAAGCCAAGAGCTTCTAAAACAAGTGCAACCAGTTCATGAACCAAAGAGCCTTTAAGTGGGCTAGACTTTGGATCATGCGTGTCAAAACAATAATCATTACTTTGACATTTGTTAACTAAAGACAAATTCACAACCAAACTATCATTGATTAACATAATCATAACTTTTTATTTGTCATAATCAATTTAACTTTTTTAATTGCATGACTTGCTCTACCCACCTACCCAACGTTTAACCCAACACTACATGACAAAATTATATTACGCTTCATATCCAGTTAGTTCCATGAGTAACTACTTCACACACCAGCATCAGTTAACTATACAATAAACATAAAAGTGGGGTTAATGTACTCAAAACTCTTGAGGTATAATCTATCTAGAAAACAAATAAAAGATAAAACATGTGTTCTTATTAAATTTATACCAAAGCAAAAAGAGAGGAAGATGAATAAATTACCTTGCAAAGTTGATTGATTAGAGAAATCCTCAGACAAAAAAAAAACTAAGAGAAAACGAACCAGTTAAATAAACAAAAGAGAATTGAAAAATAAAGTTCCATCTATCCCAAAAACTAAAAAAATTTATGCTAGATTAGCTAATACCTTCTTGAAGAGGAACAACAAAAGTTTGGGGACATACAATTACCATAACTATTACTTAGTTATATATACATATAGAGAGAGGGGTAGATTTCAGTCACGAACTTATGCAATTACTGAATTAATAATTGAACTTCAATGTGCAATGAAAATATTAACATGATTTAGGAGTGATTAGCGAATTAAATTATATATGCAATCAATGGATTTGTGCTAAGATTAACAGTTTCACTGACCTTCTTTATGGGCGTTGTCGTCTGACCTTTGAACTCCATCTCTTAATCCGTATTCTCGAACAACAATTTTAAAGTTCGATTAGTAGCAATTATAATTTGTAACGCTAACCCATTAATTACAAAGTAGAGGAGTGTAACATTCATGGTGAATTTCGAAAGGGGAGATGGAGCAAGGGGATGAACTACAAGGGAAAAAAAACAAATAAGAAAAATAAACTTGGCTGCAAGTAGGCGTTGACTGCCACATTACTAAATATTTTACAAACATATTCATTATTTTCTGGAGATATGAAACATTAAAAGGTACAAACATATTCATTATTTTGTGGAAATATGAATCATTAAAAGGTGTTAGCTCAGATGGTGAGTCTTTAGAAATTGTTACCTAAGGTCAGGGGTTCGAGCTTGGGCTTGAGCATATGTATTTTTAAAATAAATTGAGGAGGGTGCCACGTGGTGCATAAACGTTGTCAGGCACACCTTTTAATATAATTTTATAGATTTGTTTTCACTTAAATAGCAATTGTCAAAAATCATCTAACTTTTCGTCTATGGGGAATACTCAAACAGGCAACAAATTCCTCCTTTTTCCATATGGTTCCTCTCCCATTATTTCAATTTCACCACTATAAAGCCTTCCATTATTTGCATCAATTGCATTTAGATTATTTGGCTCTTACTCGTCAATTTACAACAATTATACAATGGTTCTTTAAAAAGTTGCATTTTTTTTGTATCAAAAAATGCTACACTAACTTTTCTCTCGCCTCCCTCCCCCCAAACAAAAACCCTACAAAACATAAGCCTTCCGCCGCAGGCTCGCTGGTGGCCAAAAGGGTTGCCGGCGAGCCTGATTTGGGTTCCTTTTTCGTTATTCGTTTCGAGTTTTTCCTTCGTAGGTCCGTTCGAGTCATTAGTTCGTTTTCGCCGGCGAGACCGTTGTTCTAGGTGTTCTCTATGCCGGCAAGGTCTACCGTTCCCCCTCCCCTGTGTCGCTGCTAGTGACTTCCCCCGTCGCTTTTTCCGTTGCTTTTCCCGTCGCTTTCCCTTCCCCTCGCTCGTTTTCACTTCCTCTTGCTTCCACCCTCTCACCACCGTTTCGCCACCTACTTCCCCGTGTCTCAGCTCCCCCCGTCGTCAGTTCCTCCCCTTCCCAGTAGATTCTATAGGTTTGGGCTTCCCCTCCCCCTCCTCCCTGGTTTCCTCCCGTCGCTGCAAGTTTGGTTCGATTTTCATGATCTTCGTCATTGTCCCCGTCCCCACGTCTTGTAAGCACAGTCCCTTGTTTAGTGTTTTAGCTGTTTAGGGCTTCCCCTCCTCCTCCCCTGGTTGTGTATTGGGCTCCTCTTTCCCTTTCCCCTTGTTAGAGTCGGGCTCCCCTTTCCCCTACCCCCTTGTTTGTGTCGGGATTCCCATCCCCCTTCCCCGTATGTCAGTTTTTTCTTTAAATGTGTGTTAAATTTCCAAATAATAGGAGTGCGTTGTTTTCGAGTTGTTAAAGATGTTATGCATGGTCGGTTGTGGCCATCGAAAAGTGTTTGTCAGTTGAATCAAGATTGGTGGTTCAAAGTTGTGATAGTAGAATATGTCGGTTTTTGGGAATATGTGCTGAGGGACAAGGTAACTCAAGAAGTTCGTGCGCGTGGACGAGGCGATGATAGTTTTTCATGGTTGGGACGTATGTTTTCCGGTTTTGCAAACCGGAGGTGTGTTCGAGAGTTCAACTTGGTTGGCTCTCGTTTTAGCTTGGCATTGATCTTAATGGTCTTTGCCTTGAAAACTTCAAATCTGCAGGCGGCACCTCAGTTACATCTGGGGGTTTTCAGCACGCCCACCCATCTGCGTTTCTCCTACTTCATGGAGAACCCAGAATCCCGTGCGATAGCAGATTGTTGGGATTGCTCATGCTGCGAGACGCGACGCTCGCCGTTGGTTGTTTGTTATCCGGATCGTGAACATCTTCAACTTCTTCTCTCACTTCCATCAGCCATCCGAGGTTTGACTCCACCATCACAAGCACTGACCAGCGACGCCCCCTTTCCTACGCAACTTTTTATCAGTTGTCTTTATTTTTATTTTAGTTGGTATGTTCGAGCTCATAAAGCTCACTTAGGTTCGTTTGTTTGGTTTCGATTTGGATGTATTAGCATTAGGCTGTACTTCTGCTTTTAATTAATGTACGATTTCTCGTTTTGGATCGATAATTAACGAGTTGATAAAATCCGATCAAAGTTATACTTGGCCCATTTAGTAAACACATAATGCAAAACAGATGTTGCTCAATTAAAAAGCAAATCCAAATTAACACATTTTAGAATACAAGCAGTACTTAAGCTAAGAAGTGAATGAGGCTCCACACGTTAGACTGTTAGAGAATACAACAAAAACAAACAAATGTAAGCTCTGTGTGCCAGAACGTCTACCGGTGAAAAGCTTGTTAACTGACCGAGGATGAAACCGAACGACACCCCAAGCATGGTGGCCGCCAGAGATAGCCGAGGCTACAACTACTTTAGCTATTAAACTTGCCAAGAGTCATGGTTTCGAGGAGGTGATTTTGGAGTCGGATTGTCAAGTTACCTCACGTCTTACCAAGAGAGCCACTTATTTTTCTGATTTAGATTCAATTTTAGGAGACATTTTATCGTTCTGTGCATTTTTAAAAATAGTTATTTGGTCTGATGTTAAAAGGGAAAGTAACTTTGTAGCCCATCACCTTGTTAAGCTAGTGCCTTTTGGTTTTCAATAAGTGTGGGAGAATATGAAATAAATTCACCTTTGTTACTGCTTTCAAAAACAGTTAGTTTGTTTTGTAATAAAAAGGGTTGTTACATTTTGTATCAAACTCTCTCTCTATAAGTAGCTTCTAGTTATGTAATTCTCAGTTGATTGAATTACTACCTCCGTCCCATAATAATCTGAACACTTTCCTTTTATGTTTGTCCCAAATTAGTTTGAACACTTCCATTCTTGGCATGGTCCTACCATTAATATATTATTTCTTTTACACATCTTTGGCCCACACTCAACCTTTTATCAATAAAAAGTTACCCAACTTTCTCTCTCTTCTAATTATAAAATACCCCACCAACTTCTATTACATCTACTTTTTAAATAAAATAACATTTGATAACCACACCACAACTTATCACCTTAAACTACATGTCCCAACAAGTGTTCAGATCTTTCTGGGACAGAAGGAGTACAATACAATACAGAAAAAACTCTCGTTTTTCTTCTTTCTCTCTCTACATGAATTTCTTACCTTACTTTCATGGAATCTAAGCAGTGCGATTCTCTAACCTAATTCACATGATTTTTTGATTACTTTCTTCTTCAGTCGTCATATTTGTAATCCCCCACAATTTTATGAATTTTATAAATATATTTTAATGTATATTTATATATATTTTAGTATTTAAATAATTAATTTCTTAAGTGTTGACTATTTTAAAGTCAAAGTAATTATTTAATGTTTTTAAATAATCAAATATTTTATTTAGTCATACTTTGAAAACTATTTAATAGTTTAATTATTTTGAGTTGTCGTGTAAAAGATATTAAAATGGGTTAGAGGAACCCAACTCAACTCAAGCACCCAAATCATTTAGTGATTATTAAAAGCCCAAATACATTTTCCTGAGCCCACAAGGGGTTACCTATATAAACCCAAACTAAACCCAAAATTTTCACACTAAAAATCACTCACCCTAATTTCTCTCCTCTCTTCTTTTCTCTCTCCCCCACGGGTTTCCTTATCTCTCTTTCGGTTTTCTTTCTCCTCTTTTGGTCTTCTTCCTCCTTCGGCCCAGCAGCACCGTCGGCCACCGGATCACCACCGGGAGCAGCCCAGCACCGGCGCCTCTCCCCCTCCTCGGTGTTGTGCTCTTTCTTTCTCTCTATTTGGTTTCTTTCTCCCTCCTCTATTTTATTCAATGTTAAGTTTATGTTTTAAGGATTGATTTAATGATTTCATGGTTGAAGTTGGTAGTTTTGATGATTTAAATATAAATTTCAGATTGTATGATTTGCATAATAAAGTAATTAAATTTTAGATTTATTAATTATGTTTAAACTAGGGTTTTAAGTATCAAAGCATGGATTTTTAGGGTTTTATGAGTTGGAAATTATAGTACTATATTATAGTTTATGAAAATTGAGTACTTTAATGTTTATGGTTATGCTTAAGTATATTTTAAAGGGTTTTAAACACACTATAAGTTGCTGGAATTTTTATTAGTGTGCTTTTGATGAATTTTTGAGGGTTTTTAATGACTAGTATGGTAGTACTATACTAGGAGACATTAATAGCTGAAATTTTAATGGTCAAAAAGGATTTTAAAAACTTTTAAAGAGGGTTTAAATTATTTTAATGTTGCTGGAATTTTATTTGAGTATTGATTAGTGGTTGTATTGATATTTGGTAGGCGGAGATTTCTCTTTAGGCGATTTCTAAGGGTGAGAAAGTGTCCTCTCATATTGTCTACACAAGTTACGTACATAACTATATGTTAGTAGACTAGTATCATGTCATAAGAGTAGGATTGATGTAGTATTATGTATAGGGAACTATTTATTGTTCATATGTGATTTATATTCCAGTGGAATTACATGTTTTATACCGTTGTGTGAAGCATGTTGCATATGTTGGTTGTATTATATTTGTATGGATGATTGATGCAAGCATATGGGATTGAGAACTTTATTTTATTAATTCACATGAAGGATTAATAACTATGTTGTCATTAGATCATGATCAATTGGATCATGTTGTTCCCTTTGGATTATTTTATTTATTTAATGAGGATCGATGGCCTTATTTGGTAAGTTGGTTATTCACCTATGAAAGGTTGGTTGATTGTTGACTTAGATCAACAAATAAATAATGGTTGGTTATGGAACTAATAATGGATTATTCTTGGATTGTTAAGTTGTTGATCACTTAAAGTGGAAAGTGATTAGCAATAAGCTTTAGACTTGTGCACGTCTGAAGTGTTGGACTAATATGAGTTGGAGTACATGGTGGTAGCCCATGGCTTTTCTTAGGACCGGTTTGATCACCGTGTCCTATTTTATTTAAATTAGTACCTCGATATCGTCGGTCATGGGAGTACGGAGTCGCGCCCGTACTTCGTCTTCTAAATTGAAGACTGGTTTGGTTTGAACAACTCTTTCCATTGCCTATTTAATTTAATTATAAATAATCCATTGATTTTGGAGTCTAGTTCAGTATAGTCAATCTGTTATTTATTATATCATTGTTTATCATTAAATTTATGTTTACTAATATCATATTAGGTTTTATATTTTATTTAGTATGTAGTACTCAGCTTTGCTGATTACGTGCTTTTCTGTATGTCGATCATGGTTGTGCCTTATTGATCATGTGATGACCCATTTGGTGAACAGTCTCTCAGGATCAATAGAGCATTGACCATTTCAGGTCTGAAGATGATGCATCATGTGTTCGGGTTTCGTGGAGAGCTTGTGTTTAGCTTTAATACTTTATAGTTTTGTTTTAGTTATGGTTGACTTTGGTTTGTTGACTTTGGTTTGTTGACTTTTGAGTTTGGTTTTTGGAGTTGACTTATAGTTGACTAAGTTAGTAAGTTTTAAATGTTATTTATTTATTTCCGTTGCAAAATTCTGAAAAAGCCGATACATTATCACACGGGAGATAATGCTTTGATAATTCTCAAAGCTTTATATAAAAAGGGTATTTTGGAAAATAGAAAATTGTCGGGGTGTTACAAAGTGGTATCTTGGAGCTTAGGCTTTTATTCGCCTTTCGCGCCAATCTTATATTTTTGGCGCCTAGTTACTTAAAATGAATTTCATAGAAACCGAGGTCCTACTTATTTGTTGTGCTTTAATCATTTTATAAATTCGAAACATGTTTCAATTTCAAAAAGGGTTCGAAATTTTCAATTCGAAATTTTTTTTAGGTTCGATTAATTTTTTTTAGTCCGAATTTTTTTTATTTTATTTTATTTTTTTCGATTTTCTATTTTCGAAAATTATTAATTAATTTTTGTCGTTTATTTCAGTACTCTTACTTTATATATTATTTTACTTTATTGGTTTTGTGAGAGATGGGTAGAATAGGAAGGGCATATTAGATAGAAATATTATATGTCTGCATTTAAATATTTAGTTTAGCATGTTTATGTTTTTCTTATCAGCTTAACTATTTAATGTTATTATTTGTTTATTCTTGCTTATTATTTATTGTTGGGATTATACGCTAAGTGAGGGCATTATGTACTTATAGATGTCGTATTCATCTGTTATAAGAACTTTAGACATGTCTAATAGTCAAGCTGCCCGAGTAGGAAGCTACTCCAACCCAATTGTGCTTAGTGATGATGAGTCCGATATGGAGTCCGATAGTGAGAGTTACATTAGCTTAGATGTTGTTATGCGTCGTGTGTTGATGGTAGGCATCCCTGATAGCGACGATGAGGCCAGGTCATTCAGGAGTTCGATCAAGCTAGAGGACATACCCAAAAGGACATCTACAATGCTATTATGAGGACCGATCTGGTTGGTGATAGTGATTCAGAGTCGGTTGAGGATATATCTCAACCAAAAAGAGTTCGAAGATCTACTAAAGCTAGAAATTCTGGTTATTACTACTTCAATGAGGACATTGATGACTTTAAAGATGAGGTGTTCACTCCAGAGAAATACAAGGAAAGTAAGGATAGGAAGGATAATGTAACTCCATAGAGTGTTTACTTATGTTTTAAGTTTAAGCTACAATAGTTGAACTTCTTTCTTTAGTATCTTTACTTAATAGAGGAATAAGTATGGTTATTGTGGATTGAAAAAATACTTTTACCAACATTTTGAAGAATACAAGTCATTGTTTAGTCTAGGCGTGTTTTTATGTCGCCTAAGCGGTGTGAGCGCGTATTTGTATTTGACTACCCCATTGTAAATGTTTTATTGAAAATTGTTTTGAAGTCGCCAACAATTCTTTTTAGGAAGAATCATAAACCTAATTGGATATGGGAAAACCGTAGGGACAAATTATCCAATGTAGATTTCCTCGTCTAGACTCCATAAATGAACCAAAGATTGAGTTCGGGGGTGAGGGTACGAATACGGTCAGGAACCATATTGCCCATTGCTGGCCTCTAGTAAATATCGATTCACAACAAATTTTATGCCAAAGAATAAAAATATAACGTTTTAAACACCCTAAAAATATTTAGTCTAAATTGGTTCAGGAAACACATAAAAAGACTATTTTTAGTGATATGTTATTATGCAATCAATATTACAGGGAACCTAACAGGTTGTCCAAATTAATTTGATTAATGTTAGAACAGTTCTTTATTTGATTACCAAAAATAACATGTGGGTGATAAAAGCAATAAATAAGGACAATCATATAATATGAATAGAATAATCAGGCAAACATATGATAGGCAAAGGCAAGAATAATAATAATATAAATATAAAAGAAAGCATAAAAAAGGGTTAGAAGAACGATTATTACTTAAAAATCTACATCATGAAATAAATTGTTAATAACTTCAAAGCAATAAATATAAGTGATTATTCAAGGATCCTCAGGAATTATACCTATGCGGCTTAGATTGAAGAGCGCAACGATCTTTAGGCGGACCAATTGTGGAACCAGGAACGTAGTATGATCAGTAATTGAAATTGATTTGAAAGGATTGAAGTGTTTGAGTATTTGGAGATTCAAAGTGTATATCGGAAATATTCGTAAGTTTGTGTATGCGTAAAATATAATTAAAAGCCGTTCGTAATTAGGAAAATCACGAGTATTTATAGGCGAACAGAAATGTGTGTTGCAGGTAAGCCTTATGCCAGGCGCAGGCCTGCGTGGCTGGCGCAATGCCACGTGTCAGGCACACATTGGTGTGCCTGACGCGGCCAGCCGCACATTGGTGTGCCTGACGCGGCCAGCCATATCAGATTTTAACATGTGTAAACGCGTTTCTGAAAAGGTAGAAAAGAAAGTTGCGTCGGACGCAGGACTCTGTGTGAGTCACAAGTCCACGTGTCAGGCGCTCATTGGCTCACCTAACGCGTTATGGCCAATGCGCTAGGCGCACGTGGCGCGCTGAGCGCGACCGCCGCGTCCGAGCGCATATTCTAGCATATTTGTTTTTTGATTCTAGGCGTCTTTCGAATATACTTTTTTATCCCTAAAATCCGGGATTGAACTTTACGGATAAAAAAATCTGATTTGTATTTAAAATATTTATCAAAGATAATAAAAATATTTATAAAAAAATATTTATTAAAATAATATATATTTAATTGGGCTCTTAAGTGGACTTAAAACATTTTATGGGCTCAAAATACAATTAATTATCATGAACAATTAATTGGGCTTTAGAATATTATTTCAAAACACAATTTTGGATTACTTATTCAGTTTTCTCTTCCGTTGGGTCGCACCAACTAATACCGCGGTATGTTTCATCATTGGATCCTTAAATGGGGAGACACAATTATGTGTCTACAGAAGCCCCCACTTTGACTGAGGTTGGTCGATCCTAAAAGTACCTTAAAATACCGCAAGTGTACGGGTCAATCAAAGTAAATATAAGGTAAGCAAGATATCGTTTCCCACAAGGAGGTATAATCAACTACCAAATTAAAAGACATTAATATTATTTAGATGATCCGGAAATAGTGAATGGTGGTGATAAAATAAACTACTAAAATACGAACTATACTAATTCTAACTCTAAAAACGTCAAACAATAAGTATAAATCAAATATGAGAAATAGTTCTAGGACTTAGATTTCGTCAATTACCTTCTATAATGAAATTAAACTAGTTGTCGGATTAAAAGCTATTATATTGCAATGATCGAATTTCTTATAATATATTATCTCCTCTTCCATGGTAGAAAACGTGTATTTATAATAATCTTACGCCTACTTTTGTGGTCATAACAATTAATATAAACCCATTACGAACAAGAAGTTCAAACCACCCCAAGTGTATAACTATTCCTAAAGTTATACTACTTGACGTTTAATAACACTAGTAGAATAATTGCTTATTACTGCGGCTGAATTGCTGCGGTTTTACCCATACGCAGCAATAAACCACGTCAAAATAAAAAAAAAATCGAAAATCAATCTATTGCTGCGGTTTTTGGGTGGAAACCGCAGCAATATACTTCAACGGTAACATTTCAAACTATGTTGACCAGGTCTGACGAAATCTATTGCTGCGGTTTCTTCGAAGAACCGCAGCAATAGATTAAAATTTTTTTTTTTAATAATATTGGAATCTATTGCTGTGGTTCCTACAAAAAACCGCAGCAATAGACTTTTAAATTAATAAAAAAAAAGACACACCTAGGGTTTCTTTGTGAATTAAGTTGTGGGTGGGCGCGCCGTTGTATTAATTCCTTCGTTCTCTCTCACTCATTTAGTCACGCCTTCTCAGCCATCTCTCCTTTCTCTCTCCTCCTCCAAATCCCCATCTCTTCTTTCTCTTTTCCTCCTCGTCGCTGCTGTCAAGTTTTCCGGCCATCTTCGTAGGCCATCTTCGTCGGCGTTTGTCGTTTGTCCGGCGTTTGTCGTTTTGAAGCCCGCCGTTCGAAGCCCAGCGTTTGTCGTTCGAAGCCCGCCGTTCGAAGCCCGGCGTTTGTCGTTCTTCTTCGACTGTTTAGATTTGTTTTTATTTTTTTTTTCTCTTTTTTTCTTTTCCTTTAGATCGGTTTTTTCTAACTGATGAAACTGAGAACGATTGATGGTGAGTGATGAATCGTTTTTTGATTTTTTTGTGATTTTTTTCGGTTTTTTTTTCGTTTTTCTTTTTTTTTCGTTTTTTAGATCTGTTTATGATTTTTTGTTTTAGGATTTTTTTTTGATTCTTTTCGTTTTTTTAGATCTGTTTTTAGATTTTTTTTGTTTCAGGTTTTTGAGTTTTTTTGTTTTTTTAGATCAGTTTCTTATTTTTTGTTTTTATTATAATTTTTGTAATTAGTCATTAAGTTGTAATAGTTGTTTTGTTATTTTTGCTTTTTCATTTTACTTTTTGATATTTTGTATTATTTATGTAATTAGTTTTTTTAGCTTTATATATTAATGAAATTCATGTTATTTAATCTTTAGTTTGTCTGCGAATTTGGTGGATAGTGGATGGGTTAGTTGCATGGTTTTAATCTTTCAAATTTAATTGCGAAATTCCAAAAAAAAAAAATTTTTTTTACCTGTACCAGGACCTATTGCTGTGGTTTTGGGCAATAACCGCAGCAATACGTTGTACGTTTTTAATAAAAAATAAATATATTGCTGTGGTTTTGGCTAGAAACCGCAGCAATATGTTCAAATATTGCTGCGGTTCAATATATTAATTACCTAATGCTGCGCCCTTTATTGCTGCGCAGCGAAAACCACCGCAATAGGCCACTTAATGACCGCAGCAATAAACAATTATTCTACTAGTGTAACCCCACGAACTAATATTGAAATTTCACTTCCGCTAATAATCCAATATCTTAAACATATAATCAACTGGCCAAATCAATTATATGAAAACAAACCAAGATTATCAAATTGCAATAACAATAAATCAATCCAAACAACTTAGTTCAAATCATTGACAGAAAATAAAAGACTACATCTAGTCCTATACATGGAAATTTAGCTAGACATTGAAAGTAAAATAACCCAACTAATTGAAAATAAAAATCTGAAATTAAACATAGTAACTGACGAAATTTAATAACATAAACTAAGAGAAGAGAGAAAGAAACTCCATATTCAGATGAAGAATCAGATAAAACGCCCTTGCTCCCGCGTTGGCGTCTCGCGTCCGATCTCGTCTTTGATCTGTCTTCTCGTCTCCTCATGCGGCTCTGTTCTTCGTCCCCTGTATATCTCGTGCTGAAGGGTTTTATACCCCGCTTTTTGTATCGCATTTAGAGATTTTGGGTCTAAAAACCCAATTTCCCCTTTGTATGCTACCGTCCTTTTTCTCCTCTCATAATGTCAACTCCATTGTTTCTTTTATTACCCTATACTTGCTGTAGGCTTTTTGGCCCATGGTTTAGTTTTCTCTTTTTCTTCTTCTAATTTACCTACAAATAATTTAATAAAGTAATAAATACTTAGGCTCCAAAATAAATTATTTGCGTAATAAACACATACTACTATTATAAATATTAGATAAACCAAATTAACATGTAAGTAGTATTAAAATCAAGCAAGTAATTTCATGAGCGCATTTTTCATATTTTAAATCAACTTTGTAACTTAAGTAACTCAACTATTATAACATTAAAATATGAGAAAAAAACATATTATAAGTCTCAAAACTTATACTAAAAAGTAATATAACAGGCAGAAATTTGCTAGTCCCTTTGTTTTTTTCTTTTTTTTTTTTTTTTTTTTTTTTTTTTTGATAACAAAGAACATGCATTAATAACAAAACATTAAATTACAAGCGAGCCCATCTACCTAGCTTTTATGGCTAGGTCGTGGACTTTGTTTATTTGAGGACTCACAATACATAGACTTACAAGATCATCCTTAGACTTGCTACTAAACAACTGCGGACTAGGACTAAACACACTACTGACATCCGACTTACTACTGACATCTGACCTCATATTAGGACTTGACACACTACTAGCCTCTGACTTATTACCAGCAACACAAAAACCTGAAGCAAGTTTTTTCCTTGGGCTTTGGGAATGCTCTTTACTGAAGCCATCTTTTATCTTCACTCCAGCACGTAATCTACCAATCAAATCAACCTTAGGAAGGAAATAAGAACCTTTTTTGGGACAAGTCTTTAAGGCTCTCCTGGAAGTCCCTATTCGTTGTTGGCCTTTGCTAGGCTTTACCCAATCTTGAGTTTCCTTGGAGGCTAATGAAACCACTGAGCTCGTCTGGGTCACTTGGGGCCTATTAGCGGCTATTTCCTTTTCAATATCGCAATTGGACTTGGGCTTCGTACTTTCCATCAATAAATCTTCACTTCCATGGTAATCTAAGATGGGAGTAATGACTTCATCTCCTCTGCTACGGCGACTATGCTCATTCACAGAAAATTGTTGTTGCAACCGACCACCTTACATTGTGGTTTTCCCAGCAATACCTTCTTTTGCAAATTGAACAACACGAACTACCATATATGACCCTAATCTTGGATTATACAAATGCATTGATTTCCCTTTCCTCAGCAATTGAGTAATGCTTTTGGACAATTGTATTGAGGAGCCCGGCCTTCGTCCGTTAAGAAACCGATATTTAGGCTTTGCCTGATTTGGTTTTTCGAGGTTGGAATCACTCACACTCTTATTAACACACTCCATTCTAATATCTTTCTCTGCACATACAACTTGATCCTTATCTTCTCTTTCCTGCGACAAGTCTAGGACCTCACTAGTTACTCCTTCTGTCACCTTAGTTGAACATTCGCCTTCTTCATGATGATGCTCCTTGATCTTTTTTCTTGGTGGCAATGGCTCCACCCCTAACCCAATTGGATGAACCTTCTGCCTAACAAATGAATTCTTTACTTCATTTAATTTCTTAGTAATTTCTTTATTTGATGGGTCAATCTTAGAGGCTTGCAGCAAATCTCAATAGGCTAAATCACACTTTCCTATCCCCACCGATGCTTTAGCTCTTCTAAACAAGGCTTTCACATTGCAAGGGTCAAAGCTTAAAGCAACAGAGCAAAGGAGACCAACTTGATCAAATTCATTCTTGTTCAAGAAACATGCAGCTAAATTCAGCAAGACACAGAAAGATAGTTCGCAAAAGATTCTAATATCTTCCTCCTCCAAGACAATTAGGCTAAGCATCACACCAGCAAAACCATAACACTCCAAGGCATCATCAATATCCCCATGACTGAAAAGGGAATTTCTTCTTCCTTCCATGATTTAACTAGATCCAATGAAGTCTTAGAACTATCTAATTTAGAAACATAATTCAGAAATTCACTATCATCTGAACCTAAGTTACAATCCTTATTAAGGAGCTCATGGAGCTCTCCCTTCAACCTCTCATAAACCTCTAATGAGAACATACTTAAGAAACTTGCTCTACCAGATATGAAACCAGAGACTAATTAACTACAAGACTAAATCGTAGTTCATTATTTCATAAAAATCAAATCAGACTACTGACCAACACTTTCACTCCAACGACTTTGAAAAAGAAACACACAATTAGGGAAGAACACACCTAGACTCCTACGCTGACGCTGAAGACCGGCCGATTGCCGCGAATGAGATTTCACCTCTTACCCGGTTGAAGTGAAATCCCAGCAGAACAAACCTAAGAAGAAGAAAAAAGACCACTCAAAAACTAATCGCCGATGAAACTGGTGACTCGGCCTCCGAAAGAACTGCTCGCCGGCGACCAGAGAGCAAAAGCGGCCACCGGCGGGCTACAGGGAGGTATTGCTTGAGGAGGCTCTAGGAATATCCAGAAGCGTCTGTTGCTCTTTTTAAGCTCTAAAAAAAGTTCTATTAAGTTCGCATCATCCCCTTGTTTCTTTTATTACCCTATACTTGTTGTAGGCTTTTTGGCCCATGGTTTAGTTTTCTCTTTTTTCTTTCTTTGTTTTATTTCTCGTTTTCTTCTTCTAATTTACCTACAAATAATTTAATAAAGTAATAAATACTTAGGCTCCAAAATAAATTATTTGCATAATAAACACATATTACTATTATAAATATTAGATAAACCAATTTAACATGTATAAGTAGTATTAAAATCAAGCAAGTAATTTCTTGAGCACATTTCATATTTTAAATCAACTTTGTAACTTAAGTAACTCAACTATTATAACATTAAAATATGAGAAAAAAACATATTATAAGTCTCAAAACTTATACTAAAAAATAATATAACAGGCAGAAATCATGTATAAAATAGAGCCTTATCAACTCCCCCACACTTAAGATTTGCTAGTCCTCGAGCAAAATCGGACTATATAATAGTAGCATCTATATGTCAATATAAATTTTAACTTCCCAACTGACTTTTCAGGCAAATTCTAGTATAAACAGCCATAACTTAAGTTAACAGAAAGTTTTCACAAAGACCAAAATTAACTTTTATAGAAACATATACTAATTCTAACACTAAAAACGTCAAACAATAAGTATAAATCAAATATGAGAAACAGTTCTAGGTCTTAGATTTCGTCAATTACCTTCTATAATGAAATTAAACTAGTTGTCGGATTAAAAGCTATTATATATACTGCAATGATCGAATTTCCTATAATATATTATCTCCTCTTCCAAGGTAGAAAACGTGTATTTATAATAATCTTACGCCTACTTCTGTGGTCATAACAATAAATATAAACCCATTACGAACAAGAGATTCAAATAAAAGACCACCCCAAGTGTATAACTATTCCTAAAATTATACTACTTGACGTTTAATAACCGCACGAACTAATATTGAAATTTCACTTCCGCTAATAATCCAATATCTTAAACATATAATCAACTGGCCAAATCAATTATATGAAAACAAACCAAGATTATCAAATTGCAATAACAATAAATCAATCCAAACAACTTAGTTCAAATCATTGACAGAAAATAAAAGACTACATCTAGTCCTAAAATATGAAAATTTAGCTAGACATTGAAACTAAAATAACCCAACTAATTGAAAATAAAAATCTGAAATTAAACATAGTAACTGACGAAATTTAATAACATAAACTAAGAGAAGAGAGAAAGAAACTCCAGATTCAGATGAAGAATCAGATAAAACGCCCTTGCTCCCGCGCTGGTGTCTCGCGTCCGATCTCGTCTTTGATCTGTCTTCTCGTCTCCTCATGTGGTTCTGTTCTTCGTACCCTGTATATCTCATGCTGAAGGGTTTTATACCCCGCTTTTTGTATCCTCCGTGGCTGCATTTAGAGTTTTTGGGTCTAAAAACCCAATTTCCCTTTTGTATGCTACCGTCCTTTTTCTCCTCTCATAATGTCAACTCCCTTGTTTCTTTTATTACCCTATACTTGCTGTAGGCTTTTTGGCCCATGGTTTAGTTTTCTCTTTTTTCTTTCTTTGTTTTGTTTCTCTTTTTCTTCTTCTAATTTACCTACAAATAATTTAATAAAGTAATAAATACTTTAGGCTCCAAAATAAATTATTTGCATAATAAACACATACTACTATTATAAATATTAGATAAACCAAATTAACATGTATAAGTAGTATTAAAATCAAGCAAGTAATTTCTGAGCGCATTTTTCATATTTTAAATCAAGTTTGTAACTTAAGTAACTCAACTATTATAACATTAAAATATGAGAAAAAACATATTATAAGTCTCAAAACTTACACTAAAAAGTAATATAACAGGCAGAAATCATGTATAAAATAGAGCCTTATTAGAGGTTCAGGAAACCGATAGTCAAAGTATACGGTGTCGGGACGGAGAACGATTCTAAACGCTCTGCAGTTTAGAACTGATCTATATACGCTGGTCTCTGCAAAACAAAGTTAGTATGCAGGACAATAACTACAAGCAATCTGATTACCTGCAGAAGAAGAAGTTAGCAGATTGATGTAAACAACTGAGAGAAGGACATAATGATGCAAAGATGCAAACTTAGACTCTCTAAGGATGCATGAGACGCTATGCAAGGATTAAGGTTATGCAAAGCAAAGGGGTGACACGTCATGCAAGGTCAGAGTTATGCAAGAGGATGTAAGCAATGCAAGGTCAGGGTTTTGCAAGGCTGCAATTCAAGGTCAAGATTTTGCAAGGCTAGAAGATGTAGATATGTAGAATGATAGAATGATTAGAAATGCATAGAATGATTTTCGAAAATCGTTTTTTAGTAAATGATCGGGGTCCGTAAACGAGGTCCGCAGATTACAACTTTTCGAGAGTTTGATTTGAATTGGAGGAAGTAGGAACCACCACACATAGGAAGCCTCCACTTTGGGTGAGCTTGCCTAGAATTAGGCATCTTGAGCCTTGATTGAAATGTAAATGATCTGTCTTGAACGTTGAAAGTTGTCATTGGGGATTCTTCTTTGGGAAGTTGATTAGGCAAAGTCAAATATTGCCAGAAACCACGGAATTGTTGGAGAGTCCTTCAGGGATAAGGAGAGTTTGGATTGAAAAATAAAAGGTTTAAATTTATGACTTAAATAAATGTAGGTGAGAAAAAGGCTTTAACGAGACTAGGTTCAGACTCGAGTCTATGTCGGGATCTAGAAAGAGGTTATGCTCCTGAACTCTAGAAAGTCAAATCATTAGACCTTGACTAATTTGTTTTATTGAAGCGGTTGGACCTCGAGATGAGGATTCCTACGTATCCTTGCGGAATCAGACCATTCGTAGTTCTGGATCTGATTTCTTTTTATTTTTATTTTTTTTGTGCCCTAACTTTTACCTAGGCAGCCCTTTCGGGTTTTCAACCTAGCGGGCATGGACATACCTTGAAAAAGGAGTTAGGGTTGATGAAATGTTAAAAGGTTTAAGGCTTGAGGTTTATGATAAAGGTTTAATTGGATAGGCTAAGGTAGAGTTCATGGATATAGGTTTGAAGGATTTGAATGAGTGATAGAACTTGTGTGCAAGCCCCCTAGCTTGACTTTTTATTTCTTTGCCTTTGGCTTTTTCTTTTTTTGCATTTTTTTTTATCCTGTGCGTTTTCTTTTGCTTTTTTCATTTTTTTCGCACTTTGAATTTTTTCACTATTTTATTTTTGCCTGGCATTGATTTTTGTTGTAGTAAAGCTTGCACACAAGTTTGGTTTAGGTTATTGGAAGGCTTGAAGGCTGTTTGTGGAGCTTTGATTTTGAAAGGTTTTTTGGTTAATGATGGTTTATGGATGATGGAGGGAAGAGGGGAATAACTCCTAATACAAAGCATGTCCATTTTTTTTTTTTTTTTTCAGATCTCTTTTTATTATTATTAGTCAACTTCATTAGGTGATTTAAGTTTCATCATTGAATTAGAAGAATAAATAAAAAGATGGAAGGCCAATGAAAATAAAAATGTAATTATTTTATTAATTAGAAATGAATAGAACAAGGCTTATTAGAAATAAAGTCCTAAATGACATAGACTTGACAGGAAGGGAAATGAAGGAGCTAGGGGAGGGACTCTCCGACTCAACCTAGAAAACTAGCATTAAATGACCATGCCCGGGCATTATTTAGGCACTGCCCAAGGGGCTGCCGCTATTGCTGACTTTTGCTGCAGGCGGAATTGGCAATCTACCGTCTTCAACCATATCTTGCAGATAATGATTCAAAGTTCAACATTGTGATGTCATATGCCTATTTCCTTGATGGTACTTGCAGTAGGCATTAGGATTCCATTTCTTGGATCTCTTCTCAAGAGCAGTGTATGGAGTAGGACCAATAGGCTGAAGTGCTCCTTTTGCATGAAGCCTAGTGAAGGCTTCATCTAGAGTCATGCCTAATGGAATGAATGTTCTTTGAGGTCCTTGGTAACCTCTCTTGTCAGTAGTGAGGGAATTATTGTCATTGCTTTTAGAGGTAGAAGGGTTGTTATTACTCTTCTCGAAAGAGTTGTTGTTGTTGGAACCCTTGTTCTTGTTAGCTTGTACCTCTTCTTCAATCAGCAGACCTACCTTATAGAGCTTCGTGAAAGACTCTATGGGTTGGAACTTGATATGATCCCTATACTAGGCTGCAGGTTACGGATCACTAATCGGACCTGATCCTCTTGAGATGGCCTGTTAGTCATTTGTGCAGCTTTTTCCCTCCATCTGTTAAGGAAGGTGAAGAAATCTTCGTTGGAATTCTATTTAGTTAATTCCAACTCACGAAGGCCAATGGGAAGCTAAGTATTGTATATGTATTATTTGTGGAACTCCTCTCTGATGTAGTCCCAGTCATTCAGCTTGGCTTTGTTTAGTGATCTGAACCATTTGGATGGATGTGCATCCAAGGTTAAAGGAAAATCATAAGCAAACAGGTGCTTGCTCATGCCCTTGAGAGCCATAGAGACGGAGAAAGCTCTCAGGTGGTCATCTGGGTCTTCAACTCCCTTGAATTTCGGGAGGTCACCAATGTTACCTTTTTAGGGAGTTTTTCCCTCAGTTCAGGACCAATAATGTCATGGCCATGAGCCTGACCCTCGAGCGCAGGGATTGACTGGATCAATTGCTCGAGTTTCTCAAACTTCAGTTTTGTCACGCTTTTGTCAGGAGGTGGTGGTGGCGGAGGAGTGTCATCTTGCGCTTCTTCCTCAGTCAGTTTCTCTCTCAGTGCCATAATTTCTTTGTCTTTTTCCACAAGACGAGAGTCCATTAGTTGAAGTTGAGCCATAATGGCACTGAGCTGTTCATTAGCATCCCCCATTTCAGATGATGATTCAGAAGAGTCAGAGGATTCGTCTGAAAATGTGAGGATGCGTTTGACGAGTCTAGGAGTAGGTTGACCTTGTATCCTCTCTGTCGGACGTTCCCAAGTTATAATCTCACGACCTATCCTAAACAAAAATCGAACGGACCTCGTAAATTTTGAAAAATGATGTTTCGAAATGAGAAATGGAAATGAGGGATGGAGAAATGGAAATGAAGATGAGAAATGAGGATGAAAGTGAAATGGGAAATGAGTAGAAATAGATATGATTATGGTTATGATGGCGATATGGGCCTAACTATATGCATATGCAGATATGGACTGGACTGGGCTGGACTGGACTATGCAAGCAGAGTAGACTAGACTCAAAAAGATTGCCTATGCTAGTTTCACTAGACTTAGGGGGGAATTAACTTCGCCAGACTTGATAATTGTGGGCCATTATGGACTTAGGGTAGACTAGCTTGGCTAGACTCGAGGATTTAGACTGCTATAGATGTAAGATAGGAGTAGCTTTGCTAAACCCGGAGGGTGCGTTTATGGTCTTAGGGATGACTAGCTTCACTAGGACAATGGGTGTTGTTATGGTCTTAACACTAGTGGAAAAAAGTTCAACCGCTGCGGTCAAAATCGGGCTTACCGCTTCGGTTTTGGGCCGCATCGGTTGGACTCGCAGCAGTCCCAAAATAATAACTGATCCGGTCCTAAACCGGATCAATTAATCATTTATCGTTGCGGTTTTGGATCAAAACCGCAGCGGTTGACCACCCCAAAAACCCAAAAAAAAACTTTTTTTTTTGCATTTTTTCATTATTAATCGATATAAAATCAATAGTATATATCAATACTCATTTTATTACGCTTAATTGAGCATAAATAATTAGATACATAGAAAAATTAACTATAATTCCAACATCATAATCAACAATTATAATTTCACTTCTTGACAGTAGATGGTGCTGCAAATGACCATTACATAAGGAATCTTGTCCCTTAATTTTTTGCAATCATTTATAGCAAGGATCAGGATGAACCTGAACTTCCCATCTTTAAACTGCAACTCAATACCAGACCTCTGCACCTTCACATCAACAATCTGACCAGAATACTTCAACTAAGCTTTGTACACCTGGCCCAAACTGGCAGCCACAATTGGATACGGAGATATGGATATGAGTAAATGGCTTTAAGTGGGAACCCTAACTCTTTTTCGATGCATGTGAAAGCCTCCACATTTGGAAATGTAGGCAAAGCATCCTAATCAATCACACACAATCATAAGAATTTCATTTATTTAAACAGACCGAGATGAAAACAAAAGGTATAGCAACATGAAATTGAATATCCAGAGAATTCCAAAGTCAAATCTGATATCATCTTTCGTGTAAAGGGCAAGATACCTGAAGCTGTGAGAGTTCCTCAAGGTACTCAGTTGGGCATAAATCAGGCCTCGTAGATAAGCCTTGGCCAATTTTGACTGGAACATGTACTTGAAGTAGGAGAGAGTGGCTCTTCATCCTGCAGCTATGTAGTAGTTTGCAATCTTGCAGACGGTTGGCAAGCAGCAGCAGCAACAGCAGCTACATAAGGTTGGCGGTTTTTGGAGCTGGTTGTTGTGGCTGCAATTCAAGCTGAATGCATGTTCAGAAAGAGGTCCAATTTTATGTAGTTGAGCAGTATAAAAATAAAGCAAGTAAACAAAGTAGAGCCAGCATCAGATTGTTGACAAGGATTACACTATAAGATGCACTATTTCTTCAACTCAGCAAAAAAATTAACCAGATATTGTTAGTTAAAAATGCACATAAACAAATATCTCCATATATGCCCTACATATTAAAAATCATGCCTTGTAAGTTCTAAGAACTGAAACCATGATAGACCCAAGGACTCCGCCACAACTAACAAGCCCAAGAGAATTCTACGCATGGACTCACCCAGACATTCCTTCTTCTAGATTAAGACATGCGCAAGCACAAGATAATTCAAACGCATATTGTTTGATTTATCACTCGGCTTTTCATTTGATAGCCACCAGTCTAGATCAAGCCAAAATGGTGCAGAAAATTGAATTAGGAACAAACCCTGAAAATCTGTAAGAAGTAGAGGGCCTCCTTTCAGCAGATCATTAGGAACAAACCCTGAAAATCTGTTGTTGCTCAACCTGAGAACTTCAAGATCATAAACAAAGTTGAATTCAGGTAAATCACCAGACAACATATTGTAACTTAAATCCAAAACATTGAGGTTCTCAAAGAGTTGAGTTTGACCAATGAATGATCCAGTAAGCCTGTTATGGCTGAGATTCAGATACTTAACCGTCTCAGACATGCCAGCCAGAAACTTCTCCTTCTGTGAACCAGAATTCTCAAGTTGGTTGTCACTTAAATCACTATGAATAGCACTTGAGAATAGCAGGAATTCCGAATCAAGAAAACACCAACAACAAACAAGATGATCAAGTAAAAAATGATGTAAAACTAAAGATTCAAGAAAGTGGGCCTTAAAAAAATTACAGTGTTCTTCATTGTATCAGTGGCAACAATATCAGAATTATCATCATTGGATTGGCTCCACTATTCAATCTCTAGCCTCACATCAGCCAGTCATTCCTCTTTTAATGGCCATGATTTTAGGATGAGTTAGATTTCCCTTTATCACACATTTAACAAGCAATGATTGTGAATAGGGGTGTTAACGAGCCGAGCTGAGACCAAACATGGCCAGGCTCGGCTCGGCTCGGCTCGAGAAAGCGAGGGTCCGAGCTCAGCTAGAGCTCGAAAAAAAAAACTTCGGCTCGGCTCGAGGGAGTTTGCGATCCGTTTGACTCGAAGAAGCTCGAGAATGTTTCATTTCCAGCTTTTTACCATGAACACATCAGTTGGTGATAGTTGATGCAAATTAAAAGAGTTGAAAGATTGTATTCTATAAGAAACTAAAACAAGGAAAAATTATGAACCCTTAATAATACAAAACACAGAAAATTATAAACAAACGAAAATTACAAACTAAACGAACTAAATAAATTAGATATACAAAAACAAAATTAAAACAACTAACAAAATACGAAAAAAAAAAACGAAAGTCTAACTCCAAAAAGAAACTAGATTTGGAATTTTCAAGGCGGAGACGAACACTTTTCGAGGAGGCTTTGTTGGTCTTCGTTGTTGAGCGGAGTTCTTCGAGCAACAAGCGACGAACAGCATCAATGAACGCGCGACGAAGACGATGGATGGTGCGGAGTTCGACGATGAAGTTGTGTATCGGGGGATTCGAACCCGAGTTCAGAAGACGAAGAAGGTTGAAGGTTGGCTTTCGCGTGGTGGCTCATTGACGGTTGAAGACGATGGTTCAGGAGATTAAAAGACGAATAGGGTGTGAGGAGGGAGGAGATCCGAAGAGGTGTGAGGAGGAAGTGGGGGCCGCGTAGGTAAGAGAGGGAGGATGTGGGTTTGGCAGATGAGAGAGGGAGTTAGGGTTTTTTGGGTTTTTGGGGGGGGGGGAGGCGTATGAGGAGGAAGGGGAGTGAGGGTAATAAAAGTTAGCTAGGGATTGTTGGGCCACTTGGGCTTGGGCGACAGAAGTATGTTTTATTTAATGAAATTTTAAGTTGGGTTAAAAATCAATGTATAAAATTTGTATTTTAAATTTTTTCGAACATGTTTGCGAGCTTTCGAGCCGAACTTTACTAGGCTCAGGCTCGGCTCGCTAAAGTCACGAGCCGAGCCCTTTTGAGCCGAGCTTTGACCGAGTCGAGCTCGAACAGTTTGCGAGCCACACAGGCTCATTAACACCCCTAATTGTGAACTACATAAGAAGAAAACGTTACTACATCCCTTAAGTACTAAATATATTTACTACCAGTTATATATTGGAGAAGATAAAACAGAAAGAGCAACGAAGATATGTTGGGATCAGATTTATCAGAGTAGCGATATAGCAAATTAGATAATTTATGAACCATATTGCCAGGTTTTAAAAAAAAAAAGATACTAGATAATACTTTCAGTTTTTGTGATCATTTACACTTCAATCATATATAGGTGTAGTAAAATGGAAATATCTTGCTTTTCCTTAACAGTCCAATAGTAATTAACGATTGACCGTATGACTCAACAATCTGCAATCTGCAAGGATATGATTCATGTCTTGCAGCTTTACAATCTACAATTTGCAAGGATATGATCATATGACTCAACAATCTACAATCTCCAAATATTTAGACTTTATTCAGCTTAAACTTCCGTCTACTTCAAATTCAACGATCAAAATCAAACAATTTAATCAATAACTTTTCCGTTCTACAACACTTAAACCTCCCAATTAAACAATCGACAAAAATTAACCCCAAATTATACAACATAAGAACATAAATTTCAGCAAAAAGATTAGGGTTTAAGCATAAAATCGCACCTCTAAATGAAAAACGAGATCTGATAATTTCTCCCAAACTATCTGATAATCACGAACCCTAGATCTGGGTTACAAGCAACGGCGACGATGTTGGTTGGTGTTCAACGAAGACGGCGGCGATGTTGGCGTCATTGGGGCTTCGGGAAATCAACGACCTTCGCTTCATTTGCTTCAGTTCAGATCTTAAACAACGGCGAGAAAATTCATGCCGGAGTTTCAAAATCAACGGCAAGTACACTCGCAAAAACAACGGCAAGAGAACTCGTGAAAACAACGACGAGGTGGAATCAACAACGATCGAAGGGTGGTGTTTGGGGGACAGCGACGAGGTGGAGGTGGAGTGAAAATCAAAAAGGAAGGAAGTTTGAGGAGAGAGGAGAGAGTTGGAGTGAGAGGAGAGAGGAGAGGAGGGGATCAATTTAGCCCAGCGCTCAATACCAAATCGCGAGTGTTAGACAAAAAAAAAAGACGACTAACAGCTGCGGTTAGGAGAACCGAAACGGTTAACAGAAAACCGGATCGGTTTTCAGTTAACCGATCCGGTTCTCTAAGAACCGCAGCGGTTTTTGTTCCCATGTTTCCCACCCAAAATTTCGACGATTTACCGATTCGATTATCTTAAGGACCGCATCGGTTTTGTTGTGACATATAGCATTTTTTCCACTAGTGTAAGGATGACTAGCTTCGCTAGGTCAAAGGTTGCCGCTATGGACTTAAGGATGACTAGCTTCGCTAGGCCAAAGGGTGCCGTTATGGTCTCAAGGGTGACTAGCTTCGCTAAGTCAAAGGGTGCCGTTATGGTCTTAAAGGTGACTAGCTTTGCTAAGTCAAAGGGTGGCGTTATGTTCTTAAGGGTGAATAGCTTCGCTAGGTCAAAGGGTGATGTTATGGTCTTGAGGGTGACTAGCTTAGCTAAGTCAAAGGGTGCCGTTATGGTCTTTAGGAAATTCTAGCTTCGCTAGACATAATGGTTTGGACTTTGTTCTTTACGGGTTTGGAAATAGACTGGATTAGACTTAGGAAATGAGTTGGGCCTTGTATGGACCTGATTTTGGACTTAGAATGGAATAGACTGGGATTAGACTTAGACTGGGCTTGACATAGACTAGGGTTCACATAAAGATGCAAATGGGCCTAGATTTTAACATGAGCTAGACTTATATGGGCCTAAGACGGACTCTAATGCTAGTGGGCCTAATATGAATGCATGGATTGAAATTTAGAAAGGCCTAATATGAATGCAAAATGGACTCTAATGCTCGTGGGCTTAAGATGAATATAAGGACTCAAACTTAGGTGGGCCTAGCATGAAAGGAAATGAATTGGATTGATCGGATTGAAGTTGTTTGGAATGGGCTTATAATTTTTTGAAATTCATTTTCGAAAGGAACCCCTTGTTTTTATCTTTTATTAGGAAAAGATGATGGATTAATTTTGAAAAATATTTTTTTTTGAAATTTCGTGGTATGATGACGATTAGTAAATGCTTTTTGAAAAGGAATAATTGTTGATAATAAGTCAACCTTGGATTCTGAAGAAATTTTCGTCTCGCCCGGTCGACCGGGCGGAAAAACTGCGATTTTACGTCAACTTGCGAAGGCTGTATATCTCGAACCAGAAGTCCATTTGGGACGTGTGACCTACCGTTGGAAATCTCTTCAAGTCTAGTTTTCAACACAACTATAATTTCTTGATTATCAATTTTCTATCAAAAGTTATGATAAAAATAGTGAACATATGTCAGTTTTGGCACTTCTTTCATTAACTCTTCGCTTCATTCTAACTCGAAATTGTCCCAAACGGATGCATTGTGATCCTTGTGCAAGCTATATTCATCCTTAATGATTAATAGGCTTGATCTTAGATAATCATAATTAATTTGAATCAAAATAACCTGAAAATCATCGAAATACTCAAACGGGGAGTAGTAGAGCACAACTTACGTAAATCATGCCATTATGCACCTAGTTGCTCTAAACGGAGTTCTAAATGCAATCAAAATGCATCTAAAAACTATATATAAATGTGACATATCAAACTCCCCCAAGTTAAACCTTTGCTTGTCCTCAATCAAATAAGACATGAACATGGAAATAATTGCCTCACCCCTCAGATAGGAAAATCACAGTTCAAAATATTTTCATGACCAAGAACCGTTCAAGCAGGCAAAATTCAAGTTCAGTTGTTCAGATTAATCTAACTACCAATCACCCAAGCAAATAGTCAAACTCAACTGCCTTACATGACATGCACATCCTGAAAGGGTGCTCACCAAGGTGTTACTCCTCTCAATCTTGTGGCAGGCAAAGAATGTGCCCGAACACTCACCGACCCGACCCATAAATATCCCTTCCCACTCACACTCTCATGTGTTTAAAAAGGTATAATGTCACTCATCCTATTCAGGTCGACTCAAGTAGCGAACGTATTCTTTAACTTTGGCAATTTGACTCCATATCAATTCAACAAACAAATAATACATGCTCAAGAGGTCTTTTCTGGGTTGTAATGGGGCTTGGGTTAAGGTAAGGAAAATATTTAGGGAATGTGATGGTAAAGCCAAGAAAGGGGAGCAATTAACACTAAAATCAAGACCAAGTAAGGTCCAAAACAACTCCCAAGACATTAACACACATCCAAAACATCATGCCACTATGGAAAATCACCAAATACACAACAAACTTTTGTTTCAGTTCACTTTCTCATGATGTACTTTTTTTTTTCAGATCAAAGTGAATGAAAGAACAACGAATAAATGCACTTTTTCAACTTTTCACACTTTTATACTTTCCTTTGAACTAACAAACACAATCCTTTTCTTTCTCTTTCATTTTCTTTTTCTTCAAACCTTTGAACTTGCAATTAATATTTTTCCAACGATCCACCACTATCAACTTATCATCACAATGCCATCCTAAACTAATGCTCCCCCAAGATGGGATAGTAATAAAACATAGGGCTCAAGGCTTGTAATGTAGTTTAGTAACTAGAAAAAGTCATTAGGCTCAGCAGAGCTAGAGTGGAAAAAGAATCATGAAAATCAAATTCAAGGCTTAAGAATCATTTCAAAAGAACACCTCTATCACAGCATATGAAAAATGAAGCCAAATGTCAACAAGTACCTTGCCAAAATCAGATCAATCAGCTAATGAGGAACTAACACACAAGTAATAAACTGGAAAATGATATGAATCCAATAGGCAAGAGATAAGTCTCACAGTCTAACCATTTCAGGCATGCAGTCAAATGCAGTGTGTAATAATCATAATCTGCTCAGACTCATAGCAATCAAACATCACATCATAGTGATAGGGTCCTAAAAGTGCGTATTTTTATTATCTTAAACCCTTAATTTAATATTGAGTTTTATATTTTATAAGGAGTTTTAAGTTATTTTTCTTCCGAGACATGAGTTACTACGATTTTATTTATTTGTCTGCAGGAAGATGATTTGAGCAACTAATTTGGAATTGGGTTTGGGAGCCCATTTTCCCTCTCCTGCTTGGGCTTATTTTGTGAGAAATTAGAAGTTCACTTGATTGGGCTTGATGACATAATTGGACACAATACCAAAGAAATAAAATAAGAAGAGAAGGAAATAAGAGGGTGCAAATGGAGAAGCCTACAAGTCCTAAATGGAAGTCAAAAAGAAAATGGGGAAAGTTAGGTTTTGTACTTTTGTTATCTCACAAAACCAAGAGTGAACCATGATATTTTTGAGGGGGGACATTAGAGCAGCGAATTAGATAGATGCATAGCAGCGAAGGAAACGAAATAGAGGAGTGCAGCGAACAGCACCAAATTACAGGGAATTACGGATTACAGACATCAGCGAAGGATTACAGACTACAGAGCATCGTTCTTTTGGGAGGAATACATACGCAGAGTGCCCTTCTTCTCTTTGCTGCCTTGCTACAATTAATTGATTTGCTAATTTAAGTTATTGGTACAATTAGTATTAGAACTTTGAATTATATGATTTATTTACAGTTTTTAGATTTGACTATGGATTATTTGTTTCTTCTTATTTTTATTCTTAGTCTTATTTTTGTTCTTAATATGTTAGGCTAAATCTCTTTAGGGTAGGGAGATATATTTAGTATTGGATTATTGAATTGTGAGAATGTCAAAGTTTTGATTTTTGATATTTAATTGTTCATGTTTATGCTTTGGTTGGATTGATACTCTGTGTTATTGTTTAGAACTAGTGTGATTATACTTTAGATTGGCCATCTTTGTGTAATTTGCTGGTTTTATTGCTAGGACTTGACTTGTGATACGTAATTGTCCTTGTTAATTCCAAGAGCTTGTTTGGTTTATTTGCAATTTAGAAACTTTAGAGTGTCTACTTGCATTCTTGAGTTAACGTCAAAGTATATGCGTGATTTAATTAGTTCAATGATCGATTAATATTCCAATACCAATATATATCTCCCGATCCCTATTTTAGTATCTTTGATTATCTCTTGCTTAGTTCAGTTATTTAGTAGATATTTTACCTTCATCTTTATAGTAGTAATTTTTTAAGTACTTGGTTAGTTCATATATTCTACCAAAAACAGGGGTTTTTAACTAACACAAGAAATAATAAGATAAACCCAATTCTCTGTGGGATCGACCTTAGCTTACCCTACTACATTATTAGGAGGTTCGAGTTAGGTTTATTTTTGGTAGACACGCGACAGTCGCACCAAATTTTGGCGCCGTTGTCGGGGAATTGGCGTTTTATTTTAGTATTTTTTTTGTGTTTTCACTAATTTTTCTCACTAACTTCATTACTAACTTTCCTGCTAGTTCTTGTGTTCTTTGTTTGTGAATGTTTGACAGAAACTTAAAGCACAAAAGGTTAAGAGCATTTGCAGCAAGTAATAGGGGACTTATAATTCCGCCATTCAACTTTCATTATCTCACCCGAGCTCAACAACTTGAGGAGGCGTGTCGTATTCCACTTCCTCTTAGTGAAAGTTCGTCTTCCGAGGAGGAAGAAGAAGCTAAATTTGAGATGGTGCGCACTTTGAAGGAGCTAGCAGCTCCCACTTTCGATCCAAACCTGTTGTGCATTGTCTATGAAGATGAGGAGACCGAGTGTGAGATCAAGCCTGGTTTATTACGAGCATTACCTACTTTTTCGGGTTTCCGTAATACCAACTCTTTAGGTTCTGCTTATATGACTGATCCGAACAAGTTTTTGAAGGAATTTCACATAGCTTGTTCTGCAATGAAACCTATTGGAGTTACATTTGATAAACTCAAACTGAAGGCATTTCCGTTTGCGTTGTCTGATGCTGCTAGAGATTGGCTTTACGATCTACCTGCCCAATCCATCACCAATTGGGTCGAAATGCAAAAGGTATTCTTAGCAAAGTACTTCCCAGCATCTTTGTCGTCCAACATTAGGAAGGATATTTGCGGGATTAGGCAAGATGACACAGAGACACTTCATGAGTACTGGGAACGCTTCAAGAAGTTATGCAACAAATGTGTCCTAACCATCAGATTAGTGAGCAACTACTAGTTCAGTACTTCACGGAAGGGTTAACGTACAATGATAAAAGCATGGTTGACGCGGCAAGTGGTGGATCACTAAGTGATAAGACACCAAAGAAAGGCAATAAAACTCTTAGGAAACATGGTCGCTAATTCTCGCATTTTGGGTGTAGGAACCGATATTCAACTTCATCACATCAGGTCAAGGAGGAAGGTAACTCTAAGCTTGAGCAACAAGTAGCAAATCTTACATCTTTAATGGAGAAAATGATGGCTGGAAAAACATTTGAGCAAAGAAGTTCATGCTTGTAGGAGATTTTCATGGGCGCCATATATGGAGGCACCTCTAATTTGAGACCAAAGAAGCTTCCAAAGAAGCAAGGATTCCACACTCCACATGGTTATCCTTCTTTGCAGCCACCATATCGCCCCCAATACCAGTCTCGACCTCCACAACAACAATCAGGTGGTATGTCATTGGAGGAGATAGTGAAAAGTTTGGCTACTAACACTCTCCAATTTCAACAAGAAACAAGAAGTGGTTTGAAGAACCTAGAGAATCAAGTGTCTCAGTTAGCTGAAACTGTAGGTAAATTGCAAACTCAAAGTTCTAACAAATTACCTAGCCAACCAGAGAGAAACCCAAGGGAGAATGTAAGCTCAATCACATTAATTGGCGAGCAAATGTGTAGCTCACAGAAGGATATTCAGGAACAAGAGATCAAAAGTCATTCAGAGGAAAAGAAGGATAAAAAGCTTTCTAAGGTGAGAGAAACATTTTATTTTGATCCTAAGTATGACCACATTCCTTTTCCTTGCAGGTTATTGTGCCAAGATCAAGAGTAAGAACAAATCCAAGAACACATTGATGTTGTCCCTACGCAGCATATATCTACAGGAGATGAGAAGGTGAGTATACAGGAGAACATTTGTGATGGTGTAAAAGGTAAACTCCCTCCCAAATGCAAGGATCCAGGTTCCTTCACTATCTCTTGTAGCATAGGAAATATGAGAATTGAACATGCTATGTTAGATTTAGGAGCCTCAATAAATGTCATGCCATTATCCATTTTTAAGGCTCTCAATCTAGCTCCCTTGAAGAAAACTCACGTGATTATTCAGTTAGCTGATGGTTCTCATACATCTCCGTTTGGAATATTGGAAAATGTTTTAGTACAAGTTGATAGTTTGGTGTTTCCGACAGATTTTTACATTGTTGATATGGATAACAATAACTCTTCTATTCCTACATAAATTTTATTAGGGAGACCATTTCTTAACACATCCCAAACTAAGATAGATGTTCGAGCAGGGGCTCTTTCCATGGAGTTCGATGGAGAAATTGTTAGCTATAATATTTTTGATTCACTGAAAAATGCAGTTGATGTTAATGTTGCTTGTGCTACTAATGTGATTGCTTGTCAAGTGCATGCATTTTGCAGGAAAGAGCCACTAGTTACTCCACTTGGGCATGTGAAGAGCAATGAATTTGATGGGAAATTGGCTAACCCGATTGATGTTGGTTAACTGAGAATGCAAGACGTCAAGCTAACGACGTTAAATGAAGCGCTCTTGGGAGGCAACCCAAGTTCCATGATCCTTTTCTTCTTTTTTTTAAATATATATTTTTTTTCCCTCTTTTTCTTCCGTATTTTACTTCTTTTTATAAATAAAAAAAAAAAAAAAAAAAAAAAAACCAAAAATATTTTCTTTTTCTTAGGTTCTGTGAGTTTTCTTTTTCATTCTAGGATTTCTATAACTCCTCTTTAGTTTCATTCATTTTTCTTTGTTTTGTAGGAATTAGTCTTAATTTTCTTTGTTTCTTTCTTTCTTCCCCCCAACCTCTGTTGTGTTTGGTGTGACTCATATTGTTTTCTTTATCTTGGTGCAGGACTATCTCCTGTTTGCATCCAATATCCACAATTCTTGTCGTCCAAGCTTAGGGGAGGGACGACATTCAGCTCTTATTGCACACCAACTGCACTCAGTCAGGTGCTTCAGCACCCTTGTGCACTCCCCATCTTTCCGTGGGTTTCTTGTATTCTCTAATGGACAGCCATGTGCTTCAAGCTTGGGGGAGAAAGGTTCGAAGTTCAACATATAACTTAATCCGGTGAGCTCTATTCCTTTCCTTTTTCTCTTCTTTTTTCTTTTTCCCACATTGAGGACAATGTGTGATCTAAGCTTGGGGGAGGGAATATTCTTGAATTTATGGAGAGTGTGTGGTTGTTTTGAAATGGTTTGTGGGATTATATGTGCTGGAATTTTGCTATGGTTTTGTTTTTTTTTTTGGTTGAAAACAACTATTAGTTTGGTTTTTGTCTAGTTTTAGGGGTTTTAGGGGAGATGCTGCCGAAATTTTTGGAAAAATAGCTCAATTATATTCGACTTTAGCGTTTTGGACTTGTGTATATGCCTTTGTATGAACTTCTAAAAGTCCTAACTCTGTGAATTTTCAATCGTTTTGCTAAAGCTATTTTTGTAGTGAAGTGAAAAATAAGAGATGATTTAGGCATTTAAGTTGTACCACCACATTGAGCCAAAAAGCCTACCAATGACATTTTCCTCTAGTGAGCCAACTTTGAGCTTTATTAGCTTATTTTTCATGATAAACTCACAAAATAGCCTTTTACTAGAAAAACAAGTGTTTTACCTTTCTCTAAGATTAGTAGAGCATTTGTAATTGTGAAGTGGAATGTTGTCCTAATTGAGTGGTGATGTTTATGTACTAAAAAAAAAAAAAGGTTTCATATTTTGAAGGCTCTGCGTACCAATGTTTGGGCATCGAAAAACAAAAGTGAAAAAAAAGAAAAAGTTGGAAACTCTCAAATCATAATACGAAAAAGTTTCTACAAGAAAAAAAAAGAGAAATCTCGAGTTAGTAGACTCGTTGGGGTATTTTCATGCCTAGTGTCTTGGGCCAATTGGACCGGGAGTCACTAGTTGAAATCTCGTTACAAGAGCTACTTGACAAAGACATAACATTTAGAGTCATGAAACTCAGTGAAATGGTGTATGAATTTAATAATGTTGGTGTGTTTTTGTATTTGTTTGTGGTGCCGCTTCGCTCTACTAGTCTTAGAGTTTTTACCACCACTTTCCTAAATATTTCCCACACCTTTCTTTACCTTAGCCCCATTACATCCATGATTAAAGTCCTAATGATCTTTGAGGTTGTTTCACTACTATTTAGCAGACGTAACTTGCGATTGATTCATAGAATTTGTAAGTGGCGTAAAGAGTTCATTGATTGCATATATGCTAGTTTGATGCTATTGTTGGGTGTTATGGTGTGTTTGGCTAAATCTCATCCATTTTTCAAGAATTGAACTTTCCTTCTATTGCATGTCTTTGCTTGAGGACAAGCAAGATATTAGCTTGGGGGAATTTGATAGGGTCCTAAAAGTGCGTATTTTTATTATCTTAAACCCTTAATTTAATATTGAGTTTTATATTTTATAAGGAGTTTTAAGTTATTTTTCTTCCGAGACATGAGTTACTACGATTTTATTTATTTGTCTGCAGGAAGATGATTTGAGCAACTAATTTGGAATTGGATTTGGGAGCCCAATTTCCCTCTCCTACTTGGGCTTATTTTGTGAGAAATTAGAAGTTCACTTGATTGGGCTTGATGACATAATTGGACACAATACCAAAGAAATAAAATAAGAAGAGAAGAAAACAAGAGGGTGCAAATGGAGAAGCCTACAAGTCCTAAATGAAAGTCAAAAAGAAAATGGGGAAAGTTAGGTTTTGTACTTTTGTTATCTCATAAACCAAGAGTGAACCATGATATTTTTGAGGGGGGACATTAGAGCAGCGAATTAGATAGATGCATAGCAGCGAAGGAAACGAAATAGAGGAGTGCAGCGAACAGCACCAAATTACAGGGAATTACGGATTGCAGACATCAGCCAAGGATTACATACTACAGAGCATCGTTCTTTTGGGAGGAATACATACAGTAGCAGTCCTTCTTCTCTTTGCTGCCTTGCTACAATTAATTGATTTGCTAATTTAAGTTATTGGTACAATTAGTATTAGAACTTTGAATTATATGATTTATTTACAGTTTTTAGATTTAACTATGGATTATTTGTTTCTTCTTATTTTTATTCTTAGTCTTATTTTTGTTCTTAATATGTTAGGCTAAATCTCTTTAGGGTAGGGAGATATATTTAGTATTGGATTATTGAATTGTGAGAATGTCAAAGTTTTGATTTTTGATATTTAATTGTTCATGTTTATGCTTTGGTTGGATTGATACTCTGTGTTATTGTTTAGAACTAGTGTGATTATACTTTAGATTGGCCATCTTTGTGTAATTTGCTGGTTTTATTGCTAGGACTTGACTTGTGATACGTAATTGCCCTTGTTAATTCCGTTTGTAGCAATTAGGTGTTTGATTAGTGACTAAAACTTGTCATAATACCTAAGATTATCAATCTTTTAAGTTGCACAATCCGAGCTTGTGAGATTGTGGCTTAAGTTAACTATTTCTACAGTTTTAATGCTGCTAGTTAATCGAGTCTAGAGAGCTTGTTCTAGATTATTAATTAGTTAGACAATATTCCAAGAGCTTGTTTGGTTTATTTGCAATTTAGAAACTTTAGAGTGTCTACTTGCATTCTTGAGTTAACGTCAAAGTATATGCGTGATTTAATTAGTTCAATGATCGATTAATATTCCAATACCAATATATATCTCCCGATCCCTATTTTAGTATCTTTGATTATCACTTGCTTAGTTCAGTTATTTAGTAGATATTTTACCTTCATCTTTATAGTAGTAATTTTTTAAGTACTTGGTTAGTTCATATATTCTACCAAAAATAGGGGTTTTTAACTAACACAAGAAATAATAAGATAAACCCAATTCTCTGTGGGATCGACCTTAGCTTACCCTACTACATTATTAGGAGGTTCGAGTTAGGTTTATTTTTGGTAGACACGCGACAGTCGCACCACATAGCCTTACAATTACAAATGCCCAGCTATCCAGAAAACAAAGTCAAATCATTTTTCAATTAAGATACAACAAGGGGCACAGGGAGAAAATCAAACCAGCCATGAACATCGTATTTTTGTACTTTTCAGCATTATTTTTTAAAGCAAATAAATCTAGCCTATGAAAGCAAAAAAAAACTACACTAGAAGGCAGTAAAAGAGATAGAGAGAAAATACATACAAAAATCCTCCCCCAAGCTGAACTTGGCAATGTCCTCAGTGCCGCAAGATGAACTATAGGACGATGCTCAGAGGATAAATTAACGTTAGTACTCTCCCGCTCTCTCACTCTCAAAAAGGGGAGAAAAATGAAAAAATCAAAAATAAAATAAAAGAGATAAGAAAATAATAAAAATAAATAAATAAATAAAAGAAGAAAAACTATGGGTTGCCTCCCGCACAGCGCTGGTTTATAAAGGTCCCGCACGACCATATTACCTCCTCAATCTCAAATCGGAGGGGCTTGGCAATGAGTGCCCCCCTCATCAAACATTTTCCTCCTTATAAGACTGCCACTCTGGCTTGCAGTTGGGCATGTTACCTCAGGTGCATAGGTAGAATGCACATTTTCCATAACCACCAATCCTTTTCCCTTTTCAAACTGAGGTCCCTCCAAATCGATAATGCAGGCATCGACTTCAGCATCGATGCCTGGGGAAACATCCATAGTAAGTGCAACCTCTAGAGGGTCAGCACAAAGCATCTGCGGGAGTGCAGATAGAACAGTCTCCTCAAGAATATCCATCCTGCAACAAGTTTGCTCAAGCATAGGAGACTTGACAGCATTGGTTAGTTTAAAAGTGACATTATAATCACCAACACTCAAAGTCAAAGACCCAGACTTGACATGTATAACAGAACCAGCAGTACACAAAAACGGCACCAATAATAATAGGACTTTGGGCATCCTCCTCCATAGCAAGCACAGCAAAATCAACAGGAATATAGAACTTTCCCACCCTAAAAGGGATGTCTTCTAAAACACCTAGAGGGTATTTTATAGAACGGTCGGCCATTTGCAAAGTAATTTGAGTGCACTTAAGTGCTCCCATATTCAGTTTCTTATAGGCAGACAAAGGCATGACAGACACAGATGCACCTAAATCACACAATGCCTTATCTATAAATAATGCACCTACATGGCAAGGTATGGAAAAACTACCAGGATCCTTCAACTTAGGTGGGGTTCTATTTTGTAAAACAACACTGCACTCTTCAGTTAGAGCGACTTGATCTACTCCACCAAAGTCTTTCTTTTTAGTAATCATGTCTTTCAAAAACTTAGCATAAACAGGCACTTGAGAAATAAGTTCTGTAAAAGCAATTGCTACCTCAAGGTTCTTGACCATAGCCAAAAACTTACCAATTTGTTGATCGACCTTCGACTTCTGCATCCTATGGGGAAAAGGTAGCCTTGGTGAAATAGGTGTTTCAGAAACCTTTTCCTTCTACTTTCCTGTCTGATCTTCCTTAGCTAGTTCGACCTCAGACATCGAACTCATCTCCGCTTCTTCCTCTACCACCTCCTTATCCTTGCTAGGAGCAGCATCATCAATGGGTATGGGAGGAGCATCATAAGCAGTGTCGCTACAAGTGTAACGGCATTGACAGTCTCCTTGGGGATGGGTTGTCCAGGTTGATGACCTGGTTGCCTCTGGGCATTATTTCCGGCTACTTGAGCAAGTTGAGTCTCCAAGTGTCTGGTAGTGTTCTTCAACTCTTTGATGCTCTCATCATGACTCTTCTGCATAGAAATCATCATCTTCATCAGATCAGACACAGTAGGCTCTTGTGAGCCTGTATTCTGAGGAGGTTGCTGATAGCGTTGGTGTGAAGGCCTATTGAAACCAGGAGGGGGATTCTGAGGAGACCCTTGGTAATATTGTTGTCTGGCAGCATGTTGTAGTGGGTTTTGATGAGGTGGTTGGTATGATGTTTGTGGTATAGGTTGAGGGTTCTGAACATTATTGTTTTTGTAATAAAAATTAGGATGATCCCTCCAACCTCGGTTGAATGTGTTGGAATATGGGTTGTGTGGAGCACGCTGTTGAAAAGCATTTGCATGCTCCATCTGATTCGTGTCAGGTTGATTATAGGAACAATCATAGCCAAAGTGGCCTTGAACACCACACACCTCACAGTAAGAAGAGGTAATAGGAGCCATGGAAGACATCGCATTAATACTCATATGAGGAGTATTAGACTGCGAAGATTTAAGTGAACCCATCTTCATGCTCAACTTGGCAACTTGTGCAGACAACAGGGCATATGCATCAGCATCTAACTTTTTCTTTGTAATAGTCCTGGAAGAACTATGATCATTTGCTGCTAAGTTGGCTAGAAAACTGTACCCTTCATCCACCTCCTTGTCTAGGAAAACATCCCCTGCAGATGAATCAATTGTACTCTTAATATGGGGTTGTAGACCATTGTAGAATGCCTGGGTGATGAACCACTTGTCAAGCTTGTGGTGTGGGCATTCTCTCTGCAGATCCTTAAACCTATTACATGCTTCCTTCAATGTCTCATCAGATTCTTGTTGGAAGGTAGCAAGCTTATGTCTGATTTCTGCAGTCTTGGTAGGAGGGTAGTATTCTCTCAGGAATGCTTCAGAAATAGCACTCCACTCAGTTTCTTGAACATCATTCAACCATTTTTGAGCTTTGTCTTTCAAAGAAAACTCAAATACCATGACCTTCAACTGATCAGGAGTGACCCCTTGATGCTTAACGTTACGACATAATTGTTGAAACCATTGTAAATGATTTGCAGGGTCTTCAGTTGGATGCCCTCCAAACTGGTTCTGTTGGATCATATTAATGAAAGCAGGCTTGACTTCAAAATTGGCCGCTTGAATGTCAGGCATAGTAGGACCTGTGGAAATGCCACCTGGAGAAGGTACCCCATAAGATTTCAATGACTTAGGAGGCATGATTGGCTCTGAAGGACCTTCTGTGGATTTTTCCTGGTTAGCAGACTGCTTCTTCTTCTTTTGTTGCTTTTGGAGTTGCCGGATGGTTTTCTCAAGATCAGGATCAGTTGGAACTGGAGTACCTGTTCTTTTAGACCTGGGCATAAAAGAAACAAAGAGAAATGTGCAGTGAGATGGCCTCAATTGGAACTTTCAGTTCCAATGAGACAACAGAAATAGTTAGAATAATCAATCAAAAAGCTATAGAAACTAGCCGTCTCCCCGGCAACGGCGCCAAAAACTTGATGGGTTTTAAATATATACCGCAAGTGCACGGTGTCTGTTGTTAGCAGAAACTGGCAAATACGGTTCGATCCACATGGAGAGGAGTTATATAGATTTGTGCTCAATTATTTAACTACTTCAAGAAAGAAATTTGATTGAATAATTAACAACTAAACTAGAATAAGCTAGAACACAAAAAAAATGGAAGTTTATCAAATAATTAAAAACCTAGGGCAATCGAACGATCCACCATGCTTATACCAATTTAATCACTATAGTATAGTTCAACAATACTTGGATTGAGGTTCGAATAATTAAAGTATATCATTAATCCTACGGTCGGGCATTAACAACTCTTAGATCAACATATGCCAGTACGGTCGCTCAACATAATCAGATCTACCTATTGTAACAAGCCTCTAATGAGTATGATCTTTCGATTCTAACACCTATTAGCTAAACATAACCCATGATATTGTGCAATTACATGAATTAAACAACAATAGGGAATTACTCTAATTCAATCCGAATATCGAAGAACCTTAAACCACAATCAAATAGGTATAAACATGGCTTCCCTCTCTAAGCCCTAGAAATAGACTACTCACTCATGATAATAATAAACTCAATAAACATAATGCAAAAATAAGAATTCATTAAAGTAAGCAAAGTAAAGAAGAATACCAAATTATTGAAGAACAATGAAAACCAAAATCGATGATCTTTATAATCTTCAAGGGCAAGAGTTAATACAAGCTTAGAGAGAAAAAGGCTAAGTGTTTTAAAGCTAAAAACGCAGATAATAAGATAGCCTAATCGAAATTACTAAAGCCCTATTTATAGTTTTTACAAAACCGGCTAAAAAAGGCAAAAATTAACCTTCCGTAAAAACCGTCCGGTCGGGCGACGTTGTTCTGAAATTACGACAAAAAGGAAATTTCGCCCGATCGGGCGCGCAAGCACTTTGGAGCCACTTTCGCCCGGTTGACCGAGCAAACATGCCTTGGATTCTGAAGAAATTTTCGTCTCGCCCGGACGACCTGGCGGAAAAACTGCGATTTTACGTCAACTTGTGAAGGCTGTATCTCTCGCACCAGAAGTCCATTTGGGACGTGTGACCTACCGTTGGAAAGCTCTTCAAGTCTAGTTTTCAACACAACTGAAATTTCTTGATTATCAATTTTCTATCAAAAGTTATGATAAAAATAGTGAACATATGTCAGTTTTGGCACTTCTTTCATTAACTCTTTGCTATTCTAACTCGAAATTGTCCCAAACGGATGCATTGTGATCCTTGTGCAAGCTATCTTCATCCTCAATGATTAATAGGCTTGATCTTAGATAATCATAATCAATTTGAATCAAAATAACCTGAAAATCATCGAAACACGCAAACGGGGAGTAGTAGAGCACAACTTACGTAAATCATGCCATTATGCACCTAATTGCTCTAAAAGGAATTCTAAATGCAATCAAAATGCATCTAAAAACTATATATAAATGTGACATATCAAGTGGTAATCAGGAAAGGTTTGGATTCAACCAAGCGAACAACCAAGGGTCGAAGCCTATGGGGTCGCAGAACAATCAAGGAAGCTACAATAAGCCTGCTATTGAGAACAACAACAACAACCAGAGTCAAGCTCCGGGGAAGCTGTTCTTGATGAGTCGCAATGAAGCTGAGAAGTCTGCCGACGTAGTTTCTGGTACTTTTTCTATTAACTCCGTTCTCGTTAAAGCGTTATCTGATTCTGGGGCGACCTATTCTTTTATTTCGTCGTCTGTTATTAAGAGTCAGGAGTTAGTAGACTTTGAAGTAATTGACTTGCCTATAAGTATACCTACTGGAGAAGTTATAAGGTGTACTAAGTTGTATAGAGACTTACCTTTGAAGATAGGAGCCTGTATTTTTCCTTCTAATCTAATAGAGTTCAATCTAAGAGACCTAGATGTTATTCTAGGGATGAATTGGTTAGGTTTCTATAAGGCCAAGATAGATTGCGAAGCTCATAAGGTAGTGCTAAGAAGCCTTTTGGGGAAGTTAACTTCATACCGATGTTTTGGGAAGCCTAAGAATTTTGGGGTCAATTCTACAATGCAAGTGAAAAAGTTGGTAAGGAAAAGGTGTGAATTATTCTTTTGTAGCGTGCAAGATGTGAGTAAAGAGGTTGAATTGAAGATTGAGGATGCACTGATCGTGAATGAGTTTATGGATGTGTTTCCAAGCGAGATTTCTGGTATGCCGCCTAAGAGAGTCGTTGAGTTCACCATAGACTTAGTTCCTGGTACTGCACCTATTTCTAAGGCACCGTATAGAATGGCACCTCCTAAGATGAGCAAGTTGAAGATGCAATTGCAAGAGCTATTTGAGAAAGGTTATATTAGGCCTAGTGCGTCACCTTGGGGAGCTCCTGTGTTATTTGTGAAAAAGAAAGATGGAAGTATGAGATTATGCATTTACAATAGGGAGTTGAACAATGTGACCATTAAGAATAAGTATCCTTTGCCTAGGATAGATGACCTGTTCGATCAGTTGAATGGAGCAAGTGTGTTTTCGAAGATTGATTTGCGTTCGGAGTATCACTAATTGAAGGTAGCTGATAAGGATATTCCAAAGACTGTGTTTAGGACGCGTTATGGTCATTATGAGTTTACTGTGATGCTGTTTGAATTGACCAATGCTCCGACAATATTTATGGACTTGATGAATAGGGTATTCCATGAGTTTTTGGATCAGTTTTTTGTAGTGTTCATTGATGATATCTTGATCTATTCAAAGAGTGAAGAAGAGCATGATGAACATTTTAGTATAGTCTTGGAGACGCTTAGGAAGAACCAGTTGTACGCAAAGTTCTCTAAGTGTAAGCTCCGATTAGAGAAGATAGCATTTTTGGGTCATTATGTGTCAAAAGAAGGAGTTTATGTGGATCCTACAAAGGTTCAAGTCGTTAGTGAGTGGCCTGCACCGAAGAATGTGTCAGATATTAGGAGTTTTCTAGGATTAGCTGGCTATGATAGGAGATTTGTGAGAGATTTCTTGAAGATAGCAAGCCCGATGACTAATTTGATGAAGAAAGAGTCAAAGTTCGAATGGCGTGAGAAGTGCGAGGAAGCTTTTCAGACTTTGAAGGAGCGTTTGACCTCCGCACCTATTTTAACCCTGCCTGATGGGAATGAAGAATTTGAGGTATATAGTGATGCTTCGAAGAATGGTTTGGGATGTGTCCTGCTGCAGAATGGGAAGGTAATCGCGTATGCATCACGTCAGTTGAAACCGTATGAGTCAAATTATCCTACCCATGACCTATAGTTAGCTGCTATTATTTTTGCCTTGAAGATTAGGAGACATTATCTATATGGGGCAACTTGCAAGATCTTTACGGATCATAAGAGTTTGAAGTACATTTTCACCCAGAAGGATCTCAATATGAGGCAGAGAAGATGGTTGGAATTGATTAAGGACTATGACCTAGATATACAATATCATGAAGGGAAGGCAAATGTAGTCGCCGATGCTTTGAGTAGAAAATCGAGCCATAGCATGAATGCGTTGGTAGTTCCTGAGGAATTGTTCCGAGATATGCAAAGGCTTAGCCTAGAAATTTTAAATCCTGGGGAGATCGAGGCAAGATTGAGTGCTTTGTCATTGGGGTTGTCAGTTTTCGATGAGATCAAAGATGGTTAAGTTGGAGACGAGCACCTAGATAAGATTAAAAAGAAGATGAAGCAAGGCAAAGAAGTTGACTTTAAGATTCATGATGATGGAAGCTTGAGGTTCAAAGGAAGGTGGTGTGTACCACAAAAGTGTGAAGAGCTTAAGAGGACGATTACGGAAGAGGGTCATGATACCCCATATTTTGTGCACCCTGGGGGTGATAAGTTGTACAAGGATCTCAAAGAGATTTATTGGTGGCCGAATATGAAACGTGAAGTCGTTGAGTTCGTGTCAAAGTATCTGACCTGTCAAAAAGTAAAGATAGACCATAAGAGACCAATGGGGAAGGTTCAATCCATAGAGGTTCCTGGATGGAAGTGGGATTCTATGTCGATGGACTTTGTGACTGCTTTGCCGAAGATGAGAAATGGCAATGATACTATTTGGGTTATCGTGGACCGTCTGACGAAGTCTGCCTCGTTCGTTCTGATCAAAGAGACATGGAAGAAGAAGCAACTTGCAAAGACGTACATCAAGCATGTGGTACGACTGCATGGAGTCCCGACGGACATTATTTCAAATCGTGATTCGAGATTCCTCTCGAAATTTTGGCAAAAGGTCCATTTAAATCTTGGAACAACGTTGAAGATGAGCACTGCTTTTCATCCTGCGATCGATGGTCAGACTGAAAGGACCAATCAGACTATGGAAGATATGTTAAGAGCGTGCTCGATTGATTTCCAAGGTATTTGGGAAGATCATTTGGACTTGATTGAGTTTTCGTATAACAATAGTTACCATACGAGTATCAAGATGGCTCCGTTTGAGGCCTTGTATGGTAGGAAGTGTAGAAGTCCCATTTACTAGAATGATTTTAGTGAGAATATAGTATTGGGGAAGGAATTTATTGAGGAAACTGTTAAGAATGTAAAATTAATTCAGGCTAGAATTCAAGCTGCCCAGGATAGGCAGAAAAGTTATGATCATTTGAAGCGAAGAGAAGATGAATTTGCAGTTGGTGATAAGGTGTTTTTGAAAGTGTCACCGACCAAAGGAGTGATGAGATTTGGTAAGAAGGGAAACTTAAGTGCCAAATATGTTGGCCCATACGAAATTTTGGAAAGAATTGGGAAGGTTGCCTATAATTAAGTTGGTTTTGCCAATGGAGTTTGAGAAGATGCATGATGTGTTTCACGTTTCTCAACTTAAAAGATATATTCCTGATGCGAATCATGTTTTGGAGCCCGAAAGAATTCAAATTGATAGTAGCATCATGTATGAGGAAAGACCTGTAAAAATCTTGGATAAAAAGGTGCATAGTACACGCAATAAGGATGTGAATATTGTGAAAGTGCTTTGGTCTAACCATGAGTCTGAAGAGGCAACATGGAAAGCTGAAGATGAAATGAAAAAGAAGTATCCTGAGTCATTCATTGAGGTGAGTTACGAGGGCTTACCTCGTTTTCTTTAAGGGGGTAGAATGCGATAGAATTTCACGCTTTCCGCCTTATTTTATGGTACTTTTATGCATTTTTATGCTTATTTTGGCGATTTGCACATGTTGGTGCAAAATAAATTGGTTTTCCGCATAGAAAAGTGTGTTCATGAGTAACACAATTGGTTTTAAAGTTGGTAAAAGTATGCACAACGAAAGTTTGAGTCAAAAGTTTTCAAACTGTGAGGATTTTCGTGTCAAGTTTCGGGACGAAACTTCTTTTAAGAGGGGTAAACTGTAATCCCCCACAATTTTTGAATTTCATAAATATATATTAATGTATATTTATATATATTTTAGTATTCAAATAATTAAATTCTTAAGTGTTGACTATTTTAAAGTCAAAGGGATTATTTAATGTTTTTAAATAATCAAATATTTTATTTAGTCATACTTTGAAAATGATTTAATAGTTTAATTATTTTGAGTTGTAGTGTAAAAGATTTTAAAATGGGTTAGAGGAGTCCAACTCAACTCAAACACCCAAATCATTTATTGATTATTAAAAGCCCAAACACATTTCCCTAAGCCCACAAGAGGTTACCTATATAAACCCAAACTAAGCCCAAAATTGCCATACTAAAAATCACTCACTCTAATTTCTCTCCTCTCTTCTTTTCTCTCTCCTCCCCCATGGTTTTCCTTCTCTCTCTCTCAGTTTTCTTTCTCCTCCTTCGGTCTTCTTTCTCCTTCACCCTGACCCACGGCACCGCCGGCCACCCGCCGCCAGCAGAGGTCGCCGCCCGGCAGCCAACTCAAAGACCGGTGTCCCTCCCCCTCCTCGGCGTCATGCTCTTTCTTTCTCTCTCTTTGGTTTATTTCTTCCTCCTCTATTTTATTTAATGTTAAGTTTATGTTTTAAGGATTGATTTAATGATTTCATGGTTAAAGTTGGTAGTTTTGATGATTTAATTATAAATTTCAGATTATATGATTTGCATAATAAAGTAATTAAATTTCAGATTTATTAATTATGTTTAAACTAGGGTTTTAAGTATCAAGGCATGGATTTTTAGGGTTTTATGAGTTGGAAACTGTAGTACTATATTAAAGTTTATGAAAATTGAGTACTTCAATGTTTATGGTTATGCTCAAGTATGTTTAAAGGGTTTTAAACACATTATAAGTTGCTGGAATTTTAATTAGTATGCTTATGATGGATTTTTGAGGGTTTTTAATGACTAGTATGGTAGTACTATACTAGGAGACATTAATAGTTGAAGTTTTAATGGGTAAAAAGGATTTTAAACACATTTAAAGAGGGTTTACAGTATTTTAATGTTGCTGGAATTTTATTTGAGTATTGATTAGTGGTTGTATTGATATTTGGTAGGCGGAGATTTCTCTTTAGGCGATTTCTAAGGTTGATAAAGTGGTCTCTCATATTGTCTACATAAGGTACGTACATACCTATATGTTAGTAGACTAGTATCATGTATAGGGAACTATTTATAGTTCATATGTGATTTATATTCAAGTGGAATTACATGTTTTATGCCGTTGTGTGAAGTATGTTGCCTATGTTGGTTGTATTATGTTTGTATTCATGATTGATGCAAGCATATGGGATTGGGAACTTTGTTTTATTAATTCACATGAGGGATTAATAATTATATGTTGTCATTGGATCATGAATTGGATCATGTTGTTCCCTTTGGATTATGTTATTTACTTAATGAGGACCGTGGGCCTTATTTGGTAAGTTGGTTATTCACCTATGAAAGGTTGGTTGATTGTTGACTTGGATAAACAGATAAATAATGGTTGGCTATGGAACTAATAATAGATTATTCTTGGATTGTTAAGTTGTTGATCACCTTATCTAATCCTAAGATAAAAATGGAAGTTTCATGTATCCTTGATGATTATGTTGGTTGTCTTGCTTTGTGAGTCATAACTAATAAATAATTTATTAATCACTTAAAGTGGAAAGTGATTAGCAATAAGCTTTAGACTTGTGCACGTCTGAAGTGTTGGACTAATATGAGTTGGAGTACATGGTGGTAGCCCATGACTTTTCTTGGGACCGGATTGATCACAGTGTCCTATTTTATTTAAATTAGTACCTCGATATCGTTGGCCATGGGAGTACGGAGTCGCGCCCGTACTTCGTCTTCTAAATTGAAGACTGGTTTGGTTTGGACAATTCTTTCCGTTGCCTATTCAATTTAATTATAAATAATCTATTAATTTTGGAGTCTAGTTCAGTATAGTCAATATGTTATTTATTATATCATTGTTTATCATTAAATTTATGTTTACTAGTATCATGTTAGGTTTTATATCTTATTTAGTATGTAGTACTCAGCTTTGCTGATTACGTGCTTTTTTGTATGTCGATCATGGTTGTGCCTTACTGATCCTGTGATGACCCATTTGGTGAGCAGTCTCTCAGGATCAATAGAGGATTGACCATTTCAGGCCTAAAGGTGATGCATCATGGGTTCGGGTTTCGTGGAGAGCTTGTGTTTAGCTTTAAACTTTATAGTTTTGTTTTAATTATGGTTGACTTTTGACTTTGGTATTTGGAGTTGACTTATGGTTGACTAAGTTAGTAAGTTTTAAAAGTTATTTATTTATTTCCACTGCAAAATTCTGAATAAGTCGATACGTTATCACACGGACGATAATGCATTGATAATTCTCTAAGTTTTATATAAAAAGTGTATTTTGGAAAATAGAGAATTGTCGAGGTGTTGCAATATTTCGCTTGGGATTGAGAGATTTTTTGTTCTTTTACTTTCATCATTCATCATATTTTGATTGCGATTAAGAGATTTCAAGAATGACAGACGGAAATGAAATACCGAATATTGGAGAAAACTCGAATTTAAATTCTGGAAATTCGATCAATGTAAGTTCTTCATATAACGATCCTTATTTCGTTTCTAGCTCCGATCAAACAGTAGGTAAACTTGTTGCTGTAAATTTGAATGGAAATATTTTTCTTAGCTGGAAAAGAAACATTAAATGTGCTTTAATTGCAAAGAACAAGATAGTTTTTATTGAAGGTTCGATTAAGAAACCTGAAATTGCTGATAAGGATTACAATCGATGGATTAGGAGTGGTTATCTAGTGATTTGTTGGATAGTGAATTCAATGGATGCTGAAATTGGAGAGTATTTTACGTTTATTGAAAGTTCACAACAGTTATGGTCTAAAATTTGTGAATGTTTTGGACAATGTAATGGACCTCAGATTTATCAATTGAAGAGAGAACTTGATAATATGAGACAAGAAAATCTGTCTCTAGTGGTTTACTATGGAAAGATGAAACGCTTTTGGGATGAATTACAGAATTTAAGGAGTTTGCCTTCTTGTAGTTATGGAATATTGGTTCAGTGTAGCTGTAATCTTTCTAAGAAGTTAGCTGACTTTGAATTTGAAGAACGATTGATGCAGTTCTTGTTAGGATTGAATTTTGGATTTGATAGTGTTATTAGTAACATTCTAGCAATGGAGCCATTACCTTCTATCAACCGAGCATTTTATTTGATTCAACAAGTAGAAAAACATAAGGAGGTTAGTGGTTTCAATCATGTGTTTCCTGCTCATGAAGTAAGTGCACTGGTTGCACAAAGAAATTCACCTAGAATTGGCTTTAGGAAGGACTAGAAGAAGGACAAGTTGGCTAGAACTTGTGATTTTTGCAAAGGGAAAGGGCATACCAAGGATTAGTGTTTTAAACTGATAGGTTACCCTGAGTGGTTCACTGCTAAGAAGAATAACAATGGCTCAAGTAGTTCAAGAATGGCTGCTTATGTCTCTGCTGGAGACTTCTATCATGATTATGCTGAGGATAATCCTTTGGATTATAATGTTGCATACCAAGGATCAGCGTTTTAAACTGATAGGTTACCCTGAGTGGTTCACTATTAAGAAGAATAACAATGGCTCAAGTAGTTCAAGAATGGTTGCTAATGTCTCTACTGGAGATTTCTATCATAATTATGCTGAGGATAATCCTTTGGATTATAATGCTGCTGGTCCATCTCATTCATCTACTAGTGCAAATAATGATGCTGATGTTGACTCAAACATGATGCAATCAATAATGCAAGAAGTTATGAGGGCTATGAAAGGAAAACAAGTTATTGGAGAATCTTCCAATAACACTGGTGTTTCCTATGCAAACTGTGCAGGTAAACATCTTAAATCATCCTTTAATTCTGTCTGGATCATTGATTCAGGAGCAACGGATCATATGACATATGATTCTAATTTATTGATGAATAAAAAAATCTTGGATAAAGTGATTGAAATAGGTTTACCTGATGGTACATGCAAATTATGTTACTGAGATAGGAGATATTTATATTTCTGATGATATTAAATTATACAACCTCTGTTTTTTTTTTAGTTGCAACATTTGCTTTTTGGCACTAATTCATCAACCAACTTTGTTAAGTAATATCGCACCAATATATAAGAAAAAACATAGTCAAGTGGGGTCTTGTTAGATTCGTCTCAATGCGATGATTCCAAATATCAAATTTTTATTTTTACTTACACCCAATATGAGATATTAACATTCAAATAAGTGTCTTGGTAAATGTGAAAAAACAAATGTTGCAACTAAAAAAAACAGAGGAAGTATGATGTGTTGTTGGTTCCCAAATTTAAACATAATTTGCTGAGCATTGGGAAATTCTTGAAAGACTCAGGCCTAGAAGTCCTGTTTAGGTTATCAGAATGTGTGTTTCAATCACCTTCACAGAAGGAAATACTTGCTGTAGGAAAGAAGCTAGGTGGTCTTTATCATCTCAATGCATGTTTTGCTCTCTCTTCTCAAATCAACAAACACAACTGTAGCTTCTCCTAATTCACAAAATTCTAATACTCATAGACCTGCTTCTTCCATTAATCTTGATCTCCTTCATGCTAGATTAGGTCACTTGTCTCTATCCAAGAAGAAACATGTAGATGGCTGTACATGTAATCATTTGTCAGAATACTTTTGTGAGGTTTGCATTCTAGCTAAACATCACAAAGTTCCATTTCCTAGAAGTAATAGCAAAGCCTTGCAATGTTTTGACCTTGTTCACATTGACTTATGGGGCCCATATAGAAATAAAACATTGCTAGGAGCTTTATATTTTCTAACAATTTCGGATGACCATAGTAGGTGCACCTGGACATTCTTACTTCATAACAAATTACAAGTGTTTCATACAATTGTTTCTTTCTTTTCTCAAGTAGAAACACAGTTTCAAACTAATATAAAAATGGTGAGGTCTGACAATGGACAGATTTAATTCAAAAATAATGCCTTTCATTATTTCTTGACAAAGGGATTATACATCAAACAAGTGTTGTAGGTAGACCCCAACAAAATAGGCGTGTAGAGAGGAAACATAGACATCTCCTTGAGGTAGCTAGAGCCTTAAAATTTCATGCTCATATGCCAACAAAATTTTGAGTTGACTGCTTGTTGACTGCCACTTTTCTCATTAATCAAATGCCTACACAAATTCTTGATTGGAAAAGTCCTTATGAAGTTTTATTTGGGAAAACTCCTTATTATTCTACCTTGAGAGTCTTTGGAAGCCTTTGTTTTGCCTATAACATGGATAGGTCTAAGGATAAGTTTAGTTCTAGAGCCAAGAGGTGTGTTTTCATTGGCTATTCCTTTGGTCAAAAAGGTTACAAAGTATATGATTTGGAAAGTCATAAATGTTTTGTTACAAGAGATATCATTTTTAAAGAAGATGAATTCCCTTTCAAATGTATTTCTTCTTCAAATTCTTTTGCTCCTCAATCCACAAATCATCTGATACTCCATTATTATCATTAGACACTAACTCATCACTTCCTCACACTTTTGTCCCATCTTCAGACATACATATACCATCTATTCATTCATCAGATTTTAGTTCTAATGCTTTTCATGGATTTTCTCATAATAATGCTTCTTCTCCTCCTTCATCTCATATTCCTAATTCTAATAATGATTTGATTCACTCTTCTTCTTCATCTTCTCATCTTTCTTCCCCTATACCTATTCTACATGAATCTAGTACTCAGGTTCCTCCTCTTAGACACTCTACTATACTGTCTAAACCACCAGCAAACAATTTTGATAATCTTTCTGCTTCCCAATCTTTTGTTGTTTAAGCTACTCCTATTATTCCTGAACCCACTTCTTATAAACAAGCCAGCTCTTTTGTTGAATGGAGAAAAGCAATGCAGGGAGAATTACATGCTCTTGAGATAAATGACACATGGGAGCTTACTAGTCTGCCAAAAGGTAAAAAAGCTATTGGCTCAAAATGGGTGTTTAACGTTAAGTATTTGCCTGATGGAAGGGTTGAAAGATATAAATCACGCTTGGTGGCTACTGATTATCAACAAGTAGCAGGGGAGGATTTCACTCACACATTTTCACCAGTGGCCAAGTTAGCTACAGTTACGGTTGTCATTTCATTGGCAACTGCTAAACAATGGCCTTTATGTCAATTAGACATAAACAACGTGTTTCTACATGGTTACTTAGATGAAGAGGTCTTTATGCAACCACCTTTCGGGTATGATAAGGCTAAATCAGGGCAGGTTTGCAAGTTAAAAAGGTATTTGTATGGGTTAAGACAGTCTAGACAGTGGAATAAAGAATTGAGTAAGTTTTTGATAAACTTGGGATTTGTACAATCCAAACAAGATTATTCCTTGTTTACAAGGACATTACATAGGGAGTTTCTAGTCATCTTGGTCTATGTAGATGACATGGTGTTGACAGGAACTTGTCAAGCTCAGATTATATTGACTCAATTATGCAAGGTCTTGACACTGCTTTTACCATCAAAGACTTGGGAAATCTGAAATATTTTTTAGGGATTGCAGTAATCAGAACTGAAGCAGGTACTCTTCTTAGTCAAAAGAAATACATCACGGATATCATCAAAGATCTACACTTAGAAAATGTTAAACCAGTCAATTGTCCTTTACCTAAAGGGCTGGGGTTATCCACAGATGTTGGAGATATCTTAGAGGAGCCTGAGCTATACAGAAAATGGGAGGGAAGGTTGTTGTACTTAAACATCACAAGACCTGACTTTTCCTATGCTACACAGCACCTAAGTCGGTTATTGAGTTGTCCAAGAAAACCTCGTATGTAGGCTGCAATGTATGTAGTCAGATATCTCAAACGTACAATAAATCGGGGGTTGTTTTACTCTACTACATGTGATTTGAATTTGAAAGAATCTAGTGATGCTGATTGGAGCACTTGTTTGTTTAGTAGTAGGTCCTTGAGTGCCTACTGTGTTTTCTTTGGCAATCACTTGGTTTCATGGAAACCAAGAAACAGAAGACAGTGAGTAAATTTTCTGCAGAAGCAGAATATAGGAGTATGTCTGCCACTGCATCTGAAATAGTTTGGGTTGGAGGATTGTTGCAAGACTTTTGTTAATGTATCTCTACCTATTAATTTATTTTGTGATAACATGGTTGCTCAACATATTGCACAGAATCCAGCTTTTCACGAAAGAACAAAACATTTGAAGCGTGACTGTCACTATGTAAGGGAGGAAGTTGAAGTTGGTTTTCTCATGACATTACATGTTCACATTCAAGATCAGCTGGCAAATTTGTTAACCAAGCCATTATCAGGACCTCAGCATTAGGCTCTTGCTTCCAAGCTTAGACTTGTGGACTCTTCACATGTCCAGCTTGAAGAGGGATATGAAATATATTCACCTTTGTTACTGCTTTCAATAAACAGTTAGTTTGTTTTGTAATAAAAAGGGTTGTTACATTTTGTATCAAACTTTCTCTCTATAAGTAGCTTCTAGTTCTGTAATTCTCAGTTGATTCAATTACAATACAACAGAGAAAACTCTTGTTTTTCTCCTTTCTCTCTCTACATGTAATTCTCAGTTAATGTGTCTTAGCCTAAGATCAGGGCAGGCAATGGGCCTGTGCAAACAAACCCATAGCACTGGGCCTCATATTTTTGGGGCCTCAAAATCTCAAAGTCAAGTGGCCAAGCCCAGTTCCACTTTCTCTTTCCCTTTCCATCCATTTGCTCTTCTCATTTCTCAAAGCAAACTTTTGATCTTTTTCTTCCCTAATTTTATCCCCCTAAATAATCTCTTTTAGTAATTCCCAAAAAAATGGTAATTTTCTATATCCATTTCATTCTTAATTCTCTAATTTTTCATTAATTTTCTTCATTTACCAAAGTTTCCATTTAACACTCTCACCTCTCTCAATTACTTTGGAATTGGGCAATTGACTTCTTCTGTTTTTCAATAATCCTTCGTAAATTCTGGAAAAATTGAGGTTGAGAAATTCGGCTTCTTCCATTCTTCAATCGGATGAAGTGGGATTCATACAATTTGGCTATAGGAGCAGTCAAGGATGCAAGGGCAGATCCACCTTTACCTCACTGGAGTCAGTTGACACCACTGGGGTCAGTTGACACCATTTAACTTTTTAAAATCTGTATAAAAGTAGGAAAAAGTAGGGGTAAAAAAAAGAAAAAAAAAAAATTTGCAGTTCTAGACCCTATACTCTAACACGTGGGAAAGAGAAATGAAACACAACAGTCAAAAGATATTGAATATCTCTAGAAAAGTGTGGTGAGCCATTTAGTTATATATTATTAATACTTTTCTTTTTACTTTGTTCTATAAGATGGAATTTTAGTTTTTGCTTTTCTAGTACTACTACATCTACACGGCAATGGGCAATGGCTACGATTAGAAAATTTATTTGAAAACCAAAAACAGATTGGCGGCAGTACAAAGTATACATGGCAAGGGCAACCTCTATCTAACATTGACTTGACCTTGACTTTCTTGAACCCCGCATAAATTGAAGTCTAGATCTGCCACTGCAAGGATGAATTCGGCTTATTGAGTTCTTGACACGCCTCAAAGGTTCATCCATAGCAACATTAAGTGAAAGGAATTCTATTTCCTTTTTTTAAATCTATTTTCACACATAATTTCTTATGCTTTTTTCTTAGGGGAAAGTAAGAAAAAATTAATTTCTTATATTTGCTTCTTGCCTTCTTATGTTCTTCACAATTCGATCACGACTCAAAGTAATTTTATTTATTAATATGTTTGTTGGGTTATGTGAACAGTAAATTGTAATACGAGTAGATGAAGTTTGTTATTTAAGTATTATTATAATTATAATCAATTAGTTTTGTTTATGGGGATCCAATTTGTAAGAATACAATCGTAATTTGATTAAAAATTGTAATAAATAGGTTTTCTTATGAAAATTGCGTTTTTTTTTTATGGTAGGAGCCCAACTTTAAGAATAGAACAAGGCCTCTAAAATATTTAAGACGGCCCTGCCTAAGATACCACAACTTTGCACTTCTATAGCAGAAAAGCAACTACTCACTAGAGAACATCCTTATTCACCAATCCTTCAGTATAAGACAAAACTTCATTGAGCTTATGTAATCCACATTCTAGCTTACCAACATTAGCTTGCTCATTGAATGGCCCATCAACCATTCAGTTGGAGTAAACTTCATTATGCAAGAATGTCAAAAACTATCTTTACATAATTTAGATATGGAAATGAAGTTAAGCTGAAATATTGGAACAAGCACATTTTGTGATTCCGTATAAGGTCCAAATTTAACAGAATCTATATACAAAACATTGTTCTCATATCCATCATATATGATAATAAAATGATCATCACCAAAAAAAAGAAGTTGCGTGGAAGTGACAAATCGAGATTGGAACACATATGGCCTGTTGCACCACTATCTATAATCCGGTTATTTTGAAAAATAAATGATAAGTAGTAGAAGTTATATGATAGAAGGGGAACAACTAAGCCAAATGAGCCAGAACCTGAGTTAGAGTTTTGTCTCAATTTACTTAGGCTTTTTGGTGAATTTTCTGTATATTTTGCTTCCTTCTTTGTGCACTTGTTTTCCTGTTCTTGGCTTTGCATTAGTCGTCTAAGGTATCATAATAGTTTAGTTGCAACTGCATTCTCCTTCCTCTTCTCTCTAACATTTCCCTCCAACTGCTTTGGAAGGAAAAGGGACAAGTTGGACTAGGAGTAGGCTCTCCTTGCAAGTTGCAACAGAGGAGCATATTTTACAAGGAGCAGGCGCTCATGCTATTTTTTTTACTACTTTTCTGGGTTAATCATGGTTTATGCGTGGTTATGTGGGAACTTAACCACGCATAATTATAAACCATGATCAACCCAGACATAAATAGGGTCATATGTTGTAATAAGACTATCTTTTCACTTTGTTAATTATGCTCATAAGTATTAGGAGATATTTTTAGTTTGATGCAGCGAGAGTACCTAAAACTCTGGTGATAGAATGTACATCTTGAATCAATTTTAGCTTGGATTTTCATAGATTTAAAAATTTAATGCAAGATCTATTCATTTCCTTTAACAATTAAGCTAAGGAATATATCTTCTTCTCCTCTACTTTCATGTTTCATTTTCTAATAATGTTAATCTTTGCCTTATTTTGCTTGAATCCATGCTTAAATCTTAATTATTAGTACTTAATCTTGTGTTAATATTAAATTTTTAGCTTGGTTTTGTAGTGATGGTTCATCTTTTAGCTTCTTATCAATTCTCTATCTTAGTTTCCATAGTAGTTAATGACTTTAAACTTAAATAAGATTACGACATTTGACAACAATAATAAAAAAATATTTTTCTAAGATACTCCCTTTGTATTTTTGCACAAATTCTTAAAAAGACGGTCTTACTTTAAGCATATTGTGAGACCAACATACCACCTCACTACAGAAACAATGTCGACTCTCTCATCTCAGGCATGGCTCCTCCTTATATTCTTCCCGTCATTTTACATTTTATAGTTCCCCTCACTCTCTCTCCTCATTTCCCATGTAATCTGAGACTTGCAGCTGCTCTTTTTCCAAAAGAACCCTTTTAATTCATGCTTTTCTAAGCTCAACCCAACTCCTGGAAATCCGCAGAAGCTCTGTTGCATTATTAGTTGAAGAAAATGAAACTCATAAAATAAACTCTGAGAATTAAGGTCGTGGAATTAAAGATATGAAAAGGTAATTAGTCTACCTCTCACTTTCAAAAAAAATTTTACGTTCGAGTTTTAGTTACTAGAAGATGGTTTGTTTCGTTGTGGTGTGGTGGGTTGGTTTTATTAGTGTTCATGTGGTGGTTTCTAGGTCATATCATATGGATTGATTTTCGTGTGAGTGGTGGGGTTGGTTAGTGGGGTTCAGTGGCGAAATTTTTGGATGGGTGAGTTAATAATTTTTGTGTGAATGGTGTTTTGTGGGGCTGATTTTAATTTGTCATATTCAAGTTATGGACTTATAGTTATAGTTTTCCACTTAGTTAAGGAATTCTAATAAATAGTTAGATATTTTGGTTCTTAGTTATGATTTTATGATTCATAGTTAGCTTTTGCTTAATAGTTATGAAATTTGGATAGATAGTTAAGATTTTTAGGTTATTAGTTATGAATTGTGGTTAATAATAATGGTTTTACAGTTGATTGTTATGATTCTGGCTATTAGTTATTGTTTTCTGATAAGTAGTTATGATATTGGGTAATTAGTTACAAATTTTTGGATTTTAGTTCTGGTTTTCTGGTTATATATAGGTGTGGTTTGGAAAATAACTTGAAGATTATAATTATAGCATATGAATAATTATTTATTAATTTTATGCGTAACAATTATGTATGCATGGTTTTATGGTTATAGTTTTAATATTTGGTTAACAATTATGATTTTAGGGTTGATAGTTATGTGCGGTCAATAGTTTTGATTTTAAGGTCATTAGTTTTATTTATTGTATGCATTAGTTAACATTGCTTTTGCATTGGTTATTTGAGGTTGGCATAACTAATGCAAAAATGCTTTAGTTATTTAAGAAAGAAAGAATGACTTATGCGTGATACTAAAATCAGGGCCAATAAAATGTGTTATAGTCTGATTTCGATGATATAACTAATATATTTCAGCGCTTAACTAATAATATACCTCGGGGCTTAAATACTACTATATTTCAACGCTTAACTAATCCATCCAGAAGCAATATAGGGCTAGCATAACTAATAGGTCCAAACGCTTAATTAATTCCGCTGCTGGTTTGATGCACGCGCATGATGTCAACATGACAGCAGATTGTCTCACGTCAACACTGACGTGAGACCATCTACTCAAACACAGACTCTTATTTTTTTGTTCTTCCAACTCGAAATCTTAACACTATTCACACTTAGAGAGAATCTTCTTAATTATTCTGAATATATAAGAAAAAATATAGTCATGTGGAGTCTTGTTTAATTCTTGTAAACGAGTACTTAATTAATTTACAAACGTTATAATTTTTACTAATTCGTCACGAAATGTATTTAAGTTCAAAAGAGTGCATTAGCAAACATTACGAAGAAAGAAAAATACAAACATGGTATGGGTCCCCTAAAAAAAATTGGTATACGTACACTAACTTCAATAATTATTTAACCCTATAAAAGATTTACAAATGCCGGTTTATTAAGTTCTTTTTGATCCAAACCTCCAATCCAATTCGATTTGGAAAAAAAAAAAATCCAACCCAAAGTCCAGTTGAATTGGATCCCCTTTGAGTTTTCTCCAACTTACACACCTAACTCCTCTGAAGTGAATTTCGATCTAGTACAGTGTGTGACAAGATTTAAGTTACTCTAAAATTTTGAGAGAACGAACAGCATATTGACATCATCTTGAACATCAAAATAATAGGGTAACACTCACTAGCTATTGACCAACTGTACATCTACTTTAGTGTATTTGTATACAAAAAACTTGTGCCTCCAAAACTTGTAATAAGAGTTGAATTTTATGATTGAAGAATTTTTCTGAATCACCATTTGAAAAAACAAAAACTTGAACCAATTCTTCATCTTACTTTCTGCTGCTAGAAACCCGTGTCATTGACCCTTTACCCTTGAACATTAGATCCATAGACACCCCAATGGTTGATGGTTTCCATGCATGGAAGAATTTCCACGCCGAAGCCAATTCTGGTTCTTTATTGGTTCTTTTCTTCCTTGAAGGCCCCTCGGAAGGTGTTACAGTTCTAGATTTTGACAAAGGCGGCTTGAAATTTGATGTATCGAAGGATCGATCTGCTGCGCCAAATGATAGAGGACCATCATTTGATGTATCCCCAGGGACTCCAACAGCTCCATCTTGATGGGGTGGCGGAAATTTTTCGCTTTTGCTCTTTGCATTTGCTTGTGTCACAAATCTCATCCTCTGAAAAATCAAGCGTAACCACTATAATTAGTCGCCACAGCAAAACAAACTTCTCACGTGTTAAGTAAATAGATTAGAGTGAACTCATTTTCAGGACATCTGTTAGGACATCAAGACATGTAGAGGGCTGATACACCCATTAGGCCATTACCCATCTCAAAGAGTGGATTTTTAGTCCACTTTCAGGGGGTATTATTCCAGTAGTTGGAGATATTTGCAGGAACACTTTTGGAATGTCATAAAAATAGCGGTTATTTCACCAAATACCCCTGACAAATAAATTTATTCACCAAATACCCCTAACCTTTAAAAAAATTCACCAGATACCCCTGATATTTCAAAAAATTCCAAAAATGCCCTTTTTGGCTAACGGACGTTAGTGTTCCGTTAATTAATTAACCTAAAAACCCTAATTAAACCCTAAAAGCCCTAAAACTCTAACTAACCCTAACTAACCCTAAACCCACCCCCCAAGCCCACCACCCTCCCACCCCACCCCCAACCCACTACCCCCACCCCCCCACAACTCCAACCCCACCAGCCCCTCCCCTCCTCCCCCCCCCGCCGCCGCGCCTCCCCCCTCCGACCACCCCCAGCCCGCCGCCCCCCCTCCTACATCACCCTTGTCGAATTCCCCACCCTTGTCGAATTCCCCCCTCCCCCCCCCCCCCCAAAACGCCGTCCAACCCCCCTTCCCCCCTTCCCCCGCAAACGCTGCGCAACCCCCTCCCCTTCCCTTTCCCCGCAAAAAATCGACGGTTTGAAGGGTTTGAAAGGGTTTCAGGTGCGAGGGTTTGAAGGGGTTTCAGTGCAAAAGTTTCAAGGGGTTTCGGGGGTGCGCAAAGGGAAGGGAGGGGAGGGGAGGAGGTTGTGAGACGGCTGCGAAGGGAAGGGAAGGGGAGGGGAGGTGGGTTCGCGACAGACCGACAGACGGGTGGGGAGGGGAGGGGTTCGGCGAGTGGGCGACACCAAGTGGGGAGGGAAGGGAGTTCGGCGGGTGGCCGACATCGGGGTGGGGGGAGGGGGTCGGCGAGTGGCCGACAGCAGGTGGGGAGGGGAGGGGTTTGAGCGGGTGGCCGACGCCAGGGGGGGGGGGGGCGAGTGGCCGACAAGCGGGGTGGGGAGGGGAGGGGTTTGAGCGGGTGGCCGACGCAGGGGGAGGGGAGGGTTGTTGTGGCTTGGGGTGGTTGGGGTGGTGGTGGGTTGGGGGTGGTTGGGGGGTGGTGGGCTGGTGGGCTTTTAGGGTTTTTAGAGTTAGGGTTTTTAGGGCTTAATTAAGGTTAATTAGGGTTTTTTAGGGTTTAATTAAGGTTCATTAGGGTTTTTTAGGGTTAATGACTAACGGAGTTAACCGCCGTTAGTCATTTGGGCATCTGGTGAATTTTTTTAAAGGTCAGGGGTATCTGGTGAATTCGAAAAAAAGTGGGGGTATTTGGTGAATAAATTTATTTGTCAGGGGTATTTGGTGAAAAAACCGTAAAAATAGGGAGTATTTTAGATAGAACAAGAAAAAGAATCAGAGTCTTATAGATGGGTTACCATTATGTCTTTACTAACTGCTACCACAGCAAACCATTTGCTTCAGTCACCAAATCAAGTGACACAAGCTAAAGATGAAAGAGCGATTAGGTAAAAAAAAAGTTTATTGACATACATCTAAATTTGTTTGTAGCTCTGCATTGGCCTCCGGAGCGGGAATTGCGCGGCCAGCCCGGTCACGCATCTTAGCCCTCCTGACTCCATCAGCAGCGCTAGCTTTCCCACTTAAACCTTTTTGCCTATTAAGAAAAATTTGATTCAACAGTTGCTAAAGTTTTAAAAGTATCACAATTGAAAAATAAAAAAGTGGAAGCTGAAACCTTCTCGTTGCTTCATCCCGTATCTTTACATCCATTTCTTTGCTGGGCGGATATTTTGGCAAAGTAGATGGCTCACAAGCAAAAGGTTCAGAGGAGAAGAACTGTGCATGAAGGCAACCAAATATATTATGAGTTTAAAGAGGATCAAGGTGTCGAGGCTTCTTCTCCAGCTATAAACTCAATAGCTAAAGAGTGCAGATTGCATAACATTATATGTATCAAAATTAAACTACGCAATAAGATCATTCTGAGCAGCTAATTGCTATTCAGAGTCTCCATTTGTATGAGATTGTTCTATTCTGCAGGAGGTGGATGCTAGCTGATGAGTGGTTATTAATGACATACTTGACAAAAGGGGACCCAAGATTAGCTTTGAAGAACATGTTATAGCCTCTACTGTTACTATAGACTATGAAAGCCATGAGAATTTTGCTTTCACCCGTGTAAGGTAACTTTCTTCGAAGAAGGGAATGGATGTTAAGTTTAAAAATATATGGGAAAATGTCTATAACTTTGGCACCAACTTGACTTGTTTATGCTCATTGAACTCAATGAACCACAACATAAAGTTTCTGCCAGCATCTCTGTGATGTTAGGTTAAATAATTAGAAGGCACTTTATAAGGGGCAGATAAAGTAGGTGTCTTGATTAAATGATTTGAAAACTTCACCAGGACAATGTACTTAATGAAGTAATACACTGCCCCCATTACAGGACTCTGAAAACCCTCATCATTTTTGACAAACTAGATCTAAGCTCAAAACATGCAGGGCTCAACAAAATACTTACTTCGCCACTTAAGGCGTCAGTAGCAGTGCCTCGTCCTTCAGGGTCAATTGAAAGAAGTGCATCAACAAGTGAGAGGGAAGAAGATGGGAACTCTTTAAAGGTCTCTGATACACAACGCTTGTATGGCTGCTGTGGCTTAAAAAGTGTTGCATTTGGCAACTTATATTTTTTCCAGTACTCTTCAGATGGCGAACCACACAACTTGAATATCTTGTGAAGCTGCTCTACCTGGCCACACAGTTGAAACAGTCGTGGATGAATAGTCTTGAACATAAGTCAGAAACATAAAGCCTAAGAACAAATATTAAAAACAGATGGTCAACGAAGAGAGAAGCACTGCATCCCAGATTAACAGTCAGAACAAATTACAAGAGTTAAAAACGACACGTAGGAGAAAGTAAACTACTAAACTGCCAATTGAACCCTTTCAAACAAAAAACAAAACCTGCCAATTGAAACCTGAGGTTTTAGAGAAGTGCTACACCTCAGTTCGTCCGGGCATAATTGGCTTCCCAGCTAGTAACTCTGCCAGGATGCAGCCTGCACTCCAGATGTCAACACTAACACCATAAGATGTGGCTCCAAGAAGCAGTTCTGGAGGACGATACCAAAGCGTGACAACTCGACTAGTCATAGGTTGCTTTTGATTGGCAGTGTAAAATGTAGCTAATCCAAAATCAGCTATTTTCAGAACCCCTTCGTTGTCAATTAAGAGATTGGAACCTTTAATGTCACGGTGCAGAACACCATTATTGTGGCAATGCTCAAGCCCAGAGAATAGCTGCTTCATGAAACACTTCACCTGCAAAAAAAATCAGTGATCACTGATCAGCCAGCCTCTTCAATTGAAACAAGCAGGAATTATATAAAAATCAGAGCAGCAAACGTATAAATTGGATGTAAAGTCGTGGAAACGGGGTCAACAAACTTGGAATGGATCAGGGAGTTGCAGAACAAGAGATAGCAATGTTGTATCTACACATTTAGCTAAAGAAGACTATTCAATTTTCAAATAAAAGAATATTTACTGTAGGAACGAATTGTAAGGAAAGATAAGGTATTCACCTCATAAATTCATAAATTCTGATTAACATCAACATTTCAGAAAAACCAGCAGCTCTTGAAAATAAGAATGCCAAAAAAGACCTATGTAACAGAAAAAAGAAGCACATTTTTGTCAAAGCGGAAGAGCAAATTTTTGAGGTGGCAAACTTGTCATTTAAATCAGGTTTCGTTTGGGCATATTCAACTGCTGAGTCTTTAGGTTTAGATCAAATCCTAGTCGCATCATATATAGGCCTATTGTCAGTTAGTTTATTGTGAAATATCAATCAACATTAGTCGCATTTTTGGTTCAAGCCAAAAATTACCTTTTTGAGAATCAGGCACACTTCGGGTCTGGGTGAGGTGGATTATTCTAGGTTTACCAAAATGCAGCAATCTTATGCAGCTTCTTTTTTGCTACCCTCACCCTAAATATCATAATTGGGCTGTAAGCATAGGTGAAGCTACAGTGGGAGCAACCGCCCATTTTAATTTTCTAGCCACACCCTGCAGTAATAGACATAACAATAATATATGCATAAACGGCAATTACTTTTTTTGCCCCTTTTTTTAGCTCGCAGTGAGCATTAGCCAGGTAGTTAATAATTTCTTAAGTAGTTTAGTACAAGTTCAGATACTACCAAAATTCAGTCATTGATGATTGAAGCTCTTGCAACTCACAAGCTGCCGGTACAGACATTCATATGTTGCCAGCAAAACAGCAGCTCCAAGGGTGGAGCTACCATTTCCAAATGACAAAACGCCCTATATTTTGCCAGCAAGATAAGTGAGGTTTCACAATTATAGCGAACTCTCATACTATTAAATACTTTCAATTAATCAATTCAGTTAAGTTTCCATATTTTTTGTGTTACATAACTCTAGAAGAGGAAATAAGGAGAATTCAAACTTCGACATCATTGCATTTTGATTCAACACTCTACATATACTTTTAAATTTTCATTGTACTTAGATAACAGTTGCTATCATCATGTAGATTAAATTAGTATCATTGTTTTCAGGTTCATTAAACTATGTCTGTAAATGTTTTTTTTTAAACACAATAAGCTTTGACACTTTTAAACTTCAGGAGTTGCCTGATGCTGCAAGTTATATAAGCTGATACAAAAAGCAAACTATCAAACGTTCAGATCAAACAGCTTATCCTTCAAACAGTTTTGCCTTTTTACATAGCAGGAAGATGGAATCCTTTTTTATTCATAAACGCACAATGATAAAAGATGGATATTAGTTTACTACTCTGCTTATACAGTAGTGAATCTCCAAACTTGCAAAATGACTAGCATACCTTTTCTCTGTTTTTCACATAGAGAAAATAAGACTTTTCTAAACGGAATGTCATTTGTCCTAAATAGTAAAAAGCAGCTGTGAATTTTCAAAGGTAACCCTAATACCCATTTTAACTCATCTCTATCTTAATTCAGTAACCTGCACTCCTCTCTAACCGAGTTTAAGCCTAGTTAATTTCAACAATTCTGCCAGAGAGCAAAGCCACTGATAAAATTCTTCTTATGACGGTAATTTATCTATTTAAAGTAAAGCATATGTTTGAAGTTAAGCTTCTCCTTCTCAATCTCAGAAACTTCAGATATTAGATAAAACTAACACTTCCTCACATGTGCATGCAAAGATAAGACATCATCACAATTGACCTAACATCCATACATCAATCATGTCTAAATACTTTTAAGAGCATCTACCAAAGATACTTGACCCACAAACTTGATTTAGAAACTAAATGCATCTTCTTTCTCTTCATGGAAGATGAGGGAGAGAGCCAAAACAAGTCTCTAGAGATAATTAGGATAAATGCCAAAACAAGTCTGCAGATTTTATAACACTTCAGAATATTTGAATTTAGAATGACCAAGAACATTACATTAGAAGCAGCATTGCAACATAGACCCAAACAATGGGATAATGGGCTTAAGTTGTCCACATGCTCCTGGTGTCAATTGCCAAAAGGTGTTCAACAATTCTGAATATAATGATAAGTAGCTAATGGCAGAAATGTCTTGCCAGAATTGGAATCTACTTCACTAAATAGAAGTCCTTTTCTCTTTCCTTTCCAAGTTTACCACTCTGAACAAAACCTGGGACTGAAACCTACGAGGTTGAGTTCATGCATAGAAGGCCCTATATACGCTACTAAAGCTGGTAAAGGAAATGAATGAAATCAATTTGCTCGGCAGGCAATCTGTTCTACTCTCCTGCCCTCATCCAATATGGTCTCTCTATTGGTTTAAGCTTGGGTAGCGGTAAGGCTGCAAAAGCATCCAAGGCAAGGCACATGCTATGAATCTATGATGTAGTAGTTGCTAGAATAAATGAGTTGTATCACAGAACCAAAATATGAAGGACAAAAACAAGTGAAGCTTGGACGGGAAGACAAACATAAGGACGACAAACAATTAAAAAATCCAGACGAAAAAGATTTGGAAAAAAAACTACAAACAGCAGTAAATTCCAGTCTAACATACTAATGTCTAATGCAGTCATTCCTGTATTTTGATCTGCTTGGCATTTTTTACTTCCAGAGGAAGAGGACATAAGATGATAACCCATACTTCCCCAAGTAAGAACAAGACAAACTTATACATTAAGTTTTATATCCACACAAATTTTAGTTAAATACAAAAAAAATTCAGAACTTGAGGCCCCCCTTTGCTCAAGATTCTCTATTTAATTACTGGCAAAACAAAATTCAAGAAAGAACCCAAGAAACAAAAAGACAAAACATACATAAATAATCAAAAATTAAAAAATCCCAGATCCTAAATCAACTAAAATACAAAATTATCAATTAAACAAGCACCAAAATCATATAAAATAAAAAAAATACAAATTTCAATAATTATTATTTAATAATAATAAAGGATAAGAGAAGAAAGGAAAAGAACCTGAGGCTCAGTGAACTTATTACCAGCACCAAGTGAAGCAGAAAGTCCAGAAAGATCATGCTCCATGTAATCAAATACCAAATATAAACTTGATGACATTCTTGAAGTTACTAAACCTTGAAGTTTAATAACATTTGGATGATCAAGTTTGCTCAAAACTATAATTTCTCTTGCCATAAATTTTACACTTTCTGGCTCTAAATTATCAAATCTAACCTTCTTCAATGCTACAATTTTCCCTGTTACCAAATCTCTTGCTTTATATACATTACTATATGTTCCTTGCCCAATCTGCCAATTAAAAAAAAAAAAAAAAAACCCCACATTTATTTCATCAAAAAACAAAATACCCATGAATTATTTCATAATAAAAGAAAAAACCCATGATTTCATTTTTTAAAAAACTAATAATAATTCAGAAAAAAAGGGCACTTTTAGTTTTCGAACCTTATCGAGCTTCTGGAAGGTGCTAGCACGGCGAGGGGAGAAACGATTGATGACATCACCGACAACGTCAGCAAGCCACGTAGGCCAGCCATGGTGTGTGGTGGGCCCAGAACCATAAGGGTCGACGATGACGTGGCGTTGACGGAGCTCAGTGGTGGAGAAATTAGAGGAGTTACGTGGAAGTTTGTTATTGGGGGAGAGTGATTCTCTTCTCAAGGAGAGAGAAGATGATTGTCGCCGGTGAGTGTGGTGGTTTCCAGGCGCCGGCGGTGGAGTTCCGGCGTCTCGCCGGCTAATGACGCAACCCATCTAATGGCGGCGCCGCCGCATCGGGAAGAGTGAGAGAGCGAGTGAGTGAGTGAGTGAGGAGAGAGAAAGTGAGGTAGTTGAGAGTGTGTTAATGAGGAAGGTGAGGTAGTGGGATTTTCAAGAAGAGGACAAAAGTTATTTATTGTTGAGTTTAATTTGTGAAGATGGGATGAACAGAGAGAGAGAGAGAGAGAGAATCTGAGGAAAGTGGGAAAGCCCGGGAAGAAGGAAAAGGTTATATGTTCCAGGAGGAGAGAGAAAGTAGAGAGGAAATGGGTATGACTTATGAGCTAGTCTTCTACTCTTCTAGTTGTTGTTCTAGTAACTTTTGAATTGGTTTGGGTATGGGTTGCATTTGCAAAGTAGAGTAAAAGGGTAGTTTGACGTTAGTGACAATGACCAAACTCCAAAAAGGGATTATAATTTATACACCATTCTTTGGGTCCATTGCAATTTACAACTCCAATTCACCCAATCACCCCGTTTGTCAAGCTAAGGAGTAAAAGGACCATCATGATACACGGGTCTGGCGGAAAAACAGTTTGATGATTAGGAGTGTGTTCTGTTCACCTCAAAAAAAATTAACTTACCTGAACTAAATTTGTTAGATCTGATTGATACTTACTGGAACTTATTTTTATTGTTGTGTTAAACCTAATCAGACTTGAACTGAATTTATTGGAACTGAAACTTATTTTTAAGGTGAAGAGAACACACCCTAGATCGTTAAATTGGGTATTATTGATTGGTAAGATGTTAGATTATTAAAATATTTGTACAAATTTATTTAGAAGTTAAATAGTTACAAGAAATAATTAAAATTTAAGAAAACATGTTTAAAGTTAGGTGGTACATTAACAGAAATATTTGGTCAGAACTTCAATTGTTCAGGAAGCACTTTTAAGTTTTAACATCACCAGGCCTCCAACATTATATTTCATGTTTAATGTGCTTTGTAACTTTCGCCAAGTACGCTCAAGCTATTTTTTCTAGCCATTCTTTGGTTAATTATTGGGTTTGACAACTTCTTCGTTCAGCTAGCTAGATTCGTCTCGATGTGTGGAAAGGAGGTGACTGGCCTATAACTAGCTCAAATGGGCCACTACTGCAAGCAAAGCTTTTCGGAGCATTAAAGCAGAGTTGTACCGCTTTTAGTAACCTTACAAGTCATTCTACTTGGCAAAACAAAATGGCGTAGGTATTCTTCGAGGAGCCCATTGAATCTCTTGCTCGACCATCAATCTGGAAATGGTGCTTAAAACATGTTAAGGTCTAAACCCAACATTTGGAACAATTCCAACTAGAATATGCTTGTGAACTTTGGTTTTCCATCATTGTTGATGTTCTGAGGTAAACCTTATTTACAATGTGTTTGAAGAAAAGTTGCTTAAAAATGATCCAATTTTGGCAGTCCACTGATGAAATGCATTAATACACTTTCTCATGGGTGAGAAGAGATATACAAGTAGGCCCCCGGGTTTTTCCATGCTGATTATATCTTGCTAAAACACCAATTTTGATATGGTGTAGCTCATCACATCTTCTTTCAACACTGGATAGCATTAACCTAAAAATGGCAAAGTTGTCATCTCGAGTATTCATACCACAAGCTATTGTGGAATTCCTTGAACAACATTCTTTAGGTTGGAAGAATATGTATTCTGTAGTGAGTATGAGTTTGTCTTTTACCTAAAACTGCATTGTCTATCTTTCTTCTACAAGTTTTCTTCCTTGATGATGAACACTGCAATGAGAAAGGGGCCTTTGTTCTTCCTGTAGGAATATATAGATGCATATAGCGTAATTTCAGGAAATAATTTCCTAACATCTATCATAGGATCGCAAACATAATCAAACATATGAATCATTCAATAGGGATTAAATATCAAACCTTTGTAGCGTGATTTCCCTGTTGTATGCAAGCTTTGAAGATCCGAGAGCCCCAAGTGTTGCTCCTTTAATTAGTCCAGGAGCACCAGTTGAACACCAACGTTTGGTAGAATGGAAGAGAAGAAATCTCTTGCTTTCACTAGTGGAAAAAAGCTCAAATGCTCCGGTTAAAAAGCCCACAAATGCTCCGTATTTTACGCGTAGCAAACGTCATACGAGCATTTGAGCATTTTACAAATGCTCCGGTTGTTTTTGGAAACCGGAGCATATGACTATCAAATGTTCCGGTTATTAAGGGAAAACCGGAGCATTTGTAGTACAAATGCTTCGGTTTTCCCTAAACAACTGGAGCATTTGTAGTACAAATGCTCCGGTTTTCCCTAAACAACCGGAGCATTTGCCAATTATATTTTTTTTTTTTTAAAAGTAGGGCTTACTGATGCTGTACAGCAACCGCAAGCGTCAAGCTATACAGCAGCCAGCACAATACATTAATAAAAAAGGTTATTTTTTATCTTAAACAACAACAGCACTAGTAAAAACTAACCAAAGTATATAGTCCCCAATATCATTATCATATCTTGCGTCAAGCTATATAGCAGCAAGCATAATACATTAATAAAAAAAAAACGTTATCTTTTGTATTAAACAACAACAACACTAGTAAGAACTAACCAAAGTATAATCCCCAATATCATGTATCATATCTTGTTCCCAATTATGTAACTTGAGTATATTTTAAAAGAGTTCTCAATAGGATGAATACAAAACCATCCTTCTTAATAGAATTACCCAAACCTATTATAGTCATGAACAAAAAGAGCCAAAAGAATTATTATTTCCCACCATCCAGTGAGGAAATATCGGTGAACCTCCTTATTGTTAACACTTACATCACCCATTGTAGCTCCCTTGGCATTATTGAGTAATGACATAAGGTTGTCAGCAGAATGAGAAACAACAACATAGAAAACACCATCATATATCCACCAGCAAAGCTCACTCCAAGCTGCATAGGCTTGCTGCACTCACTCATGGGGAATAGGAAGAACAATATAAGTTAAGCACCCATTATATCCAACACATTTTTTTAATTATTGAAAAAAATAAACAGATCATTCAATGATGATAAGAGCAGAGGCCTGAGAAACATGATAAAAAAATAAGATGGATCAACATTCCAAAAGGTGGCACAACAGAAATTTGTTTAAAACAAAGAAGTGATGATGCTTATAAGCGGGATATTAGGGGTTAAATATTGTGATAGAAACAGCCACTCTCATAACAAAAGATATATAAGCACATCACTATTCTCCACTAGTGAACGCTCACTGACTAAAATAGAAGTCTAACCTTATCTGACCGCATAACACAATATTAAGTGATTGAAGATTAGAACCAATAATTTCGCTATCTTAAAAAAAAACTAGTTAACTAGTATAAAAAAGTCGGGAGGCGAGTAATAAGGTCTTCATAGTTCAGGCAAAATATATATGATGAAAATGAATGGGTAGGAACTTCCGAAACTTGAAGACTGAAAGTAGTAACACTCAGATAAGGAACAATGGAACATTGAGGCAAAAGTTATGCCCTCGCAACTATGAAGACCTTATTACTCCAAAAAAAAAAAAGATTAGACAAAAACAATTAGAAATTAACCACATATCTAAAACAAAGCACTAAGTCCTAGCGTTCAGGCGAATCAGATCCTACTGGACTGCAGCTACTACAGCCATAACCACTTAATATTACTCCACAAGCCTTCCTTAAATCATTGTCAAAGTTGCCAAATAAAGACACAATTAAAATTCAAGTGGCATCTAACAAAAGCATAGTAAAATAAAAAAACCATTAATAGGACAATGAAAAAATTAAGAACAGAACACAAGAGAGATGATTCCATATCTCAAAAATCCGCATATCCAACATCGCTTAGATAACCACTACCCACATTTATTGCCCACATCAACATGTACAATTAAAGAGGTTTTTCTGCACATTTAGACAAGACAACTTCTTCATTTTAGTACAAGAAAAATAAATTTCTCATTAATTGAAGTACAAAACAAACCACTATCACTAAGATATGTTACTATTCTCTATTTAAAAGTCAATCTGGAAGCTAATGTAATTGGGACACTTCTAACCAATACTAGAGTCCATCGAAACAGCATGAGCTACAGAGCATAGACTAGAAACCAGTTCAGCAACATTACTGAATTTGTTAAAAGATCTTAGAGAAGAACACTTTAACCAATATTTTCTACTCAGTAAATTGGTACTCTAAACGCTAATAGTGTGTTTTAACGAAGGAATTAGAAGGGAAAAGGAGGGGAAAAGGCGAATGAACGATGAATATCGGTTAGTTGGCTATACCTTCACCATCATCATTTGCCCGCAAAACAACGAGTATATACTTGACTAGTGAAATTAGGATTAAGGTATACAAAATAAGAGATAAAGCGCCAAGCACATCCTCCTTTTCCTTGATAAGTGCAAATTCAACTTGTTTACAACATCTAAAAAGGCAATATGATTTTCGACTTAACTGCAATATAGGAGTAAAAAAATTTCATGTCATAGCTCAAAAGAGAGGAAAATCAAGCTACTATCAATAACAAAGCTTGGGTAGAACTATAACTTGGAAAACTCAACACACGAAACTGAAGTTTAAGATGCTTGAACGCAAACCAAGCAACTAAAGACCACATCCAAACAGAAAGAAAATAAAGGACACACACCTTCTTACTCCTTTCCTAAAGCTCTCCAACAAAGATGAATGTATCAAATATCAAATAAACCTATACAACAATTAAAAGATAGAAATAAGAAACCCGGAAAATGCAAGAAAAAATCATAACGCTAAAAGAATCAGGTAAACATACAACACTGGCTCACAAATCGCATCACACTAAAGACCTGGGTCATTAACATACAATATCAAAGTGCTCATAGAAAGATCAAAGTATATAATTTTCATATGTTTTTGGTTTTCAAATACTTAAAATTAAAAACAGAGAAGCAATAACCAACCTAGTAAAGTGACACAAGGGGTGCAATACCTCAAAAATGCAAAATCAATGGGAAGTTTACTGCCAGGCTTAATGGTAACTTCAGTGACAGTATCAGCAGGTGAAACTCATGATCACCTGTGCCCACCAAATTGAGCAGACACCTGCTCAGGCACTATGTACCTGTTTTTCAGAACATCCAAGCAACATATTTATTAAATAATACTCTAGAAAAGACACCATTATTAATTGATGTCACAATTAGCTAAAAAAACATAACTATACCGTGCTAACTTGCTCAAATTAGAGTACCAGAGAATTTAGGCACTGAAGTCCCCCCTGCTGCAAAACTAAGAGTTGGGCTTACAACATTCAGGAATATTAATTTCATGTACAAATCATTTCGGAGTTAGTAACAGAAAAATTCTCAATAATATCAACATATCAAGCTCCACTATTTTGCAATTAGACCGAAAGTATTAAATATGATGCACACATCTTGTATTTGACATGGCACATGAGAAAGACCAGTGCTAAATCTGTAACACGACTTCTGACCTTACATAGTTCATTAGAAGTTACTTCATAGCACATTTGAGCACTAATAACAATAGGAATGTGAGTATGTCTGCATGAAACTGTGATATATGATCAGCTTTAAAGGTGAATGGACACATAGTACTTTATAATAAATCAAACACATGAGCAGTCATTATCATTGAGAAAACTGAAAAAAAGTTATATACACCAAGGCAAAATCACCTCACCAGCAACCAGCATTTGACATCAACTACTACCACTAGCACCAAAAATCAACTTCTTTTTCTCGCTTTGTATGATATTCTTCTTGAGCCTTCCAGCGCCAAAATTGCAGTAAAAATTGTCTAATATACTAGATGCAATTTACTCATATATCCATCCAGCTATAATCACCTCACTAGCAACCAACATTTGACATCGACTACTGCCACGAGCACCAAAAATTAAAATCACAAAGTCCGCCTAATCATAATATTCTCGAGACTTCCATCCCCAAAATTGAAGTAAAATATATCATCTACTAATTACGATTTCCTCCAACTTCTATTCAGCTACAATCACCTCAACAGCAGCCAACAGTTAACAATTTGACATTGACTTTATACCAGCATCAAATAATAAAATCCCTCGCAATCCTTGATCCTATCAAAAGTTGCGAACCTAATTTCATTGTAAATCGAGATAAGCACAGCTCGCATACATAGTTGTAACGAAATAAAAGAAAATGAGACCAGCATTTACAGCAGAATCTGCTCAAATCTCTTATCCTTGAGTGCAAAATCTATAAAATTCACAAATTAAAGAACCCTAGATACTCCACTAGATGAAACTGAACAAACAGAAAGCATCATAAACGGGAAAACACTAGGAAATCATGTTGATCGAAAAATCGAAATAATTTTATGAAGTCGTAAAAATGACGAAAGAAATGGAAGGATATAGGGTTTTGAAGCGTGAAAAAAGATGGACAGTAGAAGAAATACCTTAAGCTGAGAAAGAAGACGATTGCAGGTATCGAACTCATTGCGGAGAGACGATGCTTTGAAACGTTGGAAGGTCTGAGAAACTACATCCGTGTTTTGGCATGCTCCGGAACAGCAGCATCGAAATAAAAGTGGCTCCGCTGCGGTGGCCGGATAGGAAATCGAGGTAAGAGATAAAGTTTTTGACCCAAATAAAACCCTAAACGAAATCAAAGAAAACCCTAACAAAATCCCCAAATCTAGAAAACCAAAAAAAAAATCCTAAAATACAGCAATAAATTTCGAACGAAATTACCTGGACATGCATTCCAAGGAGTGGACCGAGAGTGAAGAGGGGAAGAGAGAGAGAATCAGTTTGATGGAGAGGGAGAGGGAGAGAAGCAGTTTGATGGAGAGGGAAATAGAGAGAGAACGACGAAGGACGAAGGAGGAGGGATGGTGGGGTGAGCAAAGGACGACGAAGGGAGGGACGGTGGTGGTGGAGTACAGTGCGAGGTTTGAGAGAGGAAGTTGGGAGGGAGGGAAAACAATCGAGGGAAGGAAAGATGATGAGGGTCGAAATAAAAATATCCTAGAAATAGGTACAGTGCTTCATGAATTGAGAGAGGGTCTAAGTGCTCGGGTTGGTTCTAACCAACCCGGAGCATTTGACATCAAATGCTCCAGTTGACTAATCAACCCGAGCATTTGTGAATTTTTTTATTGAAATTTTCACAAATGCTCGGGTTGATTAGTCAACCGGAGCATTTGATAAGTAGCAAAAGCAGTTTTTTCCACTAGTGTTTTAGGTGGTATAGGCGTCGGTTAGGGAGAATAGTTTAGAGTTTCACTTTCTCTCTCTTGTGAAAAGAAACTGATTAATGAATTAATCACCTAAACCCTAATATTATATCCTATATATAATAGAAGAGTCATAGGCTAGTTAGGAGAACTAATTCTCCTCCTATTCCCCTTTGGACCGGCCCAACCCTAATCCTAAATGGATTTGGATTGCTTTGTCCAACTTGTGCTACAATGTGTGACCTCATAGGATTAATCTATTTTAGTTATAGGCCCAATCAATATTGTCCTATTAATCATATTTATTCTCTAGCAAGAAAATACGATTACTAAAATAATTAACTTTATTATCTTCATAATATAAATCCTATTTATATTTAGTAATTGTCGGGATGTCTAAGGACATATTCCTTCAATCTCCCACTTGTCCGAAGACAAGAGCGCAATGTTAAATTCCTTAAGTCACTTAATGCCAAATTTGATAACACCATGTTATCCTCAAATTTATGTTCCTTGATCGCCGAGTTCGAACTGCTCAAATAAGGATTAACTATTTAATCCTATTCCGCATGGCCATGCAATTTTTCAGTTCTCACTCATCAAGAGGCCCAGACACCATTCGTATTTAATAGGAGAACTTATCCACTCTTGTATGACCATAACTCCCACTCAATTCTTAGCCCACCTGATCACTGCCTTTATAACCTCCTTTTACGGCGCGGCGTTTAACAGCGTCAAGGTTAAACTAATTATATTGTGGTTATTAAGACATACTCATGTCTAAGGAATCCACTAAATATAGTAGTTCGATTCTACTTTTAGAATCTAATTAGGTCAAGTCTCAATGTATCAACTATACATCCATATAATCAATTAGACATCTCTATGTCTCCATATCACATGGAACTGTGCTATCAATTAATTATATACTAGTCTTTTAATTAAATCACTTATGTCTAATTTAGTGATATAGACTAGGGACTTTAAATAAATTGTGATTTATGTTCACTTTATAGGGTTCCATTATCAAAACGTTTTCGATAACCCTATTTGAAAACACAAATTATTTGAACATTTTATTTAATACTAAACCAAACAATTAAATAGGAAACGAATTTTTATTGATAAACATTCAAAGCATAATAAATGTCTTTACAATTGTAAACATGAAGTAAACAACCTAAAGCTATTCTCCCATATGCTTAAGCCCCATAGACCTAGTATGACACTCATGTTTAGGTTGAGCAAGCGGTTTAGTCAGAGGATCTGCTATGTTATCCTCAGTATGAACCTTGCTTACTTTCACATCCTCTCTACCAACGATTTCTCGAATGAGATGAAATTTCCTGAGCACATGTTTAAACCTTTGATGCGATCTGGGTTCCTTAGACTGAGCAATGGCACCATTGTTATCACAATACAACTCAATGCCATTCTCAATGCTAGGAACTACACCAAGCTCACCAATGAACTTTTTGATCCAAACATCTTCTTTTGCTGCATCAGCTGCTGCAATATACTCAGCCTCTGTTGTAATATCCGCGATGGTACTCTGCTTAGAGCTCTTCCAGCTCACAACTCCTCCATTGAGACAAAATATGAAACCAGATTGAGATCGGAAATCATCTTTGTCACTCTGGAAGCTTGCATCGGTGTATCCAGTAACAACCAACTCACTATTTCTACCATAAACCAAAAAATTATCCTTAGTCATTCGCTAGTACTTAAAGATGTTTTTCGCTGTAATCCAGTGCGCATCTCCTGGATTTGACTGGTATCTGTTGCATATACTCAAAGCATATGCAACATACGGTCGAGAGCATATCATGGCATACATAATGGATCCTACTGCAGAAGCATAGGGAACATTACTCATACGCTTGACCTCATCAGGACTCGAAGGACACTGAGTCTTGCCAAGTGTTATGCCATGTTGCATAGAAATGAAACCTCTCTTGGAGTTTTCCAGCTTGAACCTTGCAAGAACCTTATTAATATAAGTCTCTTGACTAAGTCCAATCAGCCTTTTCGAACTATCTCTATAGATCTTTATTCCCAATATGTACTCAGCCTCTCCTAGGTCTTTCATAGAGAAATAATTTTTTAAGCCATTGCTTGACTGACTCAAGCATGGTCTTATCATTTCCTATGAGAAGTATGTCATCCACATACAAGACCAGAAAAGTAATACTACTCCCACTTAACTTCTTGTATACACAAGATTCCTCTTCATTTCTGAGAAAGCCAAATTTCTTAACTGCCTCATCAAATCTGAGGTTCCAACTCCTTGATGCTTGCTTTAGTCCATAAATGGACTTCCTAAGCTTGCATACCCTCCCTGGATTTTCTAGATCTTCAAAACCTTGAGGTTGTGTCATGTACACATCCTCTTTCAAGAACTCATTCAAGAAAGCGGTTTCGACATCCATTTGCCATATTTCATAGTCATGAAAGGCAGCAATCGCGAGGATTATCCTAATGGACTTCAGCATGGCTACTGGTGAGAAGGTTTCATCATAGTCAATACCATGAATTTGTTTGAAACCATTCGCCACCAACCTTGCTTTGAAAACACTAATGTTTACATCCTTGTCTGTTTTCAACTTGAAAATCCATTTGCATCCAATGGGTTTTACCCCATCAGGCAAATCAACCAAGTCCCATACTTGTTTTTCAGACATGGAATCCATTTCAGATTTCATGGCCTCAAGCCATCTTTCGGAGTCTTGACTATCCAAAGCATCTTTGTAGCTAGTAGGCTTTTCTGATTCTAAAATCGTTATTTCAGAACTTTCAGTCAAAAGGAAATCAATATATCTCTTTGACGGAATGATGGTCTTACTAGATCTACGTTGGGGAACAACATATGAAGTTTCTACCTCACTAGGTTGAGTGACTTCGCATGGAGTATCTCCAAGTGGGACGGTAGGAGGTACGTGAATTGAATGCACCACCTCCTGAGCATTTTCATGCCGGGTCGCCTCTGATGAGGTGTTAACCTCATCCATTTGTTGCTCATCTCGAACTTCTTCGAGATATACATGTCTCCCACTTGTTTTTCTGGAAATAAACTCCTTTTCTAGGAAGACACCATTACGAGCAACAAACACTTTGTTTTCGCTTTGGTTGTACAAGTAGTATCCCTTAGTCTCTTTTGGGTAACCCACAAAAAGACATTTATCGGATTTGGGTGAAAGCTTATCAGAAAGTAAACGTTTTACATAAGCTTCACAACCCCATATCCCTAGAAAAGACAATTTTGGAACGTTTCCAGTCCACATTTCATATGGTGTCTTTTCCACTACTTTGGATGGTGCTCTGTTAAGTGTGAATGCCGCTGTTTCAAGCGCAAATCCCCAGAATGAAATAGGAAGATCAGCAAGACTCATCATGGATCGGACCATATCAAGTAGAGTTCGATTCCTTCTTTCAGAAATGCCATTTAACTGTGGTGTTCCTGGTGGAGTCCATTGTGAAAGTATTCCATAATCCTTCAAATGATCACCAAATTCTTGAGATAAATATTCACCACCACGACCGAATCGTAATGCCTTAATTTTCTTCCCAAGTTGGTTTTGTACTTTATTCTGGAATTCCTTAAATTTTTCAAAGGATTCCAACTTATGCCGCACGAGGTAAACATATCCAAATCTGCTCACATCATCGGTAAAAGTAATGAGGTAACTGTACCCTCCCCTAGCCAACGTACTCATAGGTCCACAAACATCCGTATGTATGAGGGCTAAAAGGTCATTGGCCCTTTCACTTAAACCTGTGAAAGGAGACTTTGTCATTTTCCCTATCAAGCAAAACACACAAGTATCAAATGATTCGAAATTCGAAATCAAATGATTTGAGAATTCCATCTTTATGAAGTTTCTCAATGCGCTTTGAGCTTATGTGGCCTAATCGACAATGCCATAGGTATGTAGGGTTTGAATCATTTGCTTTATGTTTCTTGCTGTCTATGTTATAGATGTGGGTTTCTAAGTCTAGCACATATAAACCATTTGATAACTTAGCGAAGACATAGAACATATCATTCAAATACGCAGAACAACAATTGTTCTTTATTGTAAATGAATAACCTTCGGAATCCAAAACAGGAATCGAAATAATGTTCTTTGTGATAGCAGGAACATAATAACAATTATTAAATTCTAAAACTAATCCTGAAGGTGAAAGTAGACTATATACTCCCAATGCCAATGTAGCAACTCGTGCTCCATTGCCAACGCGAAGATCTACTTCTCCCTTTCCCAATGTTCTACTTCTTTTGAGGCCTTGCATATTACAAATAATGTGCGAACCACAAGCGGTATCAAATACCCAAGAAGCAGAAGTTGCTAAGTTAACTTCTATAACATACATATCTGAACTAAAAACTCCTTTCTTTTGATCCTTCAGATATTTGGGGCAACTGCTTTTCCAATGACCAACCTTGTTACAGGTGTAACAATAGTGCTCATCAGCAACTTTTGGTTTTGGTGTAGTCTTTTGCTTTTCAGAAGTTTGAGACTTGGCAACTTGTTTGCTTTTGTCCTTCTTAATAGCAATCTCAATCCTATTGAGCGATTGCCCTTTACTAACCATAAGAACATCCTCATATTCTTTTCTAGGCTGGTTAGGGATGTTTCGCTCAGTCTGAGTTAGCCTTTCATGCATCTCTTGCATCGTTGCTTCCTCCCCTTGCATGTGAAAGTCGTTGAACTTTTGAGTTCTGAGAACGATTCCCATATCCCTTTCACTTGCAATGAAACGTTCAACATTCGATTTGTCCTTCGAAAGGACGGAGCGCAAATTACAAGTAGAATTGTTGGTGTTGATATTGTTGTTACTAGACATAATTACTACAACAAATAATAAAGCAAGATTCAATCAATGTTTATCAAGAAAGCAGCAATTAAACAAATTTTAATTAACTACTACCCTTTATTCAAAATGAAAGTCCCCCATTGAATAAAAAAATAACCAAGATCCCCTCCCACTACAATCAAACGGACTTTGGCCCTGCCTTCAATTTATAGTAGTTAAGGTAAGTAAACATTTTACTAATTATAACTAATTATAATTCTTGGTAGACATGTTAACAACTCATTGTTTACTCCTATCTCTTAGCTTCAAAACCCAAAACGTTGTCTTTTGATGGTTTTGTTGAGTTAAACCAAACATTAACATGTAAGTTTCAAAAACCTACCCTACTATCCCCGGAACTATGAGCAACACCTTGCTTTGGCAGAACCTATTACTCATGATCTAAGGCTTTATAGGTGTTGTTTGGAAAAACAATTGAACTCAATATTACTTTTGGGGACCTAAGTTTGCTAATATGGTCAATCAAAAGTGAACATATGAATCAATTAACCAAAAACAAACTTAGAATCAAGCATTTAAACAAAATAAATGCAAGAAAATTATATATATAAGCAATAACTAAATGATCTAGTATGGCCCCTATACTTAGGAAAATAACTGATCTTCATGAATCCTCCCTTGAATCTCCATGGATCACCATCCTTGAAACTCCTTGAATACTCATGCTTGATTACATAATTTGAATTAAATAAGTAATGAAAATTTAAAGTTTCAAAAATACAAACGATTCGCAGATCGTATTTAATTTACATTCAAATATAACGATTCGCAGATCGTATTTACTATCCTAATTTGGGTCATACTAGTCACAACATGCAATATATAATATCATACATATTATATTAAACATCCACGTATTTATAATATCAAAATAAAATAAACACAAACTATTTACTTATTAAAAATTAATAAGCAAATAAACTTTCCATAATAATTATAAAACTTAACAACTTTAAACTAGAAATTATTTAGGAAACTTTATTATTTTAATTCAATTACTTATTTAAATATGGCAATAATCATTATTATTCACAAATTTGCAAACTAGGAAACTTTTGGATTCATGCTCAAGTTTGAAAAATCAGATTTTTCTTAAAAATAAATTTTATTTTAACGTTGACCACGTTTGACCGTAGACCAGCAGCACAAGGCTGCCAGTCAACAGCCAAAAGGACCAAAACTTCACGCTTCCCCCGCTGGAAAACGAAACCATTCACCAACACCATGCTCAACTCACGCAAAAACACCAGCCATCACTTCCACGGGAGTCGGTACCACCTGCCGCCGGGAATCTGTCATTGGCGCCAGAAATCGCCGGCCAAACCCCCGCTAGCACTCGCCGGTTGGAGAACAGCCAACAGAACACCAGCAGCCACGCGAGGAAGGGTACGCGCCACCCACCCAGCGACACCAGCGCCGCCCTTGACTCCCCTTTGCCGCCTACCTAAAACCGCCCTCCACCGTGGCTCCACTGGCACAGGTGGGGCCACCCAGCCATGGTGGGAAATCCCTTTTGAATTTGCAACAATTTATAAAATTTCAATTAATCTTTAATTAACAGTTAATTAAAAGATTTAGGATTGAATTGGTTGTTAATAATCCGAAAATTATGGCAAAAATTTTAAATCAATCAACAAATCTTAAACAAATTTTAAGTTTATTGAGATTAGATTTCAATGTATAATCTTTATTAACATTAAATCCAACAAGAATTCAAATTTATGGTAAAAAATCAAATATTATCCAAAAAATTCAGAAAATTAACAATTAAATTCTAAAAAATTCAAAAATAATTTTTAGGGTGAACTAATGAATTATCATAACAAATAAAATCAAATATTTTAATTATTATCCTTAAATCTTAAGAATAATCAAATTAAACATAAATTTTAACCAAAATTCATAAATAATATGATAAAATTCAAAAATTAGTGAGGAAAATAATCAAATTATTTTTCAGCCATCATATTATTCTAGATCTATGTGGATGATGAATAGATTTATTTAACAAGTAAAAATTCAAATCTTTTAATTGTTAACAAATTATTTCAATGATTAATCAAATTAAACATTAAATAATTTTAAATCTAACAAATATATTTATAAAATTCCGAAAATTTTGGAGTGAATCAAAAAATTAATTTCATCCATAATATAAAAAATTCGGACCTTTACAAAATTATTTGAGCATAAATCACAAATAAATCAATTATTTACAATTTCCAATCAATTAATATCAAATATCAATTATGCAAATTCAATCCATAAATAAATCCTCCCTTAATTGAATAAAAATAATAACTTTGCATACAATAACATGATCATATGAATATTATGAATTAGGCAAAACTGATACCACTGTAGGAATATATAGATGCATATAGCGAAATTTCAGGAAACAATTTCCTAACATATATCATAGGATCGCAAACATAATCAAACATATGAATCATTCAATAGGGATTAAATATCAAACCTTTGTAGTGTGATTTCCCTGTTGTATGCAAGCTTTGAAGATCCCAGAGCCCCAAGTGTTGCTCCTCTAATCAGTCCACGAGCACCAGTTGAACACCAACGTTTGCTAGAACGAAAGAGAAGAAATCTCTTGCTTTTAGGTGGTATAGGCGCCGGTTAGGGAGAATAGTTTAGGGTTTCACTTTCGCTCTCTTGTGAAAAGAAACTGATTAATGAATTGATCACCTAAACCCTAATATTATATCCTATATATAATAGAAGAGTCATAGGCTAGTTAGGAGAACTAATTCTCCTCCTATTCCCCTTTAGACCGGCCCAACCCTAATTCTAAATGGATTTGGATTGCTTTGTCCAACTTGTGCTACAATGTGTGACTTCATATGATTAATCTATTTTAGTTATAGGCCCAATCAATATTGTCCTATTAATCATATTTATTCTCTAGCAAGAAAATACGATTACTAAAATAATTAACTTTATTATCTTCATAATATAAATCCTATTTATATTTAGTAATTGCCAGGATGTCTAAGGACATATTCCTTCACTTCCCTATCTCGAGGCTTATGAGAGACTTCAAGAAGAACAATTGTTCTTCAGCCACCTCCAATGATCCCAAGGACAAGCTTAAAGTAATCCATAATTTTGCAGTTAGAATGAAGGGAAAAAGTAATTATGTATACGAACTACGAAGTAATCTTTTATTTGCATGAAAGTTCTTGTGGTTAATCATAATCATCATCCATTCTTCAAACAAAAATCATCTTAGTAGTCTTAGAAGGGCAAATGAAACTCCCTTCATCCTAGAAAGATATGAGCACTTCTTACGACATGTAGTGTAGTTACAAATGGTGTTTTAATAAAAATTAGATGTGATATGATCAGTTGATGAGATATCTTTTATTGAAAGAGAGAAAGTATTGTATTCTTTTATTAATGATTATAGAGTAGCCAGTAGGGACTTAGGGAGTTATAAGACTCATATACTAACAGTGGGACCATGGTAAAAAAAAAGTTTTCAAACTCATTGGAGACAAACGAAAAAAAAAGTGTTCAAATTCTTCTAGGGCAAATAGGGTAATTCATAAGGTTAGCTATGTAGATGGAGTGGTAAAGGGAGAAAGTTAAACCAAGTGCTATTAGGGAAGAATCATAACACCGTCATAAAAAGTTCCTATATTTCGTGAAAACTAACTTATCTAGGATCCCAAAAAACGATAACTAAAACTTCTACCCTAGTTACTAAAGATCAAATAATTTCCATTGTACACCTTAAGTTGAATGATCATTTCTTTTTCGTCAAAAACTACCTTATACACCCACTTTTGAAAATAACTACCTTATAAAATACTTTTTTTAAAAAAATTACCTTAAAAATTCCACAACATTGAGTAGCACTACCAGTTGACAAAAAAACGTTAGTAGATTCCATCAAAGGGTCCCACCTTTTGTTTTCCCTCCCTTCTCATATACCATCCTCTCGTACTTCCTTTTTTTTTGCACTTAAAACATAGGAGCTTCTTCTTCTCCAATCAAAGGCGAAATTCTCACCCTATAGATGGTAGAAACGACATTCCCAAATCAAATTCATCCATCTCTTATTTTAAAAGGTATCTATTATGGTGTTAATGCTTCAATTAGTCAATTAGGATTTTTTGAATTGCGTCAACTCTAGGATTCTTAGATTAATTGAGTCATCAGAATTAAGGTTTTTGTTTTTGAAATTTAGAGTTTATTCTAATTTGCGTCAATTTTAGGGTTTCCAACTAGCACAATTAAAAATTAGGACTCCCAATTAAATATACAAATAGTATCTTAGGCAACACAAACAAAGAAAAGCTACATATACAAAGTTTTGGCAACAAGTTAAAGTGGTAAATTTCGTACAATTGTTGTAGTTTTCCCTCTTTATTGACTGCAAGAAACTTTTTTCCTCTTTCCATGGTCCCCCATTATACCGCGTCCTTCCTCCTTCCCGTGATCAATGACAGTAACAACTTAATGATGTTCTAAATGAGGTAAGAAATTTGGAGTGGAAAGTAAAGAGGATTGAGGATTTGGACCATGGAATCCTCGAGTAAAGTTGAAATTTGCAAGAGACAGAAGGACAGAGAAAGAGAAGTTATTGGAAGATAACAGAGGAAGGTGGAGGATTGTTACTTTAAGTGTAACGGGGTGTTTACATAATTTTAGAATAAGAAAATGGGGGGAGGGAACATAAATTAGGCACTTTGAGAGAATCTACCTAAAGTTTTCTATCAACTGGTAGTGCTACTCAAAGTTTTGGACTAGGTACTTTTTGATAGTTTCAAAAGTGGATAACTTACTTCTAACTTCTAAGGTAGTTTTTGAAAAACGAAAAAGACCAAGATTTTAAATTTACAGTTGAACTTGGGATTTGCAAAGAGTTTAGGTCTTCGATTAAAGTCAAAAACTCCAAATTAGGACGAAAGATGAGAAAGGCATCAACTCAACTTTTCCCACCTCGCGCATGAAATGTTGATTTAATCCTCACGACTTCAAGAGCAACTTAGATTTGTATGACCTCCCCACTTTCTTCCACGGTGTCATTTTAAGTCTTTTAGAAAGAGGCTACCACACAATGTAAAGGGAGAAAAAAAAAAGGGGGACGCAAAAAAAGAGATGATTTAATTCAACTTTATTTTAGGACATTCTTACAACAAAACAATGTACTTTTGTAATTCATCTACTAAAAGGTCTACTACTGGGGTCCTCGATTGCTCAAGAAAAATGTCAGTAAACATAAGTCTGAAATCTGAAAAAACAAAACCATTATCACTTTAAGACTGATCATACCACCCACAGACCACAAAGGAGCTCACTAGTCACAAGGTACTGCCTCTTCATCATAATGGCAAAAGGTGCACAGACAAAATATCTTAAATACCTTTAATAAGTAAACTGTAGTTAGATTTCAATCAAGGTAACTACGAAATTTTAGCCCCATTGTGAGGTGCCTAAAGGCCGGACAAGAATGAATATTCCAAGTCGAAAAAGCATAGTCGATTATGGAGTCATGTACTAATGCTTTCGCTAGTTGAGCTCGTAATTTCTCCCATATCTTTCTTTTTCCTTTTGTGAAAAATGGAAAACCATCCAACAACCCATAGCCTACTAGACTCCGACTAATCCGATTTAATTCGAGACATGCCTCCTACCAAGCGATGCTACATTACCATGGCTCACCCTAAAACCTCTGGTTAAGCTAGAACAAGCCTTTACGATCTAAGCACTTGTTGCTAGTTGAGCTCATAATTCCTACCATGAGTATCCACTTTATATGCACTATTAGCAGTTCCTTTACAAAAAAGCAAGATCATACTTCAATAAAGAGCGCAATAATATGTACAATAAAATAAAATCTACTTCCATCTTCTTTCTTTCGATTTCTACCACGTTGGCTAATCTTCCACATCTTACAAAGGTCCACTATAATCTAGATTGCAGATAATTTTCAATTAAGAGAGAATCTTTACTATTATAAGATAAATCAAGCTTATACACTAGTATTATATCATCTACGAGAAAGTCAAGCAGCAGTTTGACAAAGCTTCTTCATGGACAAAATATAGTGGGTGGGGAAAGTATGGGTCCTCGGTCATCAACACATGATAGAATCAGCAATTCAGCATGGACTATATTTAGAGACATACAAGACTCAATTACCAAGATTCTTGTCAAATTTAGTTAGGTAAAATATACTTAAGAAAGTTTTAGTCCTACCACTGATGGCAAAATCGAGCACGGAAGATCCAATTTCTATGTGTTGAATTAACACACATATTTAAGGGGGAGATAAAAATGCACTGCAACAAAATTCTATCATAGAGTTGATTCAGACAACCCTTGACATAGTCTGTGATTGAATACCAAAGTAGCACATTCTCCGTAAACGAAACTAGTGATGCAATAACTGTATCCACCTATCAAAAGAAAATAAGCGAAAGAAGTAACACCAGTATCTGCAAGGATGTTGGCATACGGGTGTATATAAGTTCTCAAGTGACCAATCTGAACCAACTTCCGGTGACTTCGTAAAAGCCTTCGTGAACCACATAATTAGAAGCACAAAACATCTGTAAAGAGGAACAACAATAAGCCTTCCTGAATTTTGTTATGCTGGAGAGACAATCCACTGAAACAAAGATATAGCACCACCCAAAACTGCATATTAATATCATGACCTCAAGTGTAAACTAATCAAAATACATGGCCTAGAACACTAATGAATACACACGGCCTAGAGAAGACTAATCAATATACAAGGCCTAGAGAAGACTAATCAATATACAAGGCCTGAGTAGCAATGTAGTTTAAATAACTTCACATTTTTTGTTGTACGCCAATAACACCATGAATAAGTAGAAAGTACTTTCGCTACTTAAAATAGAAACTAAATCTCAACAAGTGCATATCTCATATCAAGAAAAGGGGGGAAAACAGAACTGATCAAATCACCTTAGTTCAGAAAATTACTTTAAAACTATTCACATTCCAAAGAATAAAAAAGAAAGATCAGAAAAGAAAAGAAAAAAAACAGATCAAATCACCCCATCTCAAGCCAATTAAACATGGCAAAGAAAGATCATTAAGGTATGACACTAATTTCAAAACTTTAACTTCTAATTAAAATTATCATAGCGGTATTCCATTAGTATAGAAGCTCAAAGAGTATGATTTATGTGGCAGTGTAAAAGCTGAATGATAAGATCAAATACTTACTTCGGATTATGCTCCAGAACTCTAATTGAGATGGATACGCAACATATCATCGGTGCTGAATGATCTGGGCATCTGGTAATCATTTCTCCTCAAAGAGACAAGTCTTTTCATGACAATAAAAAGTACACTTGTCCTTGCTTTGATTTAAGTCAAAGATAGTATTACCCCATCCTCACTACAGCCATGGTCACATAAAATCTGCTGTTCACCTTTTATGCATCTGGCATCCCTTATACAGACATCTGTTTACATATATGCACATTCATAAATTGCCATCAAATTCATTTTCAGTCTCAGTTCTTACTCGCACGTTATATTACAATACCCAAAACCTATGATCTCTCAATATTGTGACTTCCTTTCCCTTCTCCTTCCACTACAAACCACAAGTTTGACAAACAAAATAGATTTATAATATTGTACATGTACATCAGCAACAAGACTGAGATAACATATCGTCTTCTACACAGTCAATACTCCCAAGTAAACCACCCCAGATCTCCTTTCCTAACAGCTAGAAATACCTGATCACAAACCAATAAGGAACCTGATCTTGAAAATTTAACCATATGCCAAACTTATGATATCTCACCATGTCCCAAACTGGCCCAGCAGTCCAAACAAAACTACACATGCAAAACTTCATATACTAAATCAGATCTAGGGAAACGAACGTCATATCAACCACCATAATTATGTTCCAAGATGTAATAGATTAAAATAAATGTACATTCCCCACTTAGTGTAAAGAGCCTTAGAGCAATTTCAAAAGGGGGAATAGGAGCCAGGAAGGTTGAGATAATAGAAGTGCCATAGATTCCTCTTGCCTGCCTTGAACTATGATATTCTCTTCATTACACCACCTCTTTTTTCGGTTCTATTCTCAATAATCCTTAAATTACAATGTAGAAGACATATAATAGTGCACAAAAGCAAATGAAAATATGAAATTGAAGTAGATAGAGAGATGCAAAGAAGCCAAGGGACTATTTCATTCATTCTTTAAGCATTCTATTCAATAATTGGCATTTGTAACTTCTCCTTTCAACATGAATAGGAGCTCAGCCTCAATAGCAACAAAATATCAAAAGAGAAATTTTAGCAAGGACTTGGCTAAAGATGGAGTAGATATATTAGCTCTATACTAGACATGGAGTTCATGGTTTGGCTTAATTGGGCCCTTCAGAGAGTGCATCATCAACAAAAAGGGATTATGTGATGAATCTAGCTTGAGCAAAGCTTTTCAAGGGCAAGAGTTTCATCCCCACCAACAACTTCCAAAGTACTCCTCACCAATGCTTCAGGAAAGCCCATTTCAACTAGCCTCTGTACCTGCATAATAAACAACTTCCTATGACATCATACAAATGGACATATGTATGGTTGACTCAATGACATACTCACAAGGAAGATGATAAAATGAATGGAAGTTTTTAGAGGCTCTGCTATTAAGTAATTCATGTACCTTCACATCAATCCCAAGAGAAGATGTTTTGGCAAAAGCTTCTGTCCAATAACGAGCAGTGCCTACGAAGGTCTGGTAGTCTCGAAGATACTGCATCACATAATTTAGAAGTACAATGAAATAAATGTCCTGCTGCATTAACTTGTAAGCATAGAAATTGGTGGCTAAAAACTCCCTTCCCCAAAGAACTAAAGTTGCACATGAACCACATACAGGAATTTCAGATTCAAAGACTTCCACATTAGCAGAAAAGTAACCTGTTGAGCAACAACAGCATCCTGAGGATCATCTGGCTGTGGTGCAGAAAGCAATGCTTGTATGGAGACAAGTGCTGTCTTCAAAGTAAGTGCAGGACTCCATTGGTCTTTCAAGATATCCAGGCAGATAGCCCCACTCTGACTGCTAATATTAGGATGCCTTCAATATAATGCACGAATACACATTAAACTTGTAATCTCCTGAGAGTAGCACATAAATTTTTTTTATAAATAAAAAGTTGCCTTCAATATAATGCAAGAATACACATTAGCTTGTAATCTCCTGAGAGTAGCACATAATTTTTCTTTAATAAAATAAAGTTACAATAGTTTAAAGTTTAAACAATGTACCAAGACAATAAGTAGACCTTTCTCTCCCAAGGAGGGTAGAGGTAGGTAAATGCATTCCCACAGCACTAAACATTCATCTAATACTAAAGCCCTAAGAGGCTCAAACTAAAAGACCAAAACCCACAATAAGCTACAATCTTGTGAAATGTTACAAAAATCTCTTTCTGGAAGAAACCACAAAATCACCAGAAAAGCATGCCGTTTACGAGCTCGTCTGGAAATGCTCTAATATGGAGGTGGACAAATCAAAATGGTACAAGAAAATGGCCATTTCATAATGCAGCAGTCAGGTTTGCTTCCTGTTTCAACAATTCTATAGTGTATAACAAACACCTTGAGCATGGTAGACCTTCTGCCTTGCAATAACCTGAGCGTAGTTTGCACAAAATGACAAAAATAGTCACCTGAACAAGAAACCATCACGCTTTTAAGAACCTCATAAGGCCCTAAAAGGCTCAAACCAAAAGACCAGAATGTAACCTAATAAGCGATGATCTTATGACATGTTACAAAAATTTCTTCATTCCATTCCGGCAGAAAATCACACACCAGCCAGAAAAGCATGCTGTCTATGGGCTCATCTGGAAATGCTACAAGAAAATGGCCCTTCCATAAAGCAAAGATAGATTTGTTCCTTGTCTCAACACTTCTATACTGTATAAAAAACACCCTGAGCATAGTAGATCTTTGGACTCGCAATTTATTATCTGTGCATAATTTATACAAAATAGTCACCTGAACATAGTGTAAGTGGAGACTATTAAGAGCCTCAGACTTGCAAATAATATTTGAGCTTGTAGAAGTATTTGGATGTAGAGGCTTCTGCAAGCATAAGTGGGAAAAATACAAGAGAAGGCACCTAAAAAAAGTTGGTTAACTGTAGCCGGCAAAAGATTATCCAAGATAGAGTAAAGCTCCAAGGACTCGTTGAAATTGTCAAATTCTCCACTTTCAATTTTATGGATGCATCCTAAATTTGATAATCTCAGCAAACTAAATGTCTTGTCTCTAAGAAGAAGGCCCGGGTTGGGACATATTGTAGAGAAGACAAATGACAAAGATGAGAAGAAACAAACACAGATTTGTTGTCCCCCGCCCCCCTTTCCAGGAGGCAAGATTATTCGCAAAACAAAATCCCCTTTATACCAACTATACATTTGGCCAAAGGACAGAAAGCGGTTAAATCTGTGGCATAATATCTTGGATTGAAATAAAAAATTCCTAACTTCCCCAATAAATTTAGGCTTGAATATGAACTGCAAAATCACTCACAGAGTAAGATGTTAAGATTAGCCCAGAATCCACTTTCCCATGATTCCAATCACATCAAATGAATCCACAGTTAAAGCTACACATACCAGGTTGATAGAATCCTTCAAATATAATCAACACAACCAACAAAACATATGGAAAGATTCTCTGAACCTTAAAAGGTAGTAATTCTCATTTGACAGTGCATTCTATGCATCAGAGCACATATGATCAGCATAGATATATCAGACAGGGATAACTGTGATAATTCTAATTTTCTCATCACTTGCAGAATACACTGCCAAGAGAGCACCACATACCGAAATTATTAGAACTTCTATGACACCGAATTAAAATCACCAAAGCAAACTAACAGAAATTTAAGACGTCACATTAACAAGGATTAAGTCTTGCATCACTGTAACAAACAAACATAATTCACCATTAGAATCCTTTGAACCCCATAATACACCAAAATCAGCTCAATTGAACAAACACTGATTAATGCAATAAGATATTTTGTTGAAGCATTTGCCTCAAAGTATGCAGTTATACTCTTGCTGGCATTTTACACATTATGCTAAGTGGAAGTAAACCTCCTATATTACGAGAAACATGGCTAATCAACCAATCAGGAAGTGAAAAAGAAATGACAAACATCTTACCAAACTTTTGTCAGAAACTTCATCATAGGTGGCTCGAAAGGGTAACCATCTGTAAGAAAGAATCCAGCACTGATAAAATTAGCGAATGCAGCCAACGCCATTTCACAGTAAAAAAACACTAATCATGCATACAACTAGGAGAAGTACAAGCTTAATTGGAAATTAATAAAGAGTGATGAAGTGTCTACTTGAATTCGGGAGTCCAGCTTTCAGGTGTCGTAATCGGCCATTTCGCAGAAGAATGTCAGGTTTTTGGTGTAAAATGTAGTTCAAGAAAATTTTCGCGTGAATACACACAGTGGCGGATGTAGTGTATACCACGCTGGGTCACGTGCACCAGCATTAAAAAAAATTTCACAACCCAATTCACGGTTCTCACTTCACGCGCATTCTCACATCTCTCAAAAACCTTCCTTTTCTCTCACATCTCACATCTTCTCCCGTTCTCTCTCATACAATCTTAAATCTCACAATTCACCTTCTCACTTCTTCCAACGCGTGACGCGTCACCGCTTCACCGAAGTGACGGCCTCACCGGCGCCGCCACCGCGAACCCGCTGCAAAGCCTCGAACCCGCGACTCCGCGAACTCTTGCTAGCTGCTTAGGTGCTATTGAGTCTATTGTCCTGCTCGACGTTCGTCGGTTCGTGACTCGGAACTCCTGCCTCGCCTGATTGCAGCCGCTCGGAACTCCTCTTGGAACTCGGTGGACGCCGGACGGTGGACGTTTGTGACTAGATACGTACTTCTTGACTTCTTCTTTTACTTAACAGATTAGGGTTCACCAATTTCATTAGAATTAGAAAATAAATTGCTATTTCACTTGTTATGGGTGTTTATATCTCATATTATATAATTTAGAATTGTTATAAATGTTGATTTTGTTGTTGTACTTTGATTTGGGTGTTATTGGTGTTTGAAAATTGAAATGGAATTATGTTTGAATTGGGTGTTATGTTGATTTTGTTGATTATATGTTAGATTCCGTATTAGTTTTGCATAAATGATATGTTATATTACATAAATGCATAATTGGCCTAATTACTAGTACATTTGTGATTTTGGTGAAACGGCACTATGGCAAATTGGGAGCATGTTTCATTTGATGAGATACATATTGATTTAGTTAAATTGTAACTTGATTTTCAGATTTGATAATGAAGAGAAAACGTAGTCCAAACAAAATGCAAAATATTGCTAGTTTCTTCACTAAGAAAAATCCAACTCCAAATTCTCCTCCACATCCAACACAAAATGAACAAATTTTGTCTCCTCAAGTAGCAAGCGAACAACATTCCTCTCCATCACACTATTCAATTCAAAATTCCCCTCAAAATTCTCCTCACAATTCCCCTCAAAATTCTCCTCAAAATTCTCCTAGCGCTCCGATCTTTGGTCAAAGACTAAGTGAAATTGATTTCGCCAATCTTCCACAAGACCCGGGATTGAGGAGAAAGATGAGTGATTTCCATAAAGATGATAGAGATTTAGTGAGGACTTATGGAGAACTTACATTCAAAGAAAACCTTGTCAACCTAAAGACTTCGTATTTCCTCAAACACTTATTGCACAAAAAAACCGTCGATTTGTTGCCAAGTGGTTTGTAACATGGAGTTGGCTTGAGTATAGTGTGGAAAGGATGCTGCCTATTGTTTCATTTGTTATTGTAGATCGATATCAAAACATGAAAACTCGTCACAACATTTGTAATCATTTTTACTACTATTTGAATGTATTTTGTAGTATTATTTGGATATTTTGGTTTTTCTAAACTATTTGGTTGTATTTTGTATTATTATTGGTTATACATTTATTTTCTTTTTGATTGAAATTCATTTTGGAGTATTTTTAATTAAAAAAATATTTTAGTTTAGTGAACGGTAATTGGTGGTGAACCACCATAAGGAAATTCCTGGATCCGCCACTGAATACACACGATAATTCTAAGTTATTCAAACAAAAATGTGTCATTCCATATTCGCAAAATCAATTATATCCACAAATCGAAATGTTAATCAAATAAAAACAATCTTCACATGCTAAAATTCCCCCAAACAACAACGCAATTGTAAGCAAATCGATAATTAGCGTATAAACTCACACTACAAAAGAAATTCAGAATTTCGCAAAAAACAACGAAAACTTCAATTGAGAATATTAAAATTAAGGAAAAATAATTTACCAGGCAAAACGATGTCGATCAAAAAAGTACCGCCTTCGTACGGAGAATCAACAGGACCAGGAATAGTTCCAATGAGATGAGAGAGAGAATCGGCTTTAGGTTTAACACTTATGCCAGAAACCTTAACATCTTTATTGCATTCTTGAAGCTCTTTCTGAACTCTAGAAAAATCCACCATTTTTGTTGAAGGAAGGTATGATTTCTAGGGTTCTGGAGTGAGAGAAAAATTAGGGTTTGATGATGGAGGAGAAATCCTGGAAAAAAGGAGAGGTGGAAGGTTCGAAACTTTGCTCTTACTCTACGATTTCTTCTTGACTACTACTAGTCTAGTGTGATAGAGAGAGAGAGAGAGGGACGATTGAAGTGATGATCGGTGGGAAAACGGAAACAGTGAGTAGCGTGGTTGTTATGGGACCCTTTCGAAGTATTCTTTGGTAATTCTCGACCGTTGGAATACTTTCCTCGTGTGCCAAACGAAATCCAGGGAACTAAAAGAAAGTTTCAAGTCTGGTGTACCACTAGTCCACCAAAGTTTAGATGGTGCATACGTTAGTACATATATAATAAGCCAAATGAACATATGTACATAGATAATAAGCCAAAGGAATATATATACATCTTTGTTGGTACATGTTCATTGGTATTGGTCTTTGTATTCATAATTTAGTCCTTCATGTTCATCGTGCGTATGGTTTTCATCCTAAGGACGTGTGCATGTACTAATTTGGGCTAGTCCACTGGCCACACGATTAATAATTATGTGTTCGTGCGTATAAAAGACAAATCAACTGTATTAAGAATTAGCGACCCTTTCAATTTATGTAAGTAACTCCAAAAATAATAAGTAACTTTGATATTAGGATATAAATAACGGTAACAATTCATCTGACCGATATTGTTGTAATAAGTAATTCCTAGTATATTAATTAGTAACATCAAAAAAACAATAATTAACCTTATATGTAGATTGGCCACACCTTTAACTAGAGGTGTAGTCAGCCACATATAAGACTTGGCGAAAAAAGCTTTTAGTCTGATAAGGTTTTAACTGGAGTTGATTAGATCAAATCAAGTGTAGATATAAGATGCACTAGGAGCTAATAAGGTCTAAAATGTTCAGTTTCGATAAGTTTGTATGAGTTTCAATAAATTCTAGTGAATTCCAATTAGTTTCTAAATTATGGGGAATAATACATGACCTTCTCTTGTGGTTGAGAGGAAAGAGAAAGGAATAAAGGAGTAAAGTATTGATGGGACTATTAGATATTTGAACATAGTAAAATAAGAAATTGAAAGATTTCGCTGAAAATGTTCGTTTGGAAATTTCCCGAAAAGCTAAAGCTTCGTAAGAAAATATCTCGGGAAATCTATGAAGATAGAATTAAGTCTCAACCGAAGAATCCTCAGTAGCTCAGTGGTAGAGTGGTTGGCTGTTAACTGATTGGTCGTAGGTTCGCTCGTCTCGCCGTGATCTTCTCTTGAATTCTCAAAACTTCTGTCGCTCCATCCCCGCAGGGGCGGGAAGTGGGGTGGTGTGTTTAGTGAATAGGGGTAATGATCATGAAATATGAATAAGAGATTAAACATACGTGATCTCCTTTGCCTTTACATAATTTTATTTATACGTCAAATCTACCATGTTAAAATTAGAGATCTTTCACATCTATAATACCTTACTTTAATTTTTGGCTCCCAAATAATATTGACATGAGATTTTCTAATTTGTAACTCTTTTTTTTTTATTAACAACCACGTCAATAGTTTATTGGTTCGCTTTCCCACTTGATATATGGCATATACTTTTTGCAATAATAACAAGGTCTAAAATGACAATTTTTCTGGAATATATAACCTATAAGAGTATGAAAGTAAATGTTGCAATGACATCATGTCTTTTTTTTTGGGGGGACATCTAGAGCGAGGTTTACTCAATGCTATTTTTATTGATCATCTACTTATTTGGGGTTATTATTAGTTTACCAACTTTCCTTTTGGGTTGTCATGTACTTCTTCTGTTCCAAATGCAACAGTTTCCATTTTGGGAAGTTCCAAATTAAATGCAACATTTCCAAACTTTTCATTTTTGGTAAGCTTTTTAGGTGTCAATTTACGAGAATACCCTTACTAAAAAATTAAACCACACTTAATTATACCTAATGATCATCTAAACCTCCATCATCGTCCCCCTTAAGTTTCTCTCTCCTCACTCCCACCCACCACCACTTTCTCTCTCCTCACTCCCACCCACAACCAATTTCTATCTCCACCACCACCCGTCGGAATTCGTCCCCACCATTGCCATCCGCTGGAATTCGTCCCCACCATCTCTATCTCTCTCTCTTCGATTTTCGATTTCCCTCTCTCTCTTCGAATTCCGATCTCCCTCTCTCTCTCTCTCTCTTCGAAACAACGACACATCTATTTTGGGTAGTGCAATCTACCAATGAGAGATATGAACATGCTCCATCCCTTTCCTCAAACCTCCTCCCAAACAAAAAGAAAAGAAACAATATCTGACAATCGGTACTCATTCCTGAGTCCTTCGAATTCCGATCTATCTCTCTCTCACTCTTCGAATTCCGATCTCTCTCCCTCTCTTCTTTTTTTTGGTTGATTTGGGGTTTCGAATGGTAAATTGGGGTTTGGCGGTGGATTCTGGTGGTGTTGGTATTGTGGGGTTTGGTGGGGCTGGTAATTTGGGATTTCGGTGGTGTTGGTAAATTGGGGTTTGGTGGGATTTGGTGGTGTTAGTGGTGAAATTGGTGTTTGGTGGTGGATTTCGGTGGTTTTAGTGGTGAAATTGGTGTTTGGTGGTGGATTTCGGTGGTGTTGGTATTGTTTTGATGGTGGTGGTGTTTCGGTGGTGTTGGTGGTGCCTCGGTGGTGATGGTGGTAGTCTCGGTGGTGGTGGTGATGGTGGTGGCAGTGCCTCGGTGGTGGTGGTGCCTCGGTGGATTAGGTGGTGGTAGTCTAGGTGGTGGTGGTGCCTCGGTGGATCAGGTGGTGGCAGTAGGAGTCCGTGTTAATTAACCCTTTTGTTAAACACTTGCCCTCACTTTTGTTAATCAACCCTTAAGAAATTTTACCTAGGAGTCTGTGTCGACCGAATGGTTGTATTTAATTTGGAACAGAGGAAGTATTAGTTTATCCACATTTTATAAAAAGTTTTTGGAATGATCATAACCATTTTATATTATTATCTTTACAATAAAGTTTACCCACTATCTTTCTCACTCTACTTCTATTATATTGGCCCACAACATTAAATTCAATACAATATGTAATAAATTATTACTTTTTCTTCCCTTTTATGACTCACATACCTATATCTTTTAAAACTTTGTGTCCAAATAAGTGGATAAACTAATAAAAACCTGTGCGAGTAGAAGATAGGTTTGTGTACACCTAACTTAAAATATACCATGGGAACAACTAATACTCAAGTTTCATTGAAGAAAGGTCTAAGAACCACTTCCTCGCTTCATTATTCTTTTGTGTTATTTTGTGAATTCTTTATTTTTATTCAAAAAATTACAACAAAATGAACTGGAAAAATTAATGATTATTAGGAAACCTTAAAATTATATTTTTATAACATCAATAAAAAGAGCTTGAAGTTACAAAGTAATAGATGGACAGAGAACTTGGCACTATGAAATTTACTTAAAAAGGTACTTCTATATGATAAAGGATTTAACTAGAAGTTTGTAGATGAGACGCTTTTCTTGAATCTCAAAGAAGATGCTTTTCAAATTGGTTGATTAGATGAATTGTTAACAAAAATGCACGATATGTTGCCTCTTTGGTAATAGACTAAATTGCAGCTTATTACTACTCTGGTAGAAAAAAAAAATGCAATGTGAGTCAAATGAACCAATGTTTTTGCCGATAGTTGTAAAATATAGTACATCTATATCATGTGACTCACTGTCTATTTAATTAAGGTAAAATAAGTGTTATAAGGATGCAATAAGTACATGTAGCAATCGGGTCATTCATAACGGGTTTGGTCCCGATCTAGATTACGTCGTTTCGAGTTTGGCTAACTTTCACGTTTAGCCTATTTAGGTTTAGCCGAAACTCATATCTACATATCTAATGGTGTCTCAATCGTATCTATCTAGACACGAGTGGAATTTGAGTCTATGGTGTTCAAATTGGTTCAAATCAGGTCTATTCAAACTCTCAAGTGAAATTCGAGTCAACTCAATTCGGTCGTTTTATTTGTATCAAAGTGATAATAAGTAATTTTTTTTTCTTACCAATCTAACAAAAGGTTCCTTTATTTACTAAAGCGACAACTGGTATTATTTTTCTTTTACCAATTTGACAAATTCCCTTTTCAAATCTAGGTTAAACTTTACCAATTCCTAAATTCAAATATTCAAATGAGGAAACTGTCAATCTAATTATTTTCACTAACCAATGGTGAAAATTCTAAGATGGTGTGTAAGAAAGGAATGCATTTGGACATCCCTAGACAAAGAAAAATGAGATGAGGCGCAGCAAAAACAGAGCCGCATGCTGAATATTAGAACTTGGCGTACAGGCGCAAAGCCCATGTGGCAAAGGTGGACCTCCTCTCCTCTTTCTTCAAGGTTCAAGCTAACCAAAAATAAATACAACAATTCTGCTTGTGCTTTCACAATTTCCATTAGCTATACTTTACAATTTTACATTACATTTAACATTGAGAGGCTTACAAAGTACAGCTAGAGAGAGAAAGGAGGCCAAAAAAAATAAATATAGAATTCTACCATTGATTGAACAGGAATGAAAAACTAAAGGACTGATTTTAATTCTTCCTTTTTTTTTTCTGGGTTTTAAATTTTATGCCCAATAATTTCTGGGTTTTTCTTATTTTTTCAATTCCATTCTTTGATCATTCATTTCACTGGTGCGTTCTTTTGATCTTCTATAACTCTTTTGTTTACTTGTTTTTTAAAATTTTATTTTGTAATGGATGATAATAATCTGACAATCAGCTCTTTACAATTTCTGGGTTCAGAAATTGCTAATGTTATTTATTTATTTTTTTGCTAGAATTTTTTTTGATTCCTTTTCTAAATAATTGTTGCATATGTTTGATGATCAAGGATGAGTAGAGGTAAAATAGGTAATCATTGAATTTGAGGAGATATATAATTTGATTGATCATCATATTTGATGTGGGTTTTTGATTTAATCAGCAGCTGAGACTAATGAAAGTATATGCTTAAATTGGACTTATAGATGAAGGGTTGATTATTTGCTGCTCAATTTTTGTGTTAATCTGCACTTTTGATGGGTTTAGAGTAATGATCAGTGCTGATTCTGTCGTTTTGATTGATGCTGCTGTCTTTGCACCTGTTTAGGATCATTGCAATATCTTATACTTGCTGCTAGGTATCTGTTCTTTTGGTGACATTTGAATGCTAAAGTTTCATGACCAATCTTCTGGAATTGATTTTCATTGTACTGCTTTTGCATTGTGATTTGATTTTATGCGTCAATATTGTTGTCTGATTATTGAAATGAGCTGTGGATGTCTAAATATTAGCTTCTAGCATGTTTCTACTTGTTTCTCGAAATCCAAAAAAATGGTGCATTTTGGAGCAATGCTCTTATATCTTGCTGTTTAATTGGCGGACTGCGTGATTAGTCAATTTATGTGTCTTCAGTTAGTTTTCTTTTTGAACTGCTGCTGATAATTTAATCGCAGTGAATCCCATGGTTTTCGAGGGACAATCTTCATATAAAGTTTAATTAACCTCCAATGTTTAATTTTTGTATGATGAATAAAATGTGCTGTAAAGAACTACAATGGTGTTTAGAGTTCTTTAACCCAGCATCGGTACTGAATTTGATTTTTCTTGTCAGGATCACTTGTCATCATACTATTTCTCTAGGAGGGGACAATGTGCTGAGTTGTTCCATAGTTTTTTTTGTCTTCCGGAGACCACTTTCAAGAAACAAGTTTGATGTTTGGAGTGAATTTAATGATAAAAACTAAACTACTTCCAATTTCCTCCTCTCCCTTCTTTTGGTGAGAGTAGCGTGTGTAGTTCAAATAGAAGAGCTATAATGTGCTGAGGTAGCAGGCTAGTTTGACATGAGTGTCTTATATGGTAGACAGTGGTAAGCCTGCAATGTGGTGTTTCTACTTTTAACTGCATCTATGTAGGATTTGTACTGCATTTCTCAATTTGTGTGGGTCAATTGTGTTCCCAATTTCCATTATGCTGGAAGTCCTTGTACATTTTGCTTATTCTATACACCTTGAATTCAAACAATTAGTGGCATCTCTTGCATGGATCGGTGCAACTTGTAGTTTCATTGTATCATCTTAGTGCTTTGACTCATCGTTTTTACTTGTGTAATACGGAAGTCTTCATAGTCAACAATGAGTTCATAGTAATAGCATTGCTTATATCACCTACCTTATTGTTATTCACTTGCCTGGGTTTTGTCTAATGGTGCATCAGTTTTGTAATTCCCCTTGTATTCTCATAGTTTAAGCGTGTCATTGTACAATTTATAATAGACATAGAAGTGCATTGCATTGTGATGTCTTATACTATTTCTTTATGTTTCCTTTTCTTTTTTTCTAGGTTGATTGATGTTGTCTTTTTTTCCCCCTTTTAAAAGTGACTATTATCATCACTATATGTCTTCAGGATCTGGCGCTATATTTAGAATGTATTGCCCTTTTGTCATTGCTCTCTGCTGCAAAGAGGAGATGCGTAGTGCTAATAGTTCTATTCCCTGTCTCTTGAACTATGTGATGCAAGCATCAGAAGGAGGTGCATTTGGAATGTGGATACCTTTGATTGATAGATAACAAGATGCTACAATGATTATCTGATTTTGTGAAGATGCGTTGTTAAAATTGAAGGAGCAATGGACATATATTGTTATATGCCTTTTAAAGTTTGCAAGATGGGATTTGGGCCATTTGGCTGAGTTGTTGTAGTTAGTTGTTTGGGGAAATAGGTCCTTAGTTCAAAGTAAAGCGAGAAAGATAGAAAGGCATTTAGTGTAAAGTCAAAGAATAGGCAATACCAGGAAGTGATTAAACTAGGGCCTATCTTAATATTTTTGGGCAGCATAGTCTGCCAATATTTGGGATGGGATTGCCACAGGTCACAACTAGTAATATCGCAGAGGAAGATGCAGCATCACTGAGCACATTGGTACAGCCTTCCCAGAGGCTGTCTGGCATCAGCACCTATGATATAAACAAAGTGCATGGAACGAATATGAGCAGCTTCATACCCGGAAAATTTCCATGTTCTTCTTTAGGAGATTTTCAGGGGAGGCCTGTTGTGGATTTTCCAAATGGAGCAGATTATACTGCTGTACACAGAGATTCTACTTCTAATGTGTGTGCTTTGAAGATTGGCCAGAGAGATCAAAAGAGCTGGTTCAGTAATAAAAATGAACACCCTATTCATAGTCCCCTTTTGAGGATTGTTGGTTTTGATTCAAAGATATTAGGTGCTTCTCAGATTGAGTCTGAAAGTAAACCAGCTGATTCTGTTCATCAGTTGACTGTGGTGAGCAATGTTACTAATGCAACTGTCACGAATGGAGCTGCTGCGAGAAAGAGGTTGTTGTCTCCATTGAAATCTATGTTACGTTCAAACAAATTTGATGGTGATTCCTTGTGGATTGGTGATAATGCTTATCAAAGAAATTCTCAAGACGGTGGTGGGTGTTCTGATATTTTGTTCACACACGAACATAAGAAAGCCCATATAGTTAGTCCCAGTACTGCTGATGCTCCTGTTTGGCATCCATCCGATAAAATTTTGGGGTCTAACTCCAGCATTGTCACTGATGGACCTTTGTTTGGAAACAAGCAGCAAGCTATTCATAATTCTCATTTACCTCAATTTGGATTCAATTCTTTTGAAACCGGAGCAATCTCAGGGCCTCTAGAAGCACCAATTCCAACATCTTCAGAAACACTGGTGTCACCTCAATTATCGTTTTCCCCTCTTGGTCCTAAAATTCATGATAAAAAGCCAACTGTGCATAGGATCGGAGACTGTAGAAAAGAGTTCGGTGTTGACTACATAACTATAAAGGATATTGACATCTCATTTGATGGGACTTCCCCTTGTATAAAGAATAGGGACGTGACCATGGAAGGGTCTGATTTATATGATGATGGGAATCATCAGTTTACCCCTGAAAAGTCTGCTGCTATTACGCAGTGTTGGACTCAAGATTCAACTTCTATCTCTCCAAGTGCGAAATATGCCAGGACTTTAACTGGTTTGCCCGTTAGAAGATCATTAGTTGGCTCCTTTGAGGAGTCCCTCTTGTCTGGTCGATTAGCTTCCACATATGTTAGTAAGGTAAAACTTTTATCTTATGTACATGTGCTTCAGTTCTGTAAGATTATTATGAAGTATCATGGTTTGACTCATTTAATATATTGGATGTGCAGACAATTGATGGGTTCCTTGCCGTACTCAGCATAACTGGGGGGAGTTTTTCACCAAAGGCCAAAAAACTTCCATTTGCAGTTACTAGTGTGGATGGAGATAATTACTTGCTTTATTATTCTTCAATAGACCTTGCAGGGCATCCGCCATCAGGCAAGCTTGGAAACTTAAAAATGAAAAGGAGTCTTAGTCTTAATGATTCACCATCAGATAATAGTCGCTTGCGAGTTCCTATGAAGGGGCGAATACAGCTGGTATTTTCCCTGTCTTCTATGACCAAGCTTGCAATTACTTTCTTGCATATGAAAATATATACATTGTCGGTTCTTAAGTACATATGATACATATGCTGCTTCCTTCCTTACATATGAATTCTTCTATCACTCTTTTCTCATCAAGAAATGTGTTTTAGAATCTAAAAGATGTCCACATATCAATCATGAAAACTTCCATTCCCTCTTTATCTTTGCTAGCATGTATTGTGCTCCTATTCTCCCCGTTTACTATACCACATTCATATTTCTGTCTATGATAGAGATATAGGGTGTCTGAAGTCTGAATTCTTGAGTTTGACTTGATTACTGAATTATATGTTGCAGGTTGTTAGCAATCCTGAAAAAACACCTGTTCATACCTTCCTTTGCAACTATGATTTGAGTGATATGCCAGCTGGTACTAAGGTATGCTTCTTTGATGAGTATCAGTTTTTCACACATGTTGAAATTTTTATCTAGGAAATCAAGTTTTAACAACCTATTTGGTAGCCGATAACAAATGGTGGTAATGATATTATATTTAATTTGTTAAACGAAGTCTCGTACCAGTGTCCATGCCTCCATGGTAATTTTTATTGCCTACACGAGATGAACGAGGATTTGACCACCTCATTATAAAGAGTTTTTGTTTTGAAAAAGAAGTCGCCAACAAGTCTTTGTAGGAAGACTCATAAACCTAATTGGATTATTTTGGAAATCATAGGAACATCTTAGGGAATTATCCAATGTAGATTTTCCCGTGATGACTTCATAATTGACAATGAACCAAATATTGAGTTCGGGAGTAAAGACACGAATATGATCATGAATCAAATTCACTCATTGCTGGCCTCTACTTAATATAATTCATGTTTTAGTTTTATGCAAATAAACAACCACGCAATATGTTCATGCATTCTAAAAATTAATCTATGTTGGTTACTAAACAAGCAAAAGACTAATTTTTGTGATATGTTCTTTAAGCAATTAAATTACTAGGTTTCTAATTCAATTGTCCAAATTATCTGACTTTAATGTTCGAACATTTTTTTGGATCTTTGATTAGCAAAAATAAGCATATGAAGTCATGAAAGCGATAAACACTTATTCATGAATATATGAATAATAGAATAAAGGTTAAAGATTAGGAGAAGAATATACAAGAAGACATGAATTTCTTTAAGATCTGCACCATGAAAACTTGTTAGTAACTTCAAGAAATTAAATATGAACTTAAATATTATGGACCATCAATACCTCTGTCGCCTGGGTCTTGAATGAGGCTTGGATTGAATAGTGGTTGAAAGTTGTGTTTTTGAGGTGTTTGAAGTATTTTAGAGAAATATTACAGAGGTATTCGCCGTTGTAAATCGTGCCAAAATCAAGTGAAAACAAGGCTATTTATAGAAAAATCAAGATCCGTAATTTGCATAAGGATAGAATCGGAGTTTGCGCAGCATGCACGGCCGTTGTGCGCCACATGACAAGTGTGTGCTCCTCCCAACCGCATGTCTAACAGGGTTTTATTTGTTATCCGAAATTAAAATACTTCATCCGTTTTTTTAGATGTTACACTTCTATTTTAGGATGTTTCAAATTAGATGTTACACTTTCATTTTGGGTAATTATCTCTCTCTATCTCTCTCCTATCACATGGGACCCTTTTGTTTTCTTTCTCTGTATCTCTCTCCTCTCCAAAAATTGCCTAGGAGTCCGTAATTTTAAAAGTGTAACATCTAAATTGAAACGGAGGAAGTATACTTTTTATCTTTGATTACATATTATCATTTGAATTCGAAAATCAATTATCTAAAGATAAAATCTGATTTTTAATTATATCTTTTAATTTAAAAAATATTTATTAAAAATACAATTAATTAAGGATGATTACTTAATGGCTACAACAAAATTGTAGCCACTATAACTATTAAAATTTTAGCCCTTTATTTTTATAGATTAATCTTGTCCATTGATTTAATTGAACCTTAAAAACATAGAACAATGGAGAAAAAAAATCATCTTCTTCCTTTTGGAGTATTGTTCCTTTGTTTCTTTATATTTTTTTATCACCATTAACACAAATTTGTGGAATATAAAGCCACATAATATATACAAATTTTAATGTAAAAATATGTTAATATACTTATAAATCTTAATTATTGTTTGATTATAAAGTCAACGTAATGAATGGTGTGGATCTAAGATTAAAAATGAATGGTCCAAATACTCTAGCCATTGTAAAATTGTTCATTAATTATGAGGAATAATTAATTGGGCTTTTCGAAGATGGGTTTAAAAATACAATTAATTATCATAAATAATTAATTGGGCTTTTAAAACTGGATTTGGAACAAATAAATAGATTTTGTGTTCTTAAAACAATTTTGGGATTAGCTTTTCAGATCCCTCTCCTTTGGACTAGAACAATTAGGACGACTGTATGTATCATCATTGGGTATTAAATTGGGGAGACTGTGTCTACACTTACTATATGTGATTATAGTATTTGAGCATCAGGTGCAGTTTATAGGATTAAACAAATTATGTCTTTCAACTGAACTCAAGCAAACCCAAATTATATTGCAACAAGGAAACTTTATTGTTGCGACATTATTCATGATAGATTTTTTAAAGGACTGTCCTATGGGACATTTATCATAATTATGTTCACATCATTATTCTGAAAAATAGAATTATATAGAGATAAAAGTACATATCTATAGTTTTAGATAGTGAAAATTAGAGTTGAATTTTGACTAAACAACCTAAAATGATTACACAATATAAATTAAGTATAATTTATGCTACATAATTCGAAAATTTATATTTTCTTCACCATTGAACCATAAAATTTTAATTAAATAAAAGAATTCGAAAATAAAATAGAATAGATTCACAATGGTTAAGATAAAAGAAAATTGGAGTTTGGATTTACAAAATCAACTAATAATTTGTTAATTTTGACTAAGCCAATTTTGTTAGTTTTAATGTTAATCATTAATACTTTGTGTTACGAAAACGTCCTAAATAAATCACAAAAAAGAAAGTGTATATAACAAAATAAAATGGATGAAATATTTAATTTATCTTATTTATTATCACCCTAATGACATATGTATATTATTCTACTGCATAAAAAAATAACCTGTGTGATAGCTTCAAAAACTTGTACCATCTTAAATTGAGATGGATGAGAATTGAATTTAATGAAGAAAAAGAGGTATTAGTGGATGAACAAGTAATTACCATGGACATAGGGATGAACCTTTCTCCACACATGTATTTTTAATATTCATGCCTTTGGCTGAGTCCCATGGCGTGGTCTTGCATTTTGGATGGCTGAGAAGTTTTCATATTAATAACTTTTCTTGGTGAAGGGGTGACGCTTGTTAAACTACCAAAGAAAAAGGGGTAAACCAATCTGATCATGGCATTGTAGGTGCTTGTGAGGATTGACTATTGAGTATTGAGAGAGCTCAACCTTTGCGAAAGATTCGAGATGATATTATTACCTCCATTAATTACCATATACTAAGTGGGCCGTAAAGTACTATGGTTCTCTTACAATGTACTAATGGCCCGTTTAGTAGGCGGTACCAAATGGCAGCAAAGGCTATGAAACATATGTAATTTGCAAGGAAAATACCCTACTCATTACCATGGCTAAGAATTTCATCCTAATATGTAATATTCCCTACAAATTTTCCTTTCCATTCAATACTACCTTTACATTGTGGTAATGGATGGTAATGCAAATTTATGAAAAAACCATTTGTCTGGGATGGATTCTCACCACAATGGGCATTCACACGAGTTTTTTGTTGCAAAATTACCATATAATTTGTTACCGTTACTGTCATTTATTACCACCTACCAAACAGGCCGTAAGGGGTTTGATCAACTTGTGTATAAACAGTTCCAAATTAGCAAATCAGCTTTTCAAAGTAAACTTTTAAAATCTGGGAGTGTGCAGCTCAAATTCTCTGGAAGTAATATTGCGATAGGTAAGCATACAAAAAGAGGCTTCAATATTGCCCTTTTTTTGTCCTTTGCTATCTCCTCTGAATCAGTGCAGGGATAAACTGCTTCACCATTTAGAAATTATTCTTTAGAAAGGAGTGTTGAGGAATGACTTAACAAGTACGGTATACATTTAGATTGATGATTGACTGATTAAGTCATCAATTAATGATCTGCACAAGCTCCGTATGTTAGCTCAATCTCTAGTCATTGTTTTTTCTATCGGAATACAACACCTCTGCAAAAATAATTCCTATTGCATACACATCCTGAATCATTCATTTATGGTGCATTAATCATCATCAAAAGATACCCATCCTTAGCATAAGAATGTAGAACAAAAGAAGGATGGGTTGTGGTGCCCTGGTAACAATCTAATATTAAGTGTAAGCATGAAGATGGACTTATCAGTGTCCTGAGGGGTAACAATGCTATCTTGAAGTGCAAATAGAAGATCAACTTATCAGTGATCACTACTGTTTAGGGGTAACATTCCTATCTTAGGCACGAGTATGTAGAGCAACTGATCACTAGTATTTCAGAGCTCTAAAAACCCTAAGTGATTGATTGCTCATACGGGGTGAAAGTTTGGGATGTGCTTTCTTGATACAATTCAGATGCATCAATCATAGAATTCAGATGCATCAATCTTTCTCTTGACGTTTCAAGTGGCCAACTAATCTAAAGGCTGATATTTTGAGGCAAGAAAACTGTAATGTCCATCGCAGTTGTAGAAGTACAAAAGAGCTCACTTCCTCTAGTATCTATCAGGTTTATTAACTTTTTTGAGGATGCTCACAAGTAGAGCTCTCAACTATTAGTTTCTTTTAACACAACTTTTTAATATTATATCTATTTCTAAGTGATATATTTGTTGGGACTTCGGAGTTAGTTCACGAAGTATATAATGAATTCGAACGACTTTGTCTTTGCAATAGTTGCGAACAATTTCATAAATTGTGAAAAATCGATGGCTGAAGTTAATGGATCTACCCAATTCTTTATCAAGGGTTATCCTAGTGAAAATGTTTTCTAGACTAAGGGTCTGTTTGGTTTGATGAAAAATGGTTTTTCATGGAAAATATTTTCCGGTGGAAATCTGCAAACGAGTATTAGTTTTCCTTTGTTTGGTTTCATGGTTTCATGGAAAACTATTAAGCTAAGAAGGGAAACATGGAGATGTTGGGGATGAGAGAATGGAGAAAATGGTTTTTCTTCAAATTTTGGAGGAAAATGGTTACAAAGCGATGGAAAACTCTTTTTCACCTTAGTTCTCCTTTTCAAATCCCTTGTGTAACCTAACAACGGAAAATTCGTTTCCTGGAAAACGTTTTCCTCCAAAACGAACGGAGCCTAAATCAAAAGGCTAACTAGGACGCAAGGCTTAAAACTTTCATATGACCACTTTACTGATGAGATGACTTGACTTATATAATCTTATATGTTAATTGTTTCCGTGTACAAGATCTTGCTCTTTCAGATTTTACTATTAGTTTTCTAATTTCCTGATATGTATACTTGTATTTGCTGACTCTGGTTGCATCTATGTCTTCTTGCAAAAGACATTTCTCCGCCAAAAGACATCTCTTGGATCATCTGAAAAGGCTTTTCCAAGATATGGAGGATGTAGAGTGACAAACAATCTATGTGATCAGCCAAAAGGAAGATGGCTAAACCAGAGAATGGAAGTTGTAGAAACTGATGGTTTATGCTACAATGGATATCCTTCTGTCAAATCCCATCATATTCTGGAACCCTGTGTCTCAGAATTTGACTGTTTAGGGGCTCCAGGAAGTGAAAGTGGGGTATGTGAAAGTGCGGTATTGAATACAGGGCATAGAAAATCACATAGTTCTTTGAAGGTTAATGAAAGTGCCAGTGGCAATGGTGTTCTACGCTATGCTCTTCATATGCGATTCATGTGCCCTCATCCTAAGAAAACTTCAAGGACTGTTCAAAGGTGCAAGTCTGATCCTTTATCTGCTCCTGAAGGTAAATACACAAATAAAGCAGCAGATCGAAGGTTTTACATGTATAGTGACTTAAAAGTGGTGTTTCCTCAACGCCATTCAGACGCTGATGAGGGCAAGGTATGGATTATTCTTTAATCTTGTAACATTTATTCTGGCACGTTTTCTTCGTATCACCCTTTTGACAGCATATAAAGTGAATGCCATTCCTTTTTTTTGGTGACATCTCAGAAAGAGTCTTAGGACCTTTAGCTTTGGACCAAGAAATGTTATTGACCATTTGATATTAATCTTGAACATGATGCTTTTATGTTCTTGGTAATATGCTGTCTGAACTTTCTTTTGGCTGACATATTTGAAAAGAATAATTTTTTTTTAACTCCAGAAGCTCACTCCTTTTCTAGGCCGGAGTGCCGTCTCATCTCAATTCCGCTTTGCTGAATAAAAACCCCAAATTTTTGTTCAAAAGTTTTTCATTGTCTTCGTTACTTTCAAAATTCAGAACAGTTGACCCTTAAGGTGTGTTCAGATAGAGACCATAGAGGGAGGGGAGAGGAGAGAGGGAGGAGTGAGCTTCCATATTCCTTCCAAATATTTCCAATGGTGGAAGGATTTGGTTTATTTTATGCGGAAGAAAAATAAATCCTTCCAATTCCCTTCAGCATGTCATATCCAAACAAGTTATACTACTAATGAGCCCTTATACTACCACAAGTCTAGTTTCTGGTCTAATTATTCTTTCAGTAGCAGTAGAACGTAATTACTTTTTATGTCGAGAATTCTGTTTCTTTGCCTGAGCTATGCCATGTTTCCCGATGTCGTGACTCGTGATACTTGAGTTAATTTCTGATGCTTACTTCCTGTCTTTCTGTTTTTTGGTGTTGCAGTTAAATGTAGAATATCATTTCCCATCGGATCCAAAATACTTCGACATCAGCAACTAGACGCCCAAAAACTTTGTATTCTTGTACATAACCGACTTTGTACATTCTTACTCTATAGCAGAGCCATTATTCTGCTAAATCTGTACAGTACTTTGTTGTTCAATAGTCATTTATTTGTGCAGTTATGCTCTTGACTACCTATCTCTACCCCTATTGTAAAAGGAGAGAGAAATTGAAAGTTGAGTTTAATGAATGAGCTGAAATTTCACCAGAAGATTTGGCCCCATTTCTGAAAACTTTTCTGGTCTGACAAGATGCTGATCTATTTGTATAGAAGATAGTCTTCCAGATCATAATACAGTTGAGTGTAGTTCACATGTCTGTTCTTGGTTGTACTTATGTTTATAAAGGGATACCATCTGGCTTTAGGCCTGTGGTTTTCATATGATCAGTCGTAATCCCATTATTGTTGTTGAAGTTCTAGGTGGAGAACATAGTTTCTGATGTTCATAGTGTTTATTTGTGTAGAATTCTTTTGGGTCTATGAAGGCTGAAGCCACTCAAGTGGTGAGAGTTCGAGCTAATTTTTATGAACCAATTGTGTTCACAATAAGGCAATAACTTATTGCCTTATTGTGAACCAAAGGAGAGCACGAGGGCAGGGGATTTTGGGACAGTGTAAAATTATGCGGTAATTTTTGGTGTTTAGATAGAAGCTCTATTAGAAAGTGTGTTCCTAATATTTCTAACCTTTAGGAATTTAACATTTCTCTGACATTCGAGGGTGAAGATTCTTCAAGGCTAAAGATTTTTTTTTATTAGTTGGAGGCAAGTTCCAAAATAACAACAATATTAAGAACATTTAACTAATTACATTAATTAGTACTACCTCTGTTTCACAATACATGCATCAATCTATATGGCACACAAATCATGGGTGATGAATGAGGAGAGAAAATATTGTAGTTGCATATTAGATCCAAGTGATTATGTTTGAAAGGAGGGGATGTATTGTGAAACATCCAAAAGAGGAAATGATGCATGTATTATGAAACATCCATAAGAGAAAAATGGTGCATGTATTGTGAAACGGAGAAAGAACTGCATATACTATATGTTTATGCTAAGAATAATAGTGTGAGTGGGATTAGCAGTTGGACTTTGCTAATTGGGTATGAGTTTGATGAATGCTGGACCGAATCTCCAAATGGGTCGTTACCTGCAAAAAAAAAAGACTAACCCGGTTTCTGGGCGAACCCTCTCCGATGCTTAAGTCAGTTGGCTGATCAATATAGAAAGCAAGAGAGTGGAGAGAATTACCAAATGAATGTGTTAGTTTAGTTAGATGAAAATTACCTCTAAATGCATGTATATAGTGGGAAGTAGGTATAGGAGGCTTTGGGCCGATCCCTTAGATGCCTTACTTCCACTTTCCGTCTCTTGTGCCTAGCTGCTTACAATGACCATCTAGTTATGGGCCTGTTCTCCCCAACTTAATTTCAGTTCAGTTCAGTTCAGTTCCGGTGTTCCTATCAAAGGAATGGTGCCACGTGGCACTTTTCTCGACCTTTTAATACACATGTTTATAATCTCATTTAAATATTTTAACAATGTGTAGTTATTAGGATTCGAACACATGACATTTCAATTGAAATGTGAGAGTTTAACCACTAATCCACTACAATTTCAATGCTTAATGTTTCAAAGTAAATCATAATATATATTATAATGATATGTAATTATAAAGACATGACAAGCTTTTTGATATCTAACACTTTTATTACGTAATAACATTCTCTTACCCTAATTCCATTGAAATTGTTATTTTTATCCCCAATTCCTTAGAAGTTTTATGAAACAAATTATCATGCCATAACTTCCATTTTTTCAATATTGCACCAAACAGAATATTACCAAACCTAATAAAATTAATTATCAAATTGATGAATAATAATAACATATTTGATATATAATTGACCCGGGACATCGCCCTAGCCAATATACTAGTTAATCATTATTAGCCGCTTTTGGAATAAAGGCAATGAGGCACGGGTGCAAAAAGCAAGTCCTAGCACAATTGATTTGACCAAAATTATCCATTCAAAATTTATTCGACCCGGAATTAAAATGATGAACCGAACTGATCCAGAATAATCAAATCGTAAAATTGAAATTGAAGAGATTTGATATTAGCGGCTTAATGTGTACTTGAGTATAATATTTACATCTATTTTTTAGTTGGAAAAGTAAACACAAAACTAGGAAAATCTTCTCTCAAGACTAAATCCTAATTGGTCTAAACTACGAAATAAAATAAATTTTGATCCAAAAGAAGGTTTATATCCATAGTTGTTCACGAATAGTGTATGAATGATACTAAATAGTCAACAGCAGCATTTGCTTCTCGTTAATTATCATTGGACTTGATGGTCGTGAAGCTTGTGAGGAGAATAATTAGGGGTGTTCATTTCGGATATCCGATCCGATTCGAAATTTCGGATCGGGAAAAATGCGATCCGAATCCGATCCGGAAATTTCGGATCGGATCGGATCATCGGATATCCGAAAACTAAAAAAATTGAAATTTTCAAAGGAAAAGTTCTTAAAATATGTTCCGGATCGGATCAGATCATCGGATATTTCGGATATCCGACCTCTAAAACGGATATTTCGGATCGGCTATCCGAAACTTTAAAAATCCGATCCGTATCCGATCCGAAAATTTTTGGATATCCGATCCGAAAACTAAAAAAGCGGATCGGATCGACCGGATCATGGATCGGATCGCCCGGATCGGATATTTTGAACACCCCTAGAGGAGATATTGTATATTCTCGAGGCTATATAGGAGTGGAGTTGTATTTGGCTATTTGCTAAGTTTTGTGTACGAGCTGCAAGACAGGTGCCATTGTGATTGCGGTGAATAATTTTCACAATGGCCAAATTATTTTTAAGGAAAATTTCCTCAGGTACCCCTGAGGTTTGGCGTAATTCCCAAGATACCCCCCACATTTGGGGAATTCCTCATATAATCATGAGGTTTGTGTTTGGGTTCAAGATACCCTTACTATGGACGGAACCCTAACGCCGTTAGGTTTTCCGTCCATAGTATCCCCAATTTTCTCTCTCCTCCCATTCCTCCACCCACTACCAACCCCCCTCCCCCAGCCAGCGGCCGACGGCCGGTGACCACCACCCACTCCGGCGCTGGCGACCCTACCCCCTCCCTTCCCCATTCCCGATTCCCTCACCCCCGACGTTGGCGCTGGCCAGAACAGCAAAACAGCAGCACAGCAGCACCCTAGGGTGGTTTCGGGGGTGGGTTTAAGGGTTTAGGGGCGGCGTATCTGGGTGGGGAAGGGGAGGGGGTCGACTCACGATGTGGGACAGGAAATGGGGGCCATTTCCGATAGGGGGAAAGGGGGGGAGGGGGTGGTGTCGGGGTGGGGTGGGGGAATCGAGAATGGGGAAAGGGAGGGCTAGGGAGGGGTGTCAAGGGTGGGGGAAAGGGAGAGGGTGGGGTCGCCGGCTCCAATGCCGGGGGTGCTGTTGTTCTGGCCGGCGAAGGGAGGGGGTAGGGTCGCAGGCGCTGAAGTGGGGGTGGTGGTTGCCCGCCGTCGGTCGCTGGCTGGGGGAGGGGAGTTGGCAGTGGGTGGGGGAATGGGAGGAGAGAGAAAATTAGGGATACTATGGACTGAATGACCTAACGGCGTTTGGGTTCCATCCATAGTAGGGGTATCTTGAGCCCAAACCCAAACCTCATGGGTATTTGAGGAAATCCCCAAATGTGGGGGGTACCTTGGGAATTACGCCAAACCTCAGGGGTACCTGAGGAAATATCCCTATTTTTAATTGATCCATCAAATTTTTAATTACTTATATTTATTAATATTTTTATTCATATTGATTACATCTCTCTTATATTCACCAACATTAGCAATGTATACATGGAGTGATTTCCTACGAAACTCGAAATTACCTAATTTAAACTGGTACATTCATTTTTTTTACTCAACCTACATACTCGAACACACCCGATCCATCGAAAGTACTATATATTCAAATCAAACTCATCTGATAGAAAAGAAGCAAATGCTTAGATTATATTATTCCAATACCAGCAAGAGGGTTCAGTAGATTTTGATCCTGTTTATACTACTTGACCTAATTTGACTCAAAGTGACCTAATTTGAACAAGAAGACTAAATTCATATGCAATTCAAACGACCTGATTGCCACCTTCACAAGTAATTCAACATTTAGTTTGATTTAAACTCAAGTGAAATTCACTTAGGTAAAAATTGAGTGGACCTAAAATTTGGTTCGATCAAAATATGCTTTCCATTATTATACGGAAGCATAAATTGACTGAATTCAAGCTAGTGCAAATTCATTATGACTATCATGAGGAGTATATTCTTCCCCCTAACAAACACCCACTATAAAGAGGTCCTTTTCTTACACAAGCAAATTTGATAAGGTTTTCTAGACTCAAGCCAAGCATTCTCTTTTAATTTACCCGTGTTGATGTTCGTCACATTCTATTGTTCTTCTTATACAATTTGGAGGAAACCTCGCTATAAGTTGGAACCATCTTTTCCACTACTCAATACTCAAAAGATTATGGAGTATTGCTACTAGAAACGACTTGTCTTGTTCAATAGGAATTCTTCATATATATAACCACCTTATGATTCTGTTAAGTGTTACAATTCAATTTGTGGAGGGAAAATTGTGGTAAACTCCGCACATGATCTCACTTATGAGACTTCAAGTTCACCAAGTGGAGTTCTCAAACCATATATGGCAATTCTGTATGTTGGAAGATAGTACTTGAAATAATAACCAGATAATATACACATCATAATTATAATCTACTTATTGATTGAGTTTAATACTACATCACGATGGCCCTGATCTTTTGAACTTATTTTTAGTTCATTTCAAATCAATTCAGTTCGGTTCAGTTCAACTCAGTTCATGCAAATAGGAAGATTGAACTCTGTCTTTCAGATTTAACCTCCAGAGTCAGTCAAGGCTTTGATAGTTTCAGTTCAGTTCAATGTTGTTGTTGTTGTTATTATTATTATTATTATTATTATTATTATTATTATTATTATTATTATTATTATCATTAATCATTGTAATTATAATTATTTAATTATAATAATAATAATTATTATATTTATAATAAAACTAATATTTATAATAAAAATCATTATTAATTATTATTATTATTATTATATTATAATAATAATAATTATTATTATCATTATTAGTATTATTATAATACTAGTTAATAGTATAATAATAATTATTATTATCAATTATTATTATTATTATTATTAACATTATCAATTATTAATTATTATTAATAGTTATTATTATAATTAATTAATAATTATAGCTATTATAATTACTATTATAATAATTATTCATATTAATATTAATATTAAATATGTTTTTAATAATAATAATTATTATTATTATTATTATATTTCAGTTCAGTCCAGTTCGGTTCGGTTCAATTAAGTTCAAATTTTCTCATTCCAAATGAATGGGGCCTACATCAGTAACACTGACATACCTAACTTGAGACAAAGGATGTTACTTGGTACCCCGAATATATAGAAAATATACTTCTACAAAAATTTACGATATCTACATATATAATGCACCTAAGAATAGATCACATTGAATGGTGATCTCTGTATTTAGTCTCGTCGATGAACCTCTTTTTCATCAATTTAATTTCATTAAAAGCATCCCACTATCGTTTATCCTCTGTTTATCGTTCGGATGCACTAACTTTAGGTTGTAACTAGTATTTTGGCCCGGGCGATGCCTCGGGTGAATTACTATAAACAAATATGTTATTATTCATTAACTTCATAATTTTTTTTTTTTGAAAGAGAAATTTCATTAATTGAAGGCCAAACGACATCTAGAATAGGTATTAAAGAAAAACAAGATACAATTAAACAAGACTAAATCAAATTCGTCTTCGAAGAAACTACAATGAACCAGATCGAGCAATACAGCGCAGCCCCCTTGTATTTGCTGAATCAAGCAGCTATTGATGAGGAAGTCTATCATTCTGATATAGTTTGGGAAGAACATTCTTGATCGAGTCAGGTTGACCGCATTCGAGATTCCAATACCTTCATGTTGAGTCTCGAACTTCAACCAATGAGAATAATTTCTCATACCTAAAAACAAAAGAACCATACTCACAACTCCCATAGAGGAGAAGGAGATTTTCAAAACAGAAACTAAAGACCTCATAACAGAGTTTGAGAAAATCTCATAAAGAGAGACTAATTTTATCAAACAATGCAAAACAAGAAAATGAACTAAAAATTGAAAATAAAAGGGAAAAAGGGGCTTACCATGGATGAAATCATCCATGGCAGCCCCTAATTGATGAAGAAGGGGTAGGAGAGGCTAGGGTTTGAGAGAGAGAGAAAGAGAGAGGGGGCGGCTATTTGAGTTCATAAACTTCATAATTCATTTGTTACTTTTGTACTCTTTGTTTCTTTTTGTTCTTCCTATTTTGACTTCCACGTTTGCTAATGCACGTCTTGACCTTAAATATCTTTCATTGTGTATAGTAAAAATTATAATTATTAAATATTAATAAAGTACTCATTGAGACGAATCAAACAAGACCCCACATGACTATAATTTTTTTTTATCATATGTTGAAATTAATTTAGAAGATTCTCTTCAATTGTGGATTCTAAATAGGAAGAACAAAAGAGAACGGTGGGAGTAATTTTTTGTCTAGCGAGAAATTGTAAAATTGACGTCATGATGTGATAAGTAAAGAGCCTTAGAGTTCATTTTCAAAAGGGGTACTAAACGCAACTCCACTTTACTAAACGAAACCCTCTACACCCTTATTTTCACATTACTTTTAACAAAAACTTCTCTATAAAAATAATCTTCTCCCCTCCTCCCATACCGAGAAAAACATAAAATTGCCAGAGATTAATTAACTAAAATTGAATTTGATCTTCAATTGATGAATTTTGACCTATATGAAGATGTAACTTTATCGATTTTTTTTTTTCCGGATATTTACCATTTAGTGTGACATGAATGAAACTGAAGGCACTATTTCGTGCAATGTACAAGAAGCAGAGTATACTGTTTCGTATAAATTGAACAAAACAAGATCATATATTTCATGCAGTTCGTAGGAAACACTTGTCAATATTTCACAATTACTGCACGAAATAGTGAACCCTAATTTTGTTTATTTCAGTAGAGGAAAAACGATGAAACACTAGAAGAAAGTAAACAACCCATATCTCCTAAAACTAGTGGCGTAAGCCAATCTCTGTGAATCGCTGTCTTACCTCAAAAGAATGATCCAATTCATTAATTTACCTTGAAATAATATATCTAATAGGAAGCCATTAGTTCATAATATGAAATGTAAACTAACACATGTGGGAACCTCACCTTTCAACAAAATAAAGGAAGTGGTACGAAAAAATCACCATTTTCAACTTAACAGCATAATTGCTTGCCCATTGTTCCAAAATTTTTTAGGAAGAAAATTGTTAGCAGCTTCTAGAATTAACAGGGAAAATGAATAAAATGCATAAGAGATATCCAGATTAGATAAATAATTATAATTTATACTCCTTCCATATCTAGTTTTATCATTATATGTAGCGAGTACTATTTCTTTAATATGATTAGCAATTCAGATAATGCAATTGAACAAAATAGATTGATTTGCACGAGAGAGGAAGAGGAAGAGAGAGAAAGGAGAAAGAAAGAGGGGAAATTGAGGTTATGAAGAGGGTATTTTAGATATTTAGAGAGGTTGTATTTAGTAAAGTAAGGTTGCATTTATCAATCATTTTTCAAAATGATAGCTTAAAAGAAATTGGGGTAGGGCAATATGTCATGTTATTGTCATCAATAGTCTCTTGGTCGTCTTACTACCATAAAAGAGTTCTAGAGATTCAAATACTTGATTAAATCTTTTTAGTTAAATATAATTATTATAAGACTTTATCATTTTTTTATTTGAAACATTAGACAATAAGGTGATAGTGTATTGATGGTTAAGCTCTCACTTTTCATTTTAAAGGTCACATGTTCGATACCTTGCAGTTACACTATTTACACTTTTAAATTGAGGAGTTCACATGGACATAAGACATTTACATTGGATGCTTAAGGAGAGTGCCACATGGCACGTATGCTTCCTTAGGAACGCCATTTAATATATTTGTATAGATAGATTCGTGTTTCAATTAATGCAAATTTTATCGATGTTAAGAAAAAAAACCCACTATGAACATATCCTATCCGTACTATTGTAACATCCTTAAAAGCAATAACATTACATTTTCCTATGACAATGGAAATGGCGAAAAAGAAAAAACAAATACTACTCCCTCCGTCCAGAAAGATCTGAATACTTGTTGGGACACGTAGTTTAAAATGATAAGTTGTGGTGTGGTTATCAAATGTTATTTTATTTAAAAAGTAGATGTGATAGGAGTTGGTGGAGTATTTTTTATTATAGGAGAGAGAAAGTTGAGTAACTTTTTATTGATAAAAGGTAGAGTGTGGGCCAAAAATGTGTAAAAAAAATAATATATTAATGGGAGACCATGCCAAGAATGGAAGTGTTCAAACTAATTTGGGACAAACATAAAAGGAAAGTGTTCAGACTATTCTGGGACGGAGGTAATATTACTATCTAATATGCTAAATTTCATCCGCAAAGATGCTTTAGGGTGGCCTAATGCTTTAGGGTGGCCCAATTCTTGGGATCCACCCTAGTTGTTTCTTTCCTTTTTAAAAAAAAATTTAATATGCTAAATTCATTTTAATACTTCATTTTTAAACATCATCTTTTTATAGTTTATATTAAAGATCAATTAGATGTTAGTGATCAAATAAAGACGGTGTTGATAAATGCGAGTTAACATTGGTGTGCAACTAAAAAGGGTGAGGACGTGAGGTAACTTGATCAATTCTGATCTAAATTAGTTGGAACAAAAACAGATGATATATCTCGTATGTAAGGTGAATATAACATAGCCTTCCACTAATTTTAATAATTTTCAAGGCATCAAAGAGTAATTTATCTTTCTCTTCCTATCCCAGCCTTAGTTGGTACCTTTAATCAATAGTAAGCCCCCATTTTTGTTGTTCTTTAGATCTACTAGCTTGTCAATATATAGTTCAATTTTTAGTAATTGTGTCCCAATCTGCGGGAGTTCTTTGCTCACATTTTTGATGCGTTGATTTAGCCTTCCACTATTGTATTTAGGGCGCCACTTCCATAGGAGCGTGGTTTTCCCAAATTTGTTCAGTGCCAAAGGGAACTAGCTTAGCTAAATGGTGGGCGACGAAGTTACTATCACGCAAAATACATGAGATCACTCAAGAGAAGTAAATGCAGTACAGGAAGCAAGAATATCATGAAGAATAGAGTCAAGGTCCGACACAAAGATGGCACTCTTCGAGAGACGGTTGATAATCATTTGGCAATCAGATTCAAAGATGACCTCCTTTAGCACAAAGCTTTTACCCAAGCGAACACCAAAGCGAGGACCTTAGCCTCAGCAACCTCCGGAGACCAGTACGCTTCGTGGTGACGGGTAGCCACGAACAGAACAGCCCCATGGGAGTCTCGAGCCACTGCTCCTAGGCCCACCCAACCATCAATAGCGAGCGACGCATCTAATTGATCTTAACAGTCCCCACATAAGGGGCTAGCCACGTTTTCGAGCTGGGAATTGACTGCCCTGGCTTGTGATAGATACGGGCAGCATAGGAGTCATACTCCTCCACGAGTCTTCGGACACGAGCCACAATGATGCTATTATGCGTCCATTTTCCTTGGAATACCCACTGGTTTCTTTCACTCCAAATACACCACATCAAAAAGCATCCTATCAATATAACCTCGTTGTTGAGAGATTTCCAACTTGCAACTCTATCACACATGGATGCATTAGGCTCGTTTATACGCAGCTCTTCACAGTAGCATTCTTGCCACAGCTCAACAACTCGGGGACATTCAAACATAGCATGCTCACTCGTTTCCACAGCACCACGCCCCGTGGACACACCTCTTCTTCGATAAGGTGGCGATATTTAAGGAGAGCTTTAGAAGGCAGGTGGTTAGTACACAACCGCCATAAGAATTGACGAACTTTGGGGCTTGCTTCAATCTTCCAAATATCCACCCAAGCTTGGTGGAAATTATCTAGATTGCATCCTTTACCGAGTAAATATGCAGTTTTAACCGAGTAAAGGCCATTTTTCGACAATGCCCATGTTAGCTCATCTCCATTAGAATTCTCGACACTCAAGGGAATTGAGAGGATACATCTTCTATCACGTTCATTGAAGTGATTCTCAAGCAACTCGAAATTCCAATCCCCACTTTGATGATCAATTAAATCTTTCACGCAAACAATGCCAACACAAGGAGCACTAGTAATGAATCTACTAGTTTCATCAGCAACCCAAGGGGATTCCCACCCACTAACATCCTCACCTATGGCAATCCTCCAAATACAACCTTCTTCAAGAGCCTTCGAACTCCATATGCTCTTCCAAGAATAACTACAAGCTAAGAATATCCAAGGGAGGCATTAAGAAAATCAGAACGAGGGTAGTACTTAGCTTTCATTACCTTTCCAAATAGCGAGTCGGGTTCTCTAATCAATCTCCAAGCTAGTCGACCAAGAAGAGCATCATAAAAACATCAAGATCTTTAAAACCCATCCCCTTAGGCATTTCATGGAACACATATACTCCCAATTCTTCCAATGAATTTTCCGGTGCGAATCTGAGCTGCCCCACCAAAACTTGGCAATACCCGAGTGAATCCGGAGGATAACTGACTTCGGGAACTTAGCCTGTAGACTCCCATCAAATAATTTGGAATGGACTGAATGACAGATTTCAATAAAATTTCTTTCCCTGCTTTTGACAACAATTTTTCCTTCCATCCTTGGAGTTTATTCCAAATCCTATCCAGGAGAGAATCAAAAATAGCTTTCTTTGATCTTCCTACAATAGAAGGGATACCAAGACACTTGTCATGCTTCTGAACTTGTGTCATGTTCAAAATTCCTCTCAAAACTTCTTTTTGTTCAATATCAACTCCTCTGCTAAAAGAGACTATCGACTTTTGATAGGTTGTCGTACACCTGTCAAAAATAATTCATGCAAAACCCTCTAACAATGTAGTAGGGTAAGTAGGGTCGAATCCACAAAGAGATGGTCGTTCTAATCTAGCTTATAAGGTATGGAGAAACTACACAAGATCTGAGATATTATAATTAAGGTTCTTAACTATGAAAATCAAACTAAAAGGATCTAGGATAATGGTTCACCATGTTTATAACTTTAATCTATCAAAATATCATCAATAATTCAATTAATAAGATATCTAGAGCACAGGTTAATCCTACGGTCGGGTCTTAACACTCTCAAATCAACATATGCAGTACAATCGCTAACATAATCAGATTTGCTAATTGTAGGTAAGCCTCTAAAAGTAAGATCTTGGTCAATACAAATAATTATTAGCAATATTTAATCAGACAATTGATCAGATTGCAAGATTAACAATAAAAAACACTAATCAATTAGAGATATAAGTAACTAATCAAACCATCAATAAATATCAATCAAGATTCATACTATATAAACATGGATTCCCAAACCCTAGATATAAAAACTACTTTATCATAAAATAAATAATAAAATCTAAAACTATAAAAGAAAACAAAATTAAAGAAATCAATGAAAGAAACTAATAGAATTCATGAATTAATGAAGAAGACTAAAAACTAGGGTTTACAACTAAAGCTAGAGAGAAAGAGAAGAAGACTAAACCTAAAAACTAAAACTAAGAAATAACGTGAGAAGGGAGGAGGTAGAGAGAGAAGAGTGAAAACCTAATATAATTAATACTAGGTAACCTAATATGACTAGGAAAGTAAGTTACAAAAAAAAAAAGGAAAGTGGAAATATCATTAAATGGGCGGTATTAGTGATCCGCGCGTACAAATTAAAAAACAGACTCCAGCAGAACAATCCCAACTTCGGAAAGGCATAACTCCTTGACTAGAAGTCTCCTCGGGGAGTGCCACCTATCGTTGGAAAGCTCTTCAAGTCTAGTTTCCAAATCTGCTAGAACTACTCAATTCTAAGAAGCACATCAAAAGTTATGATCAGAAGCGTAGACGTGACTCCCTTTTCACATTTCTTCTAATGATTTTCTGCTTCGTTTTCGCTCAAACTCGTACTATGACATATCCATACGATCCTTATGCTTAGTAGCTTCTTTCCAAGTGCTCCTAATCCTCAAGCATAGCTAATTATACTCCAAATACATTCTCATTACTTGAAATTCATCAAAAATAAGAAAACATGCCGAATAGGAGTAGAATAACATAACTTAAGAATATGATGCAATAATGAACCTAAATACGAATCTAAATGCTCTAAAATGCAACCTAAATGCACCTAAAAACTATATATAAATATGATTTATCAAACTCCCCCAAGCTAAACCATTGCTTGTCCTCAAGCAATAAGACATAAACATTGGAAAAGAAAGACAACCCATAATAAGGGGATACAATAGGGCCAAACACTCAACTGAGAACACGAGAGATATAATCACTACACAAACCAAGCATCGAAACAATCTCGAACAAAGCCGCATAGCATGTCATGTATCGTAATCGACTCTCCAATCATACCGCCTACCATCTCTCCCAAGCTGGATTTAACCAAACCTGACAGACCTCACTATACACTAGTAGAATAATTGCTTAATACTGCGGCTGAATTGCTGCAGTTTTACCCATACGCAGCAATAAACCACGTCAAAAAAAAAAGGAAAAATCGAAAATCAACATATTGCCGCGGTTCTGGGTGGAAACTGCAGCAATAGATGTCAACAAGGAAATTTTCAAAATTGTTTGACTGATTTGACCAAATCTATTGCTGCGGTTCCCACCCAAAACCGCAGCAATAGATTAAAATATTATTTTTAATAAAATTTTAATCTATTGCTGCGGTTTCTGATGGGAACCGCATCAATAAATTTATTTTATTATTAGGGTTTCCTCATTTTAGTTGGGTGCCGTTTTCATATAAAACACTCACTCCTCTCGTGCTTCCAGCGACCCAGTCTTTGTTCTTCTCACTTATCCTCCCTCTCTCACTCATCCATCCTCCTTGTCCATAGCTCGTCACTCAATCACTCCTCTCACTTCAAATACAAAGCATTTCTCCCCGTCTCACTCTTATCCTTCTCTCATTTTGTCTCACTCTTATCCCTCTCTCACTCTTCGTCACTCAGTCACGGATTTCTCACTTCGGATACCGAAGATCTCGCCTGATATCAAGAACGAAGATCTGGAAACACGCGAAGGTTCAAGCGAGACTTCATCTAGAATCTTGATTTAAACAAGCAAAAATCACTTTCTCGACTTCATCGATCGCGAATGTTCAAGCGAAATTTTTAATCGAATGCTTTTGACGGATTTCTCAATTAGCAGCTTCTGAGTATATTGCATCTCGCGAAAATTTTGATGTGTTGCTGATTTTGATTTGTTAGGGTTTTGGTTGTTGTTTAGTTGATTGTGTGTTTCTAATTGCTTGAATTGTTGTTGTGAAGCTTGATTGAGATCGTTTTTTAGGTTTTTGTTTCGCCTGTCAATTTTCCAATATTATTATTAATTGCAGATTTTGAGTAGATTACTTCTCGCAAACATTTTGATGTGTTGTGATTTTGATTTGTTAAGGTTTGTGGTTGTTTTTCAGTTGATTGTGTATTTTTGATTGCTTGAATTGCTGTTGTGAAGCTTGATTAAAATGTTTTTATGTTACATTAGTTTCATGGTTTATGTATGTGACTGATTTTTGTGGCAATGTAATCTACTCAAAAGCTGCTACTTGTGTGCGTTGGGAGGTTTTGAGAAAGAAAGAAGATGGTTTGAGGAGAGAGAGAAGAAAAGGAGGAGAGAGAAGAAGATGGTTGGACGATGCGCGCACGGATTTGTGTACTGTTCTTGTTTTCTTTTTTTTTTTGTTCTTTTTTCTCTTTTGTATTTATTTATTAGATCTTATGGCTAGGGTTTCTGATTTTTTGTTATAGTTTTTCATATTTTTCTTTTGCAATTCTTTTTTGAATATATGTTAATTTTTGTATCTTTTATGTTTTTGTATAAGCATTCTTTGTCATTACTTCAATTTGTGTGTTTTATTTTCTTCTTGCATTTTTTTACCTGTCCCAGTACCAATTGCTGCGGGTCCTACCCAAAACCGCAGCAATAGACTTCATTTTTTTTATTAAAAACATATATGCTGCTGCGATTTTGGGTAATTACCTTAATTGCGGCGCGACTAAAACGGCAGCAATAGGCCACTTAATGACTATCGCAATTAGCATTTACTATTCTACTACTGATAGTTTATGTGCACTCAAATCTCTCATGTGTTTAAGGGTTAAATAATGACTCTCAACCGAAACAAGTCGACTCAAATGAAGCAGATACTCTTTAACTTTGACTTTTTGACTCACTTAATATTCAACAATACAATACACAATGATCAAGAGGACTTTTAAGGATTGTAATGGGGCTGAGGTTAAAGGTATGGAAAATAATTTGGGAATTGTGATGGAAAAACCAATAAGGGGGAGCAATATATAACTGAAAACATGACCATGAAAGGTCATAACAACTCCATGCAACAACCAACAATCTCCAAATATAATTAACAACCTTTTTCACACAAGAAATTCAATCATAACCCTTTTTATTTCACATTATTCACAACTCTTTTTCACTTCTTTTTCATTTCATTTTTCACTTTTTTTTGTGTTTCTTTTTCGAACTTTCATTTCAATTTCCAAGCTCACTAAACATATTTTTCCATCTATCTAAACCACAACTAGAGCAATTCAATTCAATACAAACCAAACCAAAACTAATACTCGTTCCCCTAAGTTAGCCTTGGGATAGGAATCAAATAAGGCCAAGGCTTGTAATGTAGGTATCAATAAAAAACAGTTAAGAAAGGCTCAGCGGGACTAGAGGAAAGATAATATGAAAACAAGAATAACTAGAGCTTAGATAATGAAATGAAACGCCTCAATCATATTAAAATGTATGCATTATCGAATATCGAGGAGTACCAAAACAAAGTCCAGATCAATGTAACAACTAAGGAACTAATCACACGTGAAAGAACCAAACTAACACGGATACGTCAGTTTATAGGCACAAAAGCTCACTTGGTTAGGTGTCTGCGTAGTAACGTTAAATCAAGCCAGAGAGAGATCAATCAATCTTACCACAAACAATCAATTGCGAAACAATCGTGCTATAAAGAATCATGAACAAGATGAATGACGCTTAGGAAATTAAATGTAGTAAAATATCATTAAAGTTCTCAAAGAGTGCCAGCAATAGTCTCATAGATACAACTAAAATGAGATGAAATCTATTATGAAATGAAATATGCTAATGTAACTAAGAAAGCAGTACAATTTTTTTGGTTACACGTAAACTCCCGCTCCTAGTGAGCGGTACAAACCGCGCAACATCTTACGAAAGCAATGAAATCTACGCTAGAAAGCAATAGAGGATAGAATATCCTCCCCCAAGCTAGAATATGCAGTGTCCCCACTGCGGTAACCAGTTCAGGGAAGGAACCAAAAGCAACCCCGGGATCACCAAATCACCAAAGTCGCCCAACAAAACCCACAACACCACAAAAACCACACACAAATTCGGACAATCCAATGAACTAATACTTTATTCAATGTACAAGATTCTCAACAAGATGGCATCAAAAAAAATTCCAAGCAAAAATTCGAGAAACATTGACAACAAGTATAAGTGAGAAAAGATGCTTACTATCCAATTAATTGGGGAGAAAAAAAAATCAAATATGCGCAAAAATCATGTCGTAATGCTTCACAAAGGCGAACTTGAACCAATTTGATGCCTATTTGAGAGAATCCTATAAAACCATTGATAAAAAAAATTAGAAGTTAATTAAAGTCATAATAAGAGAAAAAAAAATCAGATTAATACAAATTAAGAATAAAAGAAAAAGAAATGCCGAAGCTTCTTTCCAAGTGCTCCTAATCCTCAAGCTTAGCCAATTATACTCCAAATACGTTCTCATTACCTGAAATTCATAAAAAAACAAGAAAACATACCGAATAGGAGTAGAATAACATAACTTAAGAATATGATGCAATAATGAACCTAAATATGAATCTAATTGCTCTAAAATGCAACCTAAATGCACTTAAAAACTATATATAAATATGATTTATCAAATTTTCATAATTAATTTTCTGCCCGGATGCTAATTCATATTGGTTGAGAATATCAACTATTGTTGTGCATTCCTGTCGGGTAGCTCTAGTAAAAATGAGACTATCATCAGCAAAAAGAAGGTGAGAGATTTCAGGACCACTACGATTGGCTTTAGCACCATGAATCTTCTTCTCCTGAACCTTACTCTGAATCATTTTAGAGAAGGTGTCAGCTATCAAAATGAATAAATAGGGAGAGAGAGAATCACCTTGTCGGAGGCCACGAGCAGGAGTAACAGCACCACATATTCCCCTATTAATGACAAAAGAGTATGTAACAGAAGTGACACATTTCATAATTAAATTCACCCATCTCCCGTCAAAACCCATAGTCAGAAGGAGTTTCCGCATAAAACCCCACTCCACTCTGTCATAAGCCTTGCTCATGTCAAACTTCATAGCAACAGTACCCTTTCGACTTCGATTTCGATTCTTCATAGTATGGAAAATTTCCATAGCAATTAAGGCATTATCAGTAATGAGACGACCAGGGACAAAGGCACTTTGATTCTCAGAAACAATATGAGGGAGAAAATATTTCAGTTGGATAACAGTAGCCTTAGACATCAGCTTATAGAGGACATTACAGAGAGCAATAGGCCGAAATTGAACTGCAATAGTAGGATTCTTCACTTTCGAGATCAATGCAATATTGGTACTATTAATGCAGCTAGGAGAAATAGAGCCATGCAAGATGCTACTAACAAAATTCGTGACATCATCTCCCACAATATGCCAAAAACGTTGATAGAAAACAGCATGCATACCATCAGGACCAGGAGCTTTGCAGGGGTGCATCTGTTGAAGAGCTGCTAATATTTCATTCTTTGTGAAAGGTTTCATTAAGTTATGGTTACAAGCATCAGATACACAAGGACTGATGTGCTGAAGAACATCCTGCAAACTCGAATCAGAGGGGTTAGTGGAAGAAAAAAATTTTCGAAAGTAATCTCCAAAAATTCCTTCAATTTGTTCTTCCTCCTCACGCCACACACCATCACTATCAAACAAGCCTGCAACATAATTTCTTTTTTTCCGTTGAGAAGCTTAGCTTTGTGACGAAAATATTGAGTGTTACGATCACCATCCCGAACTTCAGATACCCGCGATCTAAGGTATCAATAGGCTTCCTGCTTATCATGCAACTCATCCAAATGTTTCTCATGTTGTGAACACTCGGCACAAGAGTCATCAGAAGTAGGCTTTTTTTGTGCTTCCAACAACTTCTTCTCAGTTTCTTTTATTTGTTCATTCAACTTCCCAAATTTCCCGGAACTCCACCTAGCCAAATCTTGCTCAAGAGACACCAACCGAGAGTTCATGACCTCCCCAGTCGAGTTTTGCCACCCGGCTCTGACCACTTCTTCACATGATTCATCAAGCAGCCATCGTGTTTCAAACCAAAAACTTCCTCCTCTTCTTTTTTTGTCTGCGGCACGGGTGACTACGAGTGATGATAGGGGAATGATATGACTTGTATCCAAGGAGGTGCTCCACTATAGTGTCTGGGTAAATATCAAGCCATGAGCGAGAACAAAGAAAGCGATCTAACCGTTCACGGATGCGAGTTGTAGCCGATTTCCCACGTTCCCAAGTACACCAATCACCAACAAACCCAAGATCACAAAGAGATAGGTCATCAATCACATCTCTAAACGAAGCCATAGCCGGTCTTGCCCTATCAACCCCACCTTCCTTTTCCCCAAAACTTAGGATTTCATTAAAGTCACCTCCAAAAGAATCGGAAGAGATGATTCCCCAAAAAGGTGCCGAATTAAATCCCAAGTTTTATACTTCGCTTCTTCTTTAGGCCATCCATAAATACCAACAAAACGGAAACTACTACTACCATTAATTACGTCACCACAAATATGATGCTGGCAAAAAGAAACAAGAGAAAAATTTACCTCCTCTTTCCAAAACAGACACAAACCATCAGCTTTCCCCACACTATCAACACCAAAATCATTGTGGTAACCCAAACGATCTTTCAGAGACTAAGAAACATTCTTTTTTATCATGGTTTCGGACAAGAAAATAATGTCGGGGGCAAATGAGATACTCCAACGACGGAGTTGTTGAACTGACTAAGGGTTGCCCAACCCTCGGCAGTTCCAGCATAAGGTATTCATGATGCTTGGAGGGGGTTGGTTATCACCAACCTCCGCCTCTGAGGTGGAGCCAGAAACATGACCAGGGTTCAGCTTATGACGCTTCATAACACCAACATCATCTCCACAATCCATAGGAGTTATAACACCAATAGCACGTTTTTTAAAATCTTCGTTCAACTCTGTATCCATAAGTTCAGTAGAACCTTTATCAATCAATTATCCCCTGGCAAGTCTCTTCCACAAACGAGTCTTACTTGCTTTGTCTTCTTTATTGCTCGAAAAAATAAACAATTCAGCTCCTTGATGCTTCGGTAATTCACCAACTAAAACTCCTGCATTATTGTCAGGGGTAGCATTTAATGGCTTAGCATTTAATGGGTTAGGTGTCACAACAATCTAATCATCCAATTGCAAGGGAGGGTCATTATCAGGGTGTAATAAAGGTGTCTCATCATTAATGCCTTCATTCAATAATTCAGGGGGGATTATAACAGCAGCCTCGTGGGGGGGATTTTGTGATTAAAGGAGTAACTTCAGTGGGGAAAAGCACCTATTTAGTCAACTTAACCTTCTTCTCTTCCTCAACTTCTTTAGACCTCCTCTTCCTAGGAGTCGCTTTTAGCGCCAAACTCCACCCCAATCTTTCCTCTTTATCTTCTTCAGCAACCCCATGGCAGTCACGTTCAGAGTGCCCCATTATCCCACAAGCAAAACAAAAAGACTACAATCTTTCGTACGCAAAAGTCAACCTGAATTTCGTGCCCTTTTTATCTTTCAGTTTCCGGTAACGACGCAAAGGTTTGGTTATGTCCAGAAGAACCTTGACTCTCCTATACCTCCCAATACCCAAAAAATCTTCTTAAATTTCCAAGATTTCCCCCATATTCCCAATCAAAGCTTTAACAACGTTATCGATTCGATAGTTAAATGGCAGATTCTTAATTCTCACCCAAAAACGGAGAATGAGTAAGGTTTACCTGATCAGGCTATTCATCTCCTTCGGCTTCCTTCAAGAGGATGAGCATGTTATCAAAGCACCACGGACGCCCTTCCAACACCTTCATCATATCCTTCCAATGGTAAAACTAAAAGGCATAAAGATTAGGGCTCAAAACCCTAATCACTAATCCATGCACCGGGGACCATACTGTTGTGATAGTACGTTTAAAAGCATCAACGTTATAAGATCGTTCTGTTAACAGGCGCCCAATAAGAACAAGGGATAATTTATTGTTCTCATCGCTAGGGTTTAATAATTCTAAGTCCAGGACCTTGTCTTCTTCTTCATCAATCGAGAGTTTCGAAACAGTGGATGTGATTTCCTCAGCCATGGCCGAGGGAGGAAGGGGATAGAGAGAGAGAAAGAGATGGTCGCCGCAGCGGAGGGTGATTGGTGGTAGGTAGGGTTTTCTATCGGGTAAAGTGATAATTCTTTTTTTCAAGAGAGCTTCATTTTATTCTCTATTTTGTAACATTAGTTAAAACACTTTTTGTTAAAGGGGTAGCTAATAGCCACGCACTACTATATGTCGCGGTATTTAGTTCGTATTTGCGATAGCAGTTGTTAACTATTAGATGTAAGTCGTGAAAGGTTAAAGAGGATCAAGGTTGACCTACTGGTTGTAAGGCACTCCTTCCATCCCTTTGACAGGGGTTCGATTCTCAATTCTCCTTACCTTAAAAAAAAGGTTGTGAAAGGTTAAAACTATTGTTATTTGTGACTTGAAATCTTGTGAAAATGGCATAAGGCAGACTTTGAATGCACATATATCTAAATATATAAATGGTTTTGATGTGATTCAAATTGGAGGTGATAGCTTGTTCCAACGACAGGTCGTATGCCCAATTCCGCTGAGAAACGAGAAAGTTATGGTTGTTTTACGAAGAACTGTCGAACTGGAATTTCGTCTCACCCGACCGGGCGGTTTGGCCCGGTCGACCGGGCGAACCTGTTTCTTATCTTCGTGGAATATTTGCTCTCGCGCCGACCAGGCGGCTTTTGGCCCGACCTGTTAGGGTATTTTGCGCGGCGTCTAATCTAGGGTTTTGTTAGGGTTCCTTATGTTATAAAAGGAACCCCTTGGTGGTCATTATTTGACACACACTTTTAGCCTCTAGTATTTAGGACTCCTTGTATTATTCTCTCTGTTTTCTCTCCATCATAGTGAAGAAGCTCGAATCCCCCACCTGTGGACGTAGGTCTATTTTGACCGAACCACGTAAATCATTGTGTTTTCTTTGTTTATTTTCTTTATTGCTTTTCTCATCCTTATTATTTCATTGACTTGTTCCACATTAATCAAACTACAACACCCCGTTTCCTAACAAACTGGTATCTAGAGCTTGGTTTTAAGATCTTAGGTGTTTATAGAACGAGTTTGATTTAAAAAATGTCAATGAAATTTGATATTGAGAAATTCGATAGGCAAGTAAAATCTGGCCTATGGCAATTGAAGATGAAAGTCATCTTGGTTCAAAGTGGCTGTCACAAGGCTCTTTAAGGTGCATCCAAAAATCCTTCGGGTATGACGGATGACAAGTGGGAGGAGATCGATTTGAAGGATCTCTCGGCAATTCATTTATGTCTATCTAATGAAGTTTTGTGAGAGGTTGCCAAGGAGACGACTGCTGAGGGTTTGTGGTTGAAGTTGGAGTCACTTTATATGATAAAGAGCGTGACCAACCGTCTACTACTCAAATCTAGACTTCATGATCTCAGTCTAGAAGAAGGTAAACCGCTTGAGTCTCATTTAGATGAATTCTTCTCTATTATTATGGATTTGCAAAACATCGATGTTAAAAACGATGATGAGGATATGGCTATTAGGTTGTTGTGTTCTTTACCGCCTTCGGATAAGCACTTTTGAGATACTTTATTGTATGGTAAAGATGATTTGAGTTTGCAGGATGTTAAGGATGCCTTAACTCAGAGAGATTTAATCGACAATAAGTTGGTTAATAAATCTAATAATCCTTCTCAAACTAATACTTTGGTTGCTCACGGTGGAAAGAATTTTGGCAAGAATAAAATCTGTAACTATTGTCATGTGAAGGGTCATGTCAAAGCTGAGTGTTGGAAATTAAAGAAGAAGAATAGGGAAAAGTCCAATGAGGACCAATCGACAAATATTGCCAATGATATCTTTGATGATGGTGTTGCACTTTAGGGTTACAAGTTTTAGGGCTGCGGTTTCTACGATCTCTTTATGATTGGTGCCCGTTGAGCTCTCTTGGTAAAACGAGAAACCGTGTGGATTTTGCTATGGAGTCTATGATATATTGTTTTGGAGTTTGTAATAAAGTAGCAATCTTGGTTATGCATTCGATTTTGTTCTAGTTATGCTATTTCTTATCTCAAATTTGGTACTTTTGTGTTTTGTTAAGTACAATTGCAATTTAGAAATTATTGATGTAATTTCATTTTCTAGAATTGCTTGAGTTTGTTATTGAGATGAAGAAGTGTTTGAATAGGGTTTGGTCAATTTGAATAATCATGCTTGGCGCTGGTGATCTTATACTCTCAATCTAGGCCATGTGATGGTTTCGCATACGGAGTTTTGTGTTCGAAGACGCATCGGTACACAGTTTATAGAAGATGTCAATTCTTGATTGCCTAAAGTGAGTAGACTTATGGAATTTTGTTTAAGGTGGAGGTTCTATATTTGTGGTGAGCATCACTTATTGGTTTTTAGTTCAAGGTGGAGTTATCTTGATTGATCGGTTTCAAGTCCAGGTGGAGATTTGTTATTTGTGACTTGAAATCTTGTGAAAATGGCATGAGACTGACTTTGAATGCACATATCTCTCAATCTATAAATTGTTTTGATGTGATTCAAATTGGAGGTGATAGCTTGTTCCAAGAGCTTTCCAACGACAGGTCATATGCTAATTCCGCTGAGAAACGAGAAAGTTATGGCTGTTTTACGAAAAAACTGTCGAACTGGAATTTCATCTCGCCCGACCGGGGCGGGTTTTGGTCCGACCGGGCAGCAACGCCCGACCGGGCGAGCCTGTTTCTTATCTTCGTGGAATATTTGCTCTCACGCTTGACCGGTCGGCTTTTTGCATTTTGGCCTTGGCGACCTTATGTTATAAAAGGAACCCCTTGGTGGTCATTATTTGACACACACTTTTAGCATTTAGTATTTAGGACTCCTTGTATTGTTCTCTCTGTTTTTTCTCCATCATAGTAAAGAAGCTCGAATCCCCCACATGTGGACATAGGTCTATTTTGACCGAACCACGTAAATCCTTGTGTTTTCTTTGTTTATTTTCTTTATTGCTTTTCTCATCCTTATTATTTCATTGACTTGTTCCGCATTAATCAAACTGCACACCCCGTTTCCTAACAACTATTTTGCCAAATACCACTTTTCACTGTTTGCGTATAATATTAACATAGTCAAATCCCTCAAAATTATTTCAAAAGTTAATGTTGAACATGCTTTAAAACTTAGATGACGTATTTAACATTTTCTAACCTGGAAAAAGGCTTGTTTGTCATATATTTTTGTATTTTAATATTCAATATTTTGAAATCCAAAAAAAATATGAAAATAAAAAACCGTTTTTTTAGTGTATTTAGTTTCAAAATAAACATGATATGTATTAGTATGACTAATATTATACAACCTATACATATACGAGTTTTAAATTTTTAAAACCAAAATCTAGAATATAGCAATGACTCCGAACGGGCACTTAGTTTTTGATCAGCTAAAGAATAAATTTAGGTCATGTTTGGCAAAACTAGCGGTCTTGATAGTGGTTCTCACAAATGCAGTTTCTAATCGGAAGAAAAAAAAAGTTTTTTAAAACAAATAAAAGACAAAATAAATAAAAACTGACATGCATCCATTCCATAACTATAGCAAACAACCCTTTGTGTTACAACTCATCATTACCCTAAAGAGCTAAATTACCATTAACCTAAAAAACTCACCAAAGATTTAGCAAACGAACAAATCTAACCTCTTCTCCTAACAATATGATTCTTCTTCCTAACATTTTGCAATAACCTTCCTCCACCCCCGCCCCCCAAATTTGCTCTAACTTTCTCATTCCACTACATTAATTACCCTATATTTTTTCTTCACAATTCACTTTCTTTAATTTTTGCCTTAATTTTTTCTTAGAACTTTTTTTACTTCTATATAAACATACTCTCACATACACTAAGTTTTCTGCTCAATATTCCAAACATACTCCATTATTCTCCCTCTTTTCCTCAAAATCAAGAATTAGTTTCTTGCCCATTTTAATTTTGTGCCATCACAATGCAATCATATATGCAGATGGAAAACAAAAGGAAAGCCATCTAGAAATTAAATCAAAAAAGATGGTTGAATTTATTCAAATTGGGTTGAGAGTATCAGCACTTGTTACTTCGATTGCTGCTACTTCCATTGTTTTCACTTCCAAACAAACTACCCTTGTCTTTGGCATTCAAATGGATGCCAAATACACCTACTCCTCTGCTTTCAAGTACTCTCTCATTTTTATCACTTTTAATTTTGTGCTATTTAAATTTATATCATTTTCTCAATAAGACTTGCCTAGTTCATATCGGCTATGAAAAATTATGTTCCTATCAACCAAAGAACTAGTGTTATATAAAGTCACAGTTTTAGAAGATAACATTATACTCCTTTTGTTTTTGGTTTTCATGTTACTATTTTTTTGTTCAGTTACAAAACATATGATTCAATATAATATTTTTTTACTGAATATACCACCAGAAATTGATACGAACATAATTCGTGGCATTTCTCATATGTCATAACTAATGTTGCATATTTAGCATGCATGATTTTTGATAATTTTTGGTTTTGTGGGCAGGTTTTTTGCATTTACAACTGCAATTGCAAGTTTGTTTTCTTTTCTTTCGTTGGGTCTTACCTTCATCCTCCGGCGAGTGACATCATCCAAAGCCAACCATCATTTCTTCTTTTTCATGCATGATCTGGTAATAAAACAAGAAATGCCCTTTTTTTCCTAAGGGAAATAAAAGTTGGATTATTTCCACCCTTCAATTGCTAAATTACATAGTTTTAGAAAGTTGTTTTTTTCTCGTACTTTATTTCCCAAAACTTAATAGTCCTTATATCAAAATGAACTAGCTCATTCAGTACCATTATTACTAACTATCTAATTACCACTTACCACATTTAGGTTTATATAAAATTTAATTTGTCATTTTCATCAAAAAAAAATAAAAACTTTTGTCACAAAAAAAAAAAGAGAAGAAAAAATTAAGCGTATGTAATGGTTACGTTGTTAACCCTGTAAAAGAAACAAGTATATGAGTATTACATTTATATGGTATTATGGTTGGTAAAGTAAGGTTTGGCCTTGCCCTAAGTCATCAAATTGAACCTTAGTAGGGCCGGGTATAGTTGTTTTTTATCGAAATGAGGCTTTTCTGCTTGCAAGAGGCTTCCAGATTATTATTTTTTTGACAGGATTTTGTCTTAGCTCACCTATATTATCAAGAATGAAACATTCTATGGTGTAAAATTAAACTTGGATGATGATTTTTAGTTTTTTTAGGGGAATTAAACTTAGATGATTAACGATTACATAGACTTTCACTGTATCATTTTTTATCATGATGTTATCCTTCTTGAGAGAAGATTGTCCTAATTTTCCTGTACACCTAGTGTACTCATTTAAATAAGAAGTAAAGAAGAAATAGTACTAGGTCCAGAGGTTTAACGTGGTAAAAGCTTGCACGTGCATATATAAGGTTACCAATTTAACAAATGGGTTCATATGAAGTCCAAATTAAATGTGGAGTTTGTAATTCAAGGTTGTGTTCTTGTGTAGATACAATGACATTAGAGAAGGACATAGAGAGTTGATAAAAACCGACCTGCACAACATACGTATGATAACTCCAAAAGTAACAGATAAGCAAAACAAAATGAGTTTACAAACTATTGTAAGATGAACAATATATCTTGATTACATAATGTAGATAACAATGAAGTACTTGTACTTGATTGGTAAGACAAAATAATTAAAATGTAATTACTAGGGAAGGCCAGCCAGATAATTATTGTAACTGAAAATCTACTAAATTCAATTAGTAATAGGAAAGGCAAAAGCAGTTAAGTTACGTTATTGATTTTCTTTTTGGATGATGACATATGTTATTTGAGATAATGGATTATATATACTATGTATAAAACAGATCTATTAGATGGGGATAACATACAAAGAAATGTTTTGGCAAAAAATGAAAAATGCAGGTGATAATGTCAGTGTTACTAGCAGGATGTGCCGCAGCAACAGCAATAGGTTACGTGGGGCAATATGGATATGAACATGCAGGGTGGATGCCAATTTGTGACCATTTTCACACTTTCTGCCACAAAGTTACTGCTTCTGTTGTCCTTGGCTATTTCTCTTTAATCTTCTTCTTCTTCCTCACTATCATCTCTGCTACCAAGTCCACCTCTCCTTTCTCTCAACCTACTCAGATTCAAAATCTCTAAACTATTATTTAGTATATACCACTACCAATACCTTCCCATGTACGTTCGAGGTCTGGTAGTCACATTACAAGTTCAAATTACACTATCAACGAACGTGGCTATTATTATGATATTGATATTGCATGTTTGCTCTTTTAGTAAGAAGTAATTGTTGACCTATGTTAAATATAGGTATTATTTTTCTTTTTCTTTTTCATTTTCCTTAGATATGATTTGGTAGGTTTGTGTAGTAATTATTTTTCCGTTTTAGCAACAAAGTTCTTATCATTGGGCTTCTTCCACTTAGATGTTTTCGGTCATGTTGTATGAAAAAGTATGAAAAGAAACGCATTTGAAAGAAACTCATGAGTTTGTTAGGTATACACATAACTACATAAGTCTGAATTAAGTGCCATACAGGGGAAATTTTCAGTTTCTAAGACATACCATGAGATGTACGTAGTATGCATTTATGCAATTAAATGCCTAGTAGTACCACGTAATACTTATATAACGCAAAAATATATTTGGATTTTGCTTAGTTTTGGGAACTCCTTTCTGGGCTGGCAAGCTCATGACTAGCCCATATGATATTTTTTTTGTTAGTTAGCCTCTTTTTGGTAAAAGCTTCAAGTGAAATTAATTCAATCAACCTATATATATACTACTAGGTTTGAAGCCCGTGCGTTGCACGGGTTGTTGTTTATTTTATTTTATTTCAATTTTTTTGTTAATATTATTGTTGATTTTGTGTTGCTGTGAAATAAGATTTTTCAACACCATTGTATTTACATACTTCCTCCGTTCTTTTTCTATCACAACAGCTACCGCTTTAGGTAGTTTCATCTTTTGGAACCTTTTCACTTTTGGTAAAAAAAAGTAACTACAGTTGACAATATTACCTTTAATTTATGTTAATAAAACCATCATTAATTACCCAAATTGCCTTATAAAGTTGTGTTTAATTTATTAAGGATTTATTTATCCCCTACTCTAGTTAACTAAAGAGGTATCTCTATGCTAAACTAACCATTTTTTATTTCCTTAAAAACCATGCCCAAACCAATTGTTGAAGTAGAAAAAAAAACGGAGAAAGTATTTGTCATTATACTGTGATTTCTAGATTTGTTATTGTGATATATAAATTTTATAATTTTTAATATTCAATTGAATAATATAGTTAAGTCTATTATTAAATGGTATTTCAATAACAGGTATGACTGCTAATACAATTTTAACATGAATTATACCCGAATGATACTTTAAGAAAGTAGAGGGTAATAACTTAATAGATGCAGGACAAAAAGAATAGAGAAAAACATGAGTGTCAGCCACAATTTCAACTTTTAATATAGCACATAAACACTAACGCATATAGAATGGATGATGGGAAAGCCAAAATGAAGATTATATTGATAGTATCATGAAGAAAATTAATTAAATATAAAACTAACCTCTACTAATAATCGAAAAATAAAATTTAAGAGAAAAAAATACATCTTCATTAATCATGACCATATCAAGACGTATCAAATTTCCCCCTTTTGTATGATCCGTGACCTCAAATAGTCTAGAAATGTGAACCTTGATTTCCAAATAGTTTTAGTGTAGAATTAAGTTAATGGAGAAAAGAATAAGATCTGACATATAGATATATGGAAAAAAAAATTATGTATACAATAAAAATTATAAGAATAAAATAATTAGTCAATTGCATAATACCTCTGCAATCTCGATGACAAACATTCATTTGATTCTTCATGTAATGCCACCATGGAATGCTATCGATTCAAAACTATAGATATGAATTTTTTATCTTCATATGAATTAATTTTTAAAAGTATGATTTTAAAAGACATAATTACTAATGTCACATATTATATGCTATTTTTATAGTTATTTTTTTAATTATTTAAAATAAAGAATAAATAATACGTTATTGTTCATCTACATAAATATATTTTCATAAGTTGTAAAACTATATTTTATATGGATCTTATTTCGAAGCATATTTCGAGCACTCTTCGACGGTAAAAAAAATTATAGTATTGCGAATTATTTAGCAAAAGTTATATTTAATTTACATAGTATAATAATTTAGGTTGTTTATTTAAAATTAGATTGTAATCTTCACTCATCCAAAACACCTTATATGTACTTATATCTATGTTGAACTCTAATTTTAGAAAAAAAAATTAATGACATGACAATCCTACATAACGCTCTATATTTCATAAGTTGTAGAACTATATTGTAAATGGATCTTATTTCGAAGCATATTCTGAATGCTCTCCAATAATGGTACAAAAATTATAATATTCCAAATTATGTAGCAAAAGTTATACACAATTTTCATAGTATAATAATTTAAGTTGTTGATTCAAATCCAAACTCTAATTTTCGCTTATCCAAATATCCTTTTATGTATTTAAATCATGTAGAACTCTATTTTTTTTAAAATAAAAATATAAATTGATGACGTGGCAATCCTACGTGGCGCGCTCTATGAGCTCGAAATCTTGAGGAGCTCTCTATACTCCCGAAAAGTTCCTCCTTTATATATATATATATTGATTATACTGTTTAAATTGCATAATTATCATGTTTACATGTTTGACTAAAACATACACTCACTTCATCTCAAAATAAGTAATAAGTGGGAATTATATTTTTTTTAAGTTTCCAGATCATGGAATTGAATTTGAATATTAATTTTAATTCATTATTGTACTATGGAGTAGGAAAAGTGATTAAATATACTACCTCTTTCGAATAAATTTTAAAATGTTTGATATTGTTTACGTGTAAATCATTTAGACAGATTTAGTTTTAGGGTCTGTTCTCTTCGACATAAAACAACTGAACTGAATTGAATTGAATTGAACTGAACTGAACTGAACTGAATTAAATTATAACTAATTAATAGTAATGATAATAATTTAGGAACTGAACTGAATTAAACTGAACTGAGCTGAAAATAAGCTGGAGAGAATAAGCCCTTAGATGAAGAAATTAATGTAACTATATAAATATTAACTCATTTTTCTCAAACTGCAGTCAACCTGAGCTCAGTACTTACCCTCCATGCATCACTAATGCCTTGTCTAGTTCTCTATAAAAACAATTATGCATATATGAATTTCAGAGTACATGAAACAACTATTAACAAATGGAGAGTGTGTATATGTATGTGTGTACATATATGATATATCATTATACAACAAAACTGTAAAGCCTTCTAACGGGTACTACAAAAAAATTAAAGCTTTTATCGTATTAAGATGTCCAGAGACGTCTCGGATAATTTCAGGGTCCTGTGCCAGGCACTAAACATGGGCCTTATAGGGCTATGAAATGAATCCATAATTCCATATTATTAATAATTAATTTAATTTTTTTATTAAAATGGTTGAAAAAATGATTAACTTTCTTAAATACTTCTATGTTATTTCATTTTTAGCAAGAAGGCACTTTAGATTTAACATAATAGTAAAGATATATCAAAGATTAAACTAAAATAAGCTATAGAATATGAAAAAAAAAGGTACTCCCTCCTTTTTTTTTTTTAATTGCTACATTTTCTATATGAGGGTGTTTCTTTTTAATTGCTACATTGTTTAACCTTTCCTTATTTGGGGCACTTGGGCCACCATAAATTATTACTATTATATTTGTTTTTCTCTTTTTCCACATAAAAGTACTACTTTTTCACTTTTCCCCATTATTTTATATTAAATGGGTCAAAAAGTACCCTTCCAAAAGCTTGAAAGTGACATTGCCAAAATTATTGTGCATACAATAATGTAGCAATTAAAAAAACGGAGGGAGTATATAGATTAGGGGAAAAAATTTTGGATTATCATATGTATTTTCCATCTAAACTCATAGAAACTAACAAGTAAAATAACATATAGGTGGGGCCCCTTAATATTAGGGGCCCTGAGCGATCACTCACTTTGCTCATGTGTCTGAGACCCCTCTGAAGATGCCTAACAATTAAAATCAACATATGTTGACCAAACATGACAAAATTGGGTTTTGAATCGAAATTTTAACCCCACACCCAAGTACTACCTCAATTTCACAATACATGCACCATTTCTCATTTGGAAACTATTCATCAACTAACTTTGACAATCTTTCTCTCACCATCATATAAGAAAAAATATAGTCAAGTTGAATCTCGTTAAATTCGTCTCAATGCGAGGATTCCAGGTATCAACTTTTTAAAATTTTTACTTATATGCAATTAGAGATATTAATATCCAAAAAAGCATGTTGGGTATGTGAAGTGAAAAAAAAATGCTTCATGTATTGTGAAATGGGTAGTATATCTTAACTAAAAAAAATAAAAACAAAAAACCAAATGCTTGAGATAAACTATGTGATGATTTGACTCTCCAAGTATATTACCAAAATTATGATCTCATGTATATCTTTAGTTATCATATTATGATCCTTAGTCATCTTTAATGTGATCTTTATTATTCTTGTATATCTTTTAGATTTCATAGTTGTACTATAAATAGGATGTAAACCGTTTCAATAAACTCAACAATCATTATACTTATATCTCTATCTCCTACACTTATCACTAAATACGACCAATTAGGCTCAATCTGACCTTAGACCCACACTCTGACCCATTAGGTTAATAGCTCAAAACTTATACTTCCTCCGTTCTTTTTCTATTGCAACAATGAGATTTTTACGCTATTCACTCACCACCCTTTCACTATCTCTTGTGATTTTTACATAAGGAAAAATATAGTCATGTGGGATCTTGTTAGATTCGTCTCGATTTATACTTTCAAAATATCAAATTTGTATAATTTTTACTAAAAAATAATTAAAGATATTAATAGTCAAAGTTGTACATTGGTAAGCGTGAAAACCCTATTATTACAATAGAAAAAGAACGGATGTAGTATTAAAAAGTAAAGAGTGTCTCAGTTAAATATATTAAATAATCCTATCTATGTTTCTACTTTTCCCTAATAATGTCCTCCGCTTTTCGGCTAATCTGTGAATCTCTGTTTAATCACTACTCAGTATTGACTTAGTAACTTATAGTGGGTCTCATACCATCTTATACTCAAATTCCCTCATTTATGCATATAAAAAAAACTTATGTATAACAGTATAAGTGAACCATGAAACTTCTGTAAATAAAAATGATAACAAAGAAAGTCCTTCACCTAATAAGTCGACTTGAAACTGAAAATTCTAAATCATGGTCAAGGGTTTATCAACTCGAAATAACAAGACCTAAAACTGACCCTATTGTGAAACTTTATAATGAGTAGCAAAACTAAAACGCTTTTTAGTACCAATATACCCTTTAGGAATTATTAGCATGCCCTTGATAAATGGGAGTGGATTATGACTCTTACATCCAAGTATTTGCCCCAACAGACTGATAGAGCCATAGAGGTTGTCGAGGCCCTTTATGTCAAGCAAAATAGCTAAGCCATCAGTTTGCTCCCTCCTTTGTCCGGACTTAAATCAGTTATGATATGAAGCAAAACCCAAACCCAACTCTAGCTAGGAGACATATGGCCCATTAAGGGTCCGTTCTGTTCAACTTATTTTAACTTATATAAGATTTTATAAGATAAGATAAGATAAGATAAGATAAGATAAGATAAATAAGATGTTCTGTTCAACTTATCTTCACTCATTTCAAAATAAAATAAGATAAGATAAGATAAGATCAGATAAGATAAGCCAAAATAAGTTGAACAGAACAGACCCTAAGATCAAGAAAGTCCGTTAAATTTTAAGTCCAGCTAGGTGACAATTAGTCAGAAAACAATAGTCGTCGTTCCTTTTCTTCCTTGTGAATTCCAGTTAGAGATGCCTGGTCATGATTCTCTTGGAACTTGTGTTGTAGTGTCAGTGTAAAGAGAGATTATGATCTCTTAAAATGAGTCTATGGCCCAGTTTGGCCATTAGCAGATATTTATTACTCCCTCCGTCCCATAATATAGTGCTTACTTCTCATTTTTCACGGGAATTAAGGAAAATGGAATAAGTGGGAGGATTTCCAAAAAAATATATTTAATGAAGTGTTTTTTTGATACTTTTGTATTGAAACTAGTTATTTATTTTATTTTTCCTTTAAATAAAATCAAAAGGCAATAAATGTTCCTTGGAATGATGTAAAGCAATAAATGGGGTCACATGTTTTGAGAGAAAAGTAGGGGTATTTTGGAAAGTTTGTGTAGAAATTAAGGATAATTTAGTCTATATAAATTGACAAAAAAGAAAATAGGCACAACATTTTGGGACACCAAAAAAGGAATGTAAGCACTATATTATGGGACGGAGGGAGTAGTTGTTAGCTGATTTTTTTTTTTTATAAGGTAAGGAGAAACCTCGACAAGTTGGGGGGAACAAAGGGGAACCCAACTTGCTAAGGGTGAGAATCGATCCCAGGACCTCCTGGAACCGGGAGGAAAGCTCTAACCACTAGGCTATCCCTTACTCTCTAGCTGTTAGCTGATTGCATGTATTAGTTGATAGCTGATAGCTTATTGTATTTGTCGTTTGTATAAAGGTGTTTTTATTGTTTATTAATGTAATTTTCAACAACTTTATGACATAGATGTAATTGGCCCAGTCACTCCCAAGCCTCTAATGTCAAAAAGTTCGTCCCCCCAACTTTTTCAAAAAGAGCTTTTTGGGCCCAATAGCTAATTGAAACCTCTCTTTACCAAACACTTAAATTAGAGAATTATATGAGTTCAAACCTCTAATTTTACCCTAAACCTCTCTTCACCAAACAAGGCTTGACTAATCAAATCCGCTAAAAAGAATTGGATGGAATCCCTTTTTTTCAACAAGTACATACAAGCAAAGAACAACACAAACCCAATAGTCATGGCCAAAGGCCATTTTGTGGGATACAAGACTAGGATCACATCTATTATTACAAAGCAAAATGTGAGAATGGTGACTTGATCGTGTGCTAGGAGCCTTGGGGGCTCAATATGGTGTGGAGAAGAAGTTGGGTGAAGCTGGGAATTTACGGAAGACAAAGACGCCAGGCAGGAGCTCATGACCGGGTCGGGCATATCGAGCGAAAGAGGAGTTTTGTCAGTTTTCAGTGCCCGGGTCGCGCGCCTTTGGTGCATGGGTCGCGCACTTCGACGGAACGCGCTATTCGGCTCTTCTAATGCCGTTTCTTCCAATCCTAAACCTAGATTAAATAGGTTTAGGATCCGTTTAGCATGATTAAGAACAAGATCATCAAAACACAAGAGAGAAAACAATAGAAAAGTTCTAGAGAGAGGGCTTTGAGAGATTCATTGAAGAGAGTATTCAAGTGATTCTCTTGCCTATTGTATTCATTGTTCCGCTTGATCATAGTGAAAGTGTTTATCCCTGCCCTGAGGACGTAGCTATCAAATTGATAGTGAACCTCGTTAAATCTTGAGTGTTCTTTATTCGTTTTTCGCATTTTATTGTTTGTTTATTCACTTCCGTTGCAACAAACTTGGTATCAGAGCCTGAGATTAAAATCAGTGTAAGGGTTCCGGGAAGATGAATACGATGAACTTGAAGATTGACAAGTTTACCGGGAGGAACAGTTTTGGACTATGGCAGATAAAATGCGTGCTTTATTAAAGCAACAAGGCATCTGGAAACCTCTTGTCAAAAAGGATGACAAAAGCAAAGCTGCAGAAGGCCCTAGTGGGGCCGAATTAGAGGCGATGGAGGAGAAGGCTCACTCCACGATTTTGCTATGTTTGGCAGACGATGTGATCACGGAAGTTGCAGACGAAATTACTGCTGCTAGTCTGTGGGCGAAGTTGGAGAGTCTCTACATGACAAAGTCACTCACCAACAAGTTGTTTTTGAAGCAACGCTTGTTTGCCTTGCGTATGCAAGGAGGTACGTCTCTAAGAGATCATCTAGATAAACTTAATACTATTTTACTTGATCTGCATAATATAGATGTTAAGATTGAGGATGAAGATGTTGCTTTGATTTTGCTTGTTTCACTTCCAAATACATATGAAAACTTTGTTGAATCATTTGTTGTTGGGAGAGAGACTGTGACCCTATAAGAAGTGAAGTCAGCACTATTTACTAGGAAGTTGCGCCAGAAGGCGGCAACGACAGAGAGTGGTGGAGATTCAGGGGCTGGGTTAGTGGTAAACTCGGCTAAGGGGAAGGGTCCTAAGAAGAAGAAAAATTCTAAGGGCAAAGGGGCCAATCCGAGGAATGTCTGTCACATCTGTAAAGAACCTGGCCATTGGAAGCATCAATGCCCTAAGAATCCTAAAGCTTCCAATGCTAACATTGCACAACAGGGTACGAAATATGACTCCGAGGAGGACTTAGCACTAGCTGTTGTTGATGTGTCTAGTCCGTCTGAACATTGGGTTCTAGATTCGGGATGTTCTTACCATATGTGTCCTCATTGTGATTGGTTTACTTCTTATGAGTCTTGTGATGGTGGTAATGTTATTATGGGTAACGATGCTGCTTGTAAGGTTGTAGGGAGGGGTTCCATTAAGATAAGGACCATTGAGGGTGAGGTTCGTACGTTCATGAATGTTAAGCATGTTCCACAGTTAAGAAAAAAATTTGATTTCTCTGGGTGTCTTAGATAAAGGAGGATTTAATTTTTCTGGCTCAGATGGGGAATTATGTGTGTGGAAAGGTTCGAAGTTGGTGCTTAAAGGCGCCAAAGTGGGTACTTTGTATGTTGTGCAGGGTACTATTCTGACTGGTTCTGCAAATGTTGCATCTGCTAGTCCTGAGGAGGTGACTAAGTTGTGGCACAGACGACTTGGTCATATGGGTGAGCGTGGGATGCAGATATTATCCAAGATAAATCTTCTTGATGGCCACAAGGTGAAGAACCTTGAGTTTTGTGAACATTGTGTGTTGGGTAAGCAACACAGGGCTAAGTTTAGCAAGGGGCTTCACATAACTAAGGCTACGCTGGATTATATTCATTCAGATTGCTGGAGGCCTGCTCGGGTAGAAGGTATAGGAGGATTCAGTTTCTTTGTGACTTTTATTGATGATTTCTCCAGGTACAGTTGGCTTTATTGTTTAAAGCAAAAAGGAGAGGCTTTTAAGACTTTTGTGCAATGGAAAGTCTTAGTGGAAAATCAGACAGGCAAGAAGATTAAAAGGCTACGTACGGATAATGGTCTTGAATTTGTTAATGATGAATTCAATGAGTTTTGCAGGAAAGAAGGGATTGTGAGACATCGCACTGTCAGGAAAACACCACAGCATAATGGTGTTGCAGAGTGGTTGAATCAAACCTTGCTAGAGAGAGTTCGATGCATGCTCTCTAATGCAGGGTTGACTAGAAAGTACTGGAGTGAAGCCGTGAAAACGGCATGCTACTTGATAAACCGTGGTCCACATACAGGTATTGACTGCAAGGTACCTTATGAGGTATGGTCTGGGAGAAGTGCTGATTATTCTAGTTTGTTTGTCTTTGGTTGTATTGTTCATTATCATGTTAGTGAAGGTAAAGTTGAACCAAGGGCCAAGAATGGTTGTTTTCTGGGATATGGAGATGGTGTTAAGGGTTATCGGATTTGGTCCCCATCAGAAGGGCGTGTCATACTTAGTAGAGATGTTACTTTTAATGAGAATACTATGTTTGTGTCTGCTAACAAACCTGCAGGTGATACTGATGATAACACAACTAAAGGAATTGAGCAAGTAATTGCGGCAGTTCCTACTCCTGAGACACAGGTTCGAATTCAGGTGGAGGATGATGTTCCAGTAGATTCTCCTACTGTGGAGACTAGTCAGACAGATGGAGTTGTTGCTGATGAAATAACTGAACTTGAGTCTGATCATGAGGAAATTGCTGATGAAGGTCAGAAACGACCTAGGAAGAAGACGCAGAGACTAATTGAACAGATAGAAGGCCGGAAAGTTCCTGGCCGAAACTGTTGTGTAGAGGAGATGATTGGTTATCCATTACATGTAGCCGATGATATAGAGTCACCTGAACCAATGTCCTACAAGGAAGCAATTGCTAGTAACGAATCATCCAAGTGGTTAGTTGCTATGAGTGAGGAGATGGAGTCTCTTCACAAGAATCAGACATGGGAACTTGTGAAGGTGCCACATGGTCGTAAGGTAGTGGGTTGCAAGTGGGTATTCAAGAGGAAAGCAGGAAGTTCAGAGGGTGAAAGTGTCAGATACAAAGCCAGACTAGTTGCTAAAGGGTTCAGTCAACAAGAAGGGGTAGACTACAATGAGATTTTCTCACCTGTGGTACGTCATACCTCTATTAGAGTGTTATTAGCAATAGTAACACATTTTGATCTGGAGCTTGAACCATTAGATGTGAAAACAGCTTTTCTACATGAAGAGTTGGAGGAGGATATTCTGATGAGTCAGCCAGAGGGATTCGTTGTTCCAGGGAAGGAGAACTTTGCTTGCCGACTGAAGAAGTCCTTGTATGGACTTAAGCAGTCACCTAGGCAGTGGTATAAGAGGTTTGACAACTTCATGGTTGAGCATGGATTTGACAGGAGTCCTTATGATTGTTGTGTTTATCATAGCAAGGTGGAGGACGGTTCTTATATTTATTTATTATTATATGTTGATGACATGCTTATTGCAGCAAAGAAGAAGTCATACGCATTGAAATTGAAAAGGCTTCTGAGTTCTGAGTTTGACATGAAAGACTTGGGAGCAGCAAGGAAGATTCTAGGCATGGAGATTTATATGGATCGTGCTCGAAAGAAACATTTCTTATCTCAAAAAAGTTACATCTTGAAGGTACTCGACAGGTTTGGTATGAGTACTGCGAAATCTATTGATACTCCTGCTGCTGCTAATGCTCGTCTTTCTGTTGTTCTTTCTCCTCAATCTGATGAGGAGAAGAAGTACATATCTAAGGTTCTGTATGCTAGTGTTGTTGGTAGTTTGATGTATGCTATGGTGTGCACTAGGCTAGATATAGCTCATGCTGTTAGTGTTGTTAGTAGGTTTATGACTCAACCTGGGAAGGAACACTGGCAAGCTGTGAAGCGGATTTTCCGCTATCTGAAGGGAACGGTAGATGTTGGTCTCATATATGGGAATGATGCTGAGTGTTTGGTGACCGGATATTCTGATTCGGATTATGCTGCGGATATAGACACTAGAAGGTCAATGACTGGGTATGTATACACTCTAGGAGGGTCAGTGATTCGTTGGAAGGCTACGTTGCAGTCTTCAGTGACTTTGTCTACTACGGAGGCTGAGTACATGGCTCTAACTGCTGCGGCAAAGGAGGGTATATGGTTACGTGGTTTGGTCAGTGATTTGGGTCTACATCATGATCGTGCGACTGTGTATTGTGATAGCTTGAGTGCTATTTGTCTCGCCAAGGATCAGGTGCATCATGATAGAACTAAGCACATTGATGTGCGGTATCATTTTCTAAGGAGTGAGAAGAGGATAGTGGTGATGAAAGTTGGGACTGCTGATAAACCAGCATATATGTTCACCAAGCCAGTTCCAATCGTAAGTTCAAACATTGCTTGGACTTGTTGAACGTTGATAGTCACATATGACCCCTTTGGCGGTTGTTGCCTCAAGGTGGAGGCAATCCCGGCTCCGGGATAAAGAGGGCAAAACCTGGCACCGGGTTAAAGGTGTGAGACTTAGGAGGGATCGATATCTCATGTATTGTTGAGAGATATCATGGTTATCTTTTCAAGGTGGAGTACTTGTAGAAGATGCAAGTCAAGGAGGAGATTTGTGAGAATGGTGACTTGATCGTGTGCTAGGAGCCTTGGGGGCTCAATATGGTGTGGAGAAGAAGTTGGGTGAAGCTGGGAATTTACTGAAGACAAAGACGCCAGGCAGGAGCTCATGCCCGGGTCGGGCATATCGAGCGAAAGAGGAGTTTTGTCAGTTTTCTGTGGCTGGTTCGCGCGCCTTTGGTGCCCGGGTCACGCACTTCGACGAAACGCGCGATTCGGCTCTTCTAATGTCGTTTCTTCCAATCCTAAACCTAGATTAAATAGGTTTAGGAGCCATTTAGCATGATTAAGAACAAGATCATCAAAACACAAGAGAGAAAACAATAGAGAAGTTTTAGAGAGAGAGCTTTGAGAGATTCATTGAAGAGAGTATTCAAGTGATTCTCTTGCCTATTCCATTCATTGTTCCGCTTGATCATAGTGAATGTGTTTATCCCTGCCCTGAGGATGTAGCTATCAAATTGATAGTGAACCTCTTTAAATCTTGCGTGTTCTTTATTCGTTTTTCGCGTTTTATTGTTTTTTTTTTTTCGCTTCCGTTGCAACACAAAACATTATTAGAGTAACCAATATACTAGACTTTAGTACTACGAACATGGAAACCATTACTTAACTAACATTTTTTTCTTAGAAAATAGTAGAAGTCTTATTAATGCATGAAATCCTTTCTTTTCCTGCCGCCGGCCCACCTGTCCAAAAGCACAATTAGATGATGAACAAACAGTGGTCTTACTCTTAAGATTTGTCCCTCAGCCACCATTCTTCACATGCGTCCAGGGGGCAATTATTCATTCTCCTTGCTAAAATAGAAAGTCTTGAATGTCGCTTCCCTCTTGAACTTCGAGCTCACCCAGATGATGTTTCAATATTCTTCTTGATCATGGTATCATGGTAGAGGCTACCTGTAATGTTAATCCTTACTCCATTATCCTCATTCCCTTTCATGGACTCACACGAAGCCTCCATTGCAAAATCCTCTTTGTTTTGGTCTTCCGACTCCATATTGAAATCACTTACCGCTTGATTTTGTTTTAAACTCTCAAACATGGTCGAACCAACCATATTCTTTCTTTGAGATGCCTTCTTGCTCTTGGCACCAATAAGACATGACTACCCCGATAGAGTGATAGTCATCATAGAACCAGATCTAGAACTAAAGCAATGAATAGACTTTCCCTTCATTAACACTTGATAATCTTTCCTTGAGATGGGAATAAAAGAGCTCAGCCTCCTTTGGTTAGCAAATCGATACTTATTGGGCTATGCCATGTTAGAATTACTACATTAAACTTATCCCTGTAAATTTTGATGCATGGATTATATAATAAATTAAGTTTTTCTTCGATATATCATATATGTAGTGTATAATAACATATTAATATATCACATCTATATATATCTAAATCCCAACTCAAAAACATGTTATATTGTCACATGTACTCCCTCCTCCCCTCACACAATCAAATGAGACCTATTAAAAAATAAAACTGTGTGTACTATGTATTAAGACTCGAACCCATAACCTCTCATTTGAAATACAAATACACTAACCAACTAATCTACAATCTCATATTGTTCTTTGTGGGAAAAAATAATTAAAGACTAGATAATATATCTATTTTTAAAATAATAAAATGAAAACGTATGTACTAATACTCATCAATGTAATGCTAATAATAGCGTGTTCTGCCTTTTTTTTTTGACATCTGATGCATCTAAACTAAAAAACTAAAACAAACTTAACAAGAGCATCTAAATTCATTAGCCAACACATGAGCTTGATGAACCTGCTGACGAGGGACTTTAGAAATGCAACATAGCGGGATAGTTCTGCCTAAGGTAACAATCCATTGAGTTGTCCATTTGAGAAATATGTTAGCAGAACCTTGAAGGAGAATAAGGTGGATAATCTCGGAAGAATTTGTTAATAGTTGAACTGATTGCAGGCCCTTAGATATTGCCCATTGTAGGCAATAAAGACAAGCAAGAAGTTCAGTTTGGAGAGCTGAACTAGCAATGAAGTGCTTCCCACTATGCAGATTGTCATCAACACCATTAAATTGGGAGGCATTATTATTAATAGACCAACCGGCACCAGCCTTCATAGTTTTTTTTATCCCAAGAGCCATCAACTTGAATTTGAGTACAAGGGACGCCAGAAGACGAATTCCCAATATGAACATTAAGGGAGCCAGCAGGACTCAGAGGAGTAAGAAGCCTACCTTCAGGAGGATGAAGGAACCGAAGATGTTGTTGCTGAAGGGCAAGAAACCAATCATGTTGAGCAGAAGTAACAGCAATAGAAACTGAAAGTTGATGTGAATAAGGACTATGACCACGAAAAATATGATTGTTTCTAGTGTCCTACCTTTCAGTACTCTTATATTAAATAAAAAACTCTTAAAATTTCGGTTTTTTCACCATATACCTCCGACAAATCACGAAATTCACCATATACCCTTAATGTTTCAAATATTCACCGTATACCCCTGAGTTTTCAAAATTGTGCACCATATACCCTTTTTCTAACGGAAGTTAAGTCACCGTTAGCTTTATTTACCATTGTGCCACCATTAACCCCTAACCCTAAAATCTAAACCCTAATCCTTTACCCTAATCTAAACCCTAACCCTAACCCACCCTCCCCTCACCCTCCACCCTAGCCCAGCCCCCACCCCTCCCCCCACCCCCTCCCATCTATCCCAGCCCACCCCCCACCCCTCCCCCACCGCCACACCCCCCACCCTTCCCCCTGCAGCCCCCTCCTATCCCCCCCTCCCTTCCCCCCATCGCAGCCTCCACCCATCCCCCTCCCTCCCCCTCGATTCCCCCGCCATCGGCAGCCCCCACCCCATCCCCCTCCCCTTCGACCCGAGTCCCCAACCGCCATAAATTGAGTCCCCAACCGCCGGAAAGCACACATGAAGCACAATTTTTTATGCGAAATGCGGGATCCGAAGCTTCGAGGTTCGAAATTCGAAGAGGGAGGGGAAATCTACTGGGAAGGGGGAGGGGGAGGGGGAAATCGACGGCAAAGGGGTAGGGGGACGAGGGAGTGGGGGACGGGCATCGGCGGAGGGAGGGGGGGAGGGAGGGAGGAGGGGGTTGGGGTGGAGGGGGGGGGGGGAGTGGGGTGGTGGTGGGCTGGTGGTTAGGGTTTGGGGGAGGGGGGGAGGGGAGGGGAGGAGGGTGGGTTAGGGTTTGGGTAGGGTTATAATTAGGGTTAGTATTAGGATTAGAATTAAGGATTAGTGGTTAATGATGGCAATATTGTAAATAACATTAACGGCAACCTAACGTCCGTTAGAAAAAGGGTGTTTGGTGAACATTTTCGGAAACTTAGGGGTATATGGTGAATGTTTGAAACATTAAGGGTATATGGTGAATTTTCCAATTTGTCGGGGGTATATGGTGGAAAAACCGTTAAAAATTTAATAATCTCCCTAACTAAAACCATTACATTTTTTAATTACATCTGTTATATTCTTACACATTAACTTAAATATACAAAAATAAGATTTTATTATAGTCTTTGTAATTAATCATATATTTATATATATGTACTCTGTAACACCCCGTCCTTCCTCTACTAAGATACTACACAATAACTATTCTAGTTTTATTAAAAGACGTTAGCGGAAATAGCGTCAGGACGATTATGCTACTCTAAAAGAATAAATAAAGACAACCTCAACTAAAGTTTCATAGCTTCTAAAAAGTAATATCTCAAAACATTATAATTCTTAATCAAAAGGAACATCCCAAATCATAATAGAACATATCATCATCCAAAACTACGAGACATGCAAGTCCCCCATAAAACAAACTCAAATAAAACTAAATGTCATTGAGACCTAGCATAACATAGGACTCTCTATTGTCTGCATAGAACTTATCTACCAAAAAGACTACCAGACTCCTCCTCTCAAAAACCGACCCACACTCTGCTAGCCTAAGCAGTCACAAGTCTAGCAGTCATTTCCATCTGCAATGATATATTTAATAATTCCACAGTCAGTGGGGAGTAACTAGCAGTTCTCCCATAACAAAAGAAATCAAAGCATGATTCAGACATAGATTAATAAGAGAGGAAAGCATACGATCAAGAAAACTATAACATGCAATCCAAAACCTTAAAGCTTACAAATGATATAAGTGAAGGTAAATATCAAGTAAATAAGATAAAATGAATAAATCATCTCCAAAGTATTCAAATAATAATAAAAGCAAAGGTACAACAAGTTATTGAGTCAGAAACCGAACGCCAGTGAATCGCAATTCACTTCCTAAGGTTTGTCAGATCGCAATCTCCAGGTCATTCTATGGGCTTACGTTCCCCACTGCATGTGTCTAAGAATGGCCAAACTCCCGATGCGGGGTAGAACACGCATAACTCCCTGACCTCTCGGACGACAACAATTAACCCAGGTGTACCCCTAGTTCGCAAACCACGTGGTTGGCATGTTCTTCACCGGGGACTACATCTTTCCCACCGGATGTTCTTATCTCAAACTAAATAAAATCATAAAGTATCATCCAACTCAAAACCATTCGTCAAAAAGAGAAGGGATGCCACCCGGCCATGATTCATCAATAATTCTTCAAAAATCCTCAAAGTAGTAACTTACAAACTTACAACAAATATCTCCAACCACAATACTTTGAACATCACTAAGCATCAACAATGATAATGAAATAGTTTTTACAGCACTAACAGTATCAATCAGAAATGCATCACATCAAATAAGATCACCAACTACAAGTAGGACATACGTACAAGATCATACGAAAAAATAGACTACACCAAACTGTGCGCTCGGCGCATGAGCTTGGGCTCGGCGCATGAGCTTGGGCTCGGCGCCACACCGTGCATCTGGCGCACTAACCAATCTACGTCTGACGCAGCAGCGTGCGTCTGACGTCACTACCAATTAACTTCAAAGCTTATTAAATCAATAAAACGTACACGACTAATCATTTTTACATAAACCAAACGTAAACATAATGATACTCAGTAATAACCACAGTAACCTACTAATCACCAGCTTCCAAGAAAATAAAAGGTCACAAATTATTTCTGGTTAATAAACCCTTAATTAATTAAAAAGAATATCCTCAAACTCATAGCAAAAACACAATAAAAATTATTAAACTAATTAACACGATCAGTAAATTATCACAAAAATTATCATACGACCATTATGACTCTACTGACATGGTACAAATTTTATTTCTAATTTTCGGACTCTCAAAGTAATTTTAAACGTTAACTTACAGAATACTCAATAAAGCCAATATAATAACTAAAAATAGAAATAAACGCCCAAATATTTTCAAAAATTCACATAACATGCATAAACCCACGGTAATACATAATATGCAAAGAAATAGATTTTTAGGCCTCCAAAAATAATATTCATGATTTAAATACCGACAAGCACGAAAATGCAAAAACAGATAAATCAATTAAATAAATCTGTAAACAGTAGGAAAAAATTATTCCAAGTCATGAAATACATACTACACACATAACATGCTTCACGAAAAATAATTTTAGCAATTATAAAATTCTTTCAATAATTATTTTGCAAATAAGCTATAAACACATATATTACCAAATAATTCGAACAAATAATAAAACTCGGACAAAAATTATTTTTCTGCATACAATATTCATACAGCATACATCAAAAATATTCACGTCAAATTTCATCAATAATTTCATTCAAAAAGTATTTTAAACAATTCCTAGCGTAATAATCTAATACCGAATAATACCCTAATCACTATTGTCCTAAGATAAATACTAGTTACCTGGATCGTCGGAGGCGAGCTGAAAATTACTGGAAAATCCCGATATATGCGTGCACCCTTCTCCTTCTTCAAACCCCAAAGCACCACGTACAAGAAAGAGGCAAATAGAACAAGTCACGAACAATTGATGAAGAGTAGAAATGGAAGAATTTGAGAGAGAATGATGGAGATGATGATGTCCGAAATTTTAAGAAAATGGCAGCAATGAAGTTCTGATTTTTAATCAGATTTTGGAGTGCTTAAAAGAATAAATAAAATGGATTTATTAGGAGAAATGATGAGGGGGTTATGAAGGTTACAAAATACAAAGAGTCATCAAAATAAAATAAAAAAAAATGAAAGAAGAAAAACTTCTCCTTTTCCCTCCACATGGCCGGCTGGCCCAAAGCCCAACCACACCAAATAATTTCGGCCCAAATCATCAAAGATCCATACGTCAAAGGTCCGTTACACGATAAATCGATAACTTCCTAAATCACGCCTAAACTTTGAAAATACTTAATGATGAAAATAATTCTAATAAATTATATCATAAATATAAATATAATACACACATTAGCACGCCATATAATAAAAATAATAATTCGGCTTCCAATAAGTATAAAAATCAAAATCACTAATTTAATGAAAAGAATAGTTTTAGGGAAAACTTTTGCCAAAAACTAGGAGCAAAATTACGGGTTGTTACATACTCTCTTGAAGTCGATAGTTATATTGATCAATAATTCATATTATAATTATTTACTATGTTGAATCCAAGCAGGCCTATAACTCTTTTCTTTCACTTTTCTCAAGTATTTAATTTAATACTTCAAATTCACATTGGTAAATGACCCGGGGCATTTCCAAGACTATTAACTAGTTATAATTTGGAAATCATCATTAACACCGTTAGAATAACTAGTTTTAAATTTGATACAGTCCAACAAAACGTCCTATGACTATGATTTCATATTATTACTTCTTTTTTTTAGATTGGTAAGATGAAATCTCTAGGCTACCCTTGCACATGACCCGACCCAGAGGCCCAAGCACTTAGAAGAAGGGGAGAGTGGTAAGGGGAATCCTCCTCCAAGTGCCCCTCACTTCGTGAGATCCGAACACCTTACCTAAGGTCATGAGGTGGATTCCCCACCAATTGAGCCATGCCATGTTTAGTAGATTATTACTATATTGTTTCAACAAATCTACCTCTTTTTTAGCTCCGCCCACAATATACTTGGTCATTCAAGTGATTTTCGAAACATCTGACATGAATACAACATACATGTGCTTCTTATAAAGTTGCAAAACTACAATTTAGTAGAGGTGATCATGGGTCGGGTCGGGTCGACTCAGGTCGGGCTATCCCTAAAACAATTTGCCATTGCTCGGACCGGGACAAAATTCGGGCCAATTTTTTTGTACCCAAATCCCGCTATTTCGGGTCCAAATCGGGTCGGACTGAAATTTAAACTGGAAAATCATTTTTGACTTGCCCCAAAACCCATCCCAAAGCCAAAAAACTTCAGGCTGCCAAAAAAATTGTGCCCAAGCCAGAGAAAATTCGGCTCGGGCCGGGCTGATTTGATTAGCTTTACAATTTAGACTCCCTAGCTAAATGGTAAGAACCCTGACAAGACCTTAACCTCAAGATTTCTTGGTTCACGAATTGAACGCCATACATTTGGGAGTAAGAGGGAAAGGTAAGAGGACCTCCATCTACAAACTGCATACACTGTCACCTAGCAAGATTCGAACCTCAAACCACTTTACTTAGTAAGTTATAGAGCTACTTACATGTTCTATTCACTCTTTTATGGTGTAGTTAAAGTTGCAATTAGTACACTTACGGCATGTTTGGTTAGGGGTACTAAATTGTGGTAATGGTAATGCTTTTTAGTGTAAGTTTGTGAAGACATTTCAATGTTAACATCCATGGTAATGAAATTTGATGTCAAAACATGGGTTTTCCTTCACAAATTTCCATTACCACCCAATACCACATTTCCAAGTGGTAATGGATGGTAATGAAATTTTAGGAAGAAAATAGGTGTTTGGGGATAAACTAGCATTACCATGGAGGTTGACATGAGAATGCCTTCACAATTTTGCACTAGAAACCATTACCATTACCACCATTTAGTACCACTAACCAAACGGGCCGTTAGGTGTACAAAAAGACATGCTACATTTTAGAGGCGGGGAAAAAATAAATAAGGCAAACCCCTCTTTTTAATTGAAGACGCTAAAATTAGTTGATGAGCTTGTGTATACTTGGAAGTAGGGGTGATAATGAGCCTGACAAGCTCGCGAGCAGCTCGGGCTCGGCTCGGTCAAAGCTCGGCTCGTTGAAGCTCGGCTCGAGACTTAAACGAGCCGAGCCGAGCTAGGCAAAGCTCGACTCGTAAAGCTCGTGAACAACTCGATTATTATTTTATACTAAAAAAATATTTTATATTAAAAAATTATTTATATATATTAAAAATTATATTAAGTAATCCTTTTAAGATACTAACTAAAGTATATATTAGAAGAAAGATAAAAAGAAAAGGTAAAAGCAATTAAACGAGCTCACAAGCCACAATCGAGCTCGAGCCACAATCGAGCTCACGAGCCGAGCCTGAGCCTATTCGAGCTCACGATCCGAGCCTAAACGAGCTCACAAGTCGAGCCTAAACGAGCTAACGAGCCGAGCTCGAGCCGCAAATTCTAATCACGAGCTCGAGCCGAGCTCGGCTCCCCCAAACTCGGCGAGCTCACGAGCCGATCCCATAAAAAGTTAAACGAGCTCGAGCCGAGCCCAATGCTATTCGGGCTCGGCTCACTCGATAAGCACCCCTACTTGGAAGCGTTCCTAAATCCTAATCGGGATACTACTCTTCTAGTGAGCTGACCCTTGATGGCCTTGAACATAATCGAGTCTAGTAGCAAAGTCAAATTCACATTGCAAGTTATTATGCTTATTACAAACGTAAACATATTATGTGGGCAGATACAACCAAGAAAAAATTGTCATCATTCAACTAATACAATAAAATTAAGGCGACTTTTTCTTATCACAACATTGAAATCAAAATCATGAATTATATTATATGAATATCAACCGGTTTTAGGTAAACTTCATTTACAATAACTTATTTTTTTTTTTTTTGGATAGGAATTTACAATAACTTATACTCAGTATAAATATTAAATCTTATCTCTATAAATAGTAAAGGATCACTGTTTAAAATAATAAAATTATGTTACACTAAATTGTTGTAAATCCGCCTTATACAGGAGAAAGAATTGACTAAGATAACATTAGTTAGAAGCTTCCTTAAAGTGGCTTTCATTATCAAAGCATAATTACAACTACGTGAACCTGGATTGTCCCACATGTAATTAGTTTTCTTGATTTCATACAACAATGCAGTGCATATTCTTCAACAGGGTAGGAAGGGTAGTTTTAACAGGTAAGATTTGGTCAAAAAACTATTAGTAAAAGCATAATCCTAAGCTTTCTGCACACTTCGCTAATCCTGTCTTCCAGGCAAAATAATACTACTGGCATAGTACTAACAACCAGAAAGTGGATCAATGTGTTGGAAATTGCATGGAATATACAGCTGCACATGCACTCCACACAAAGACAATTGCACATGTTTTTGGTCCACCATTGTTGCCATAACTTACACTACAAGAATATCAATTTATACTCCATGGAATAATCAAACCGACACAAACTAATTATTCAAACAACCTAATAAGCTACAGAAGGATAATCTCCATGAAAGGAGTGATACTAATTATGTCGATATTTGAAAATAATACATTAATCAAAGTAAAAAGATTAAACACTCGCCGGTAAATGTTTGGTTGACTATAAGAGCGGCTCACGAGACTCAACGCAACCGGAAAAAGTTATTCAGTTGGATGTGAGCGTTATCAATCCTTAAGGGAGAAACATGATATGAGACACTTTTTGTCAAAAAAAACAAAACCCATATATAGTTACAAAATTCCCAAGACACTATATACGCGAAAATCAACCAAATTAAAATAGTCAAAAGATTAGCCAAATTTTGCCCATCTCTGAGATAGAACTATGAATGAATCCTCCATGTAACAAGTCAATAACTTTCTTTTTAAGTTACTGTTTACAGGGGTTGTCACATAATCATGATCAATGAATCAGTGTCCTAGTCAAAGACTGCACTAAAAGGTAACACAAAAAGGTGGATTCCTGTAACCTCAAATGGTAAAAAAGAAAAAAAAAAGTTGCAAAATCTAGTTCTTTTCAACCTAAGAAAAAGTTCTAACTTGCAAAACTTTACAGAATAAGCAAGTTCTTTCCATTTACAATCTCAATTGCAGTCCATGGAATATAATTTCCCAAAACCTACAATTTTTGAGATAAATAGACTGCAAGACTGTACTTAAGCCATCAAAATCCTTCATCTAAATAGGAAAAGCATACATTAAAGACCTCAAATTAAACCATTTCAAAAGAATAATCCAGAATTTGTACATGTTTGCCAGCTCCTTTGAACATAAACTTCTGTAAAATTCATTGCTGAATTCAAAAATTGATACAAACAGATAGACTATTCCTTCAATTGGAGATTGAAGAAGAAACGAATTCAATCCAGATTTGTGTCATTAACCAACAATTATTCTCTCTACAAACAAAGATGTCATTCAAACAATTAGATCATCTACTATTACTAGTCTACTACTCACATTTGCCATTTTTCCTGTCACAAACTCTAACCAAAACTATAAACAAGGAAAATTAGTAAGAAAATCGAGTGGTAAGGCAGAGAAGTAAAAAAAAGAAAACCAAGCTCAAAAGGATTATACATACAGAAAAACTAAAACTCATATCACTCTGATCATTAAGGCCTGGCGAAAACGCCCCACAGTTTACCCCGGCCAAGACTCTCGAGAAGCTTCTTCGCTCCCTCAACTTCGAGCTCTGCAAGCTTCTGTAAGTATACACAAGCTCCGGCACCAACCATTTGTTTCCTGCACTTCTTAGAGCTAATCAAAGTGGCCAAAACCACGATTGGCCATTTCTTCATATCCAAATTTTTAGTCAATGGATCCAATAGCTGAACTGTGGCCACTATTCCTCTCTCTTCCTTCCTGAATATCTTCCTATTACAGGTACACGCCATGAGATTCGACAGCGCTCTTGCAGCCGCTTCTCTCTCCTCAATGGCTTTCCCATCCAACATTCTCACCAATGCAAAAACACAGCCACATTCACCCATCTCTCTCCTTGCTTTCGAGCAAAATCCGAGTTCATAAACAGCTCCTGCAGCTGCAATTCTTACACTTAAAACCCCACAATTCAACAGTGGCAATAACCTCAATGGAAATCCCTGAAAAATCAAAACCTCCCCAATTGGATGATACGACGAAAAATTCTTCAACAACTCAACAGCAGGCTCTAAACCCCTGCCTACCGGAGTCGAATCCCAATAATTCTTCAAATTCTCAACTCCGCCCTCTCGTGCAACCAAAACCTTCAATGTCTCATCATTATACACCAAATTCGACAAACAACCAATTGCATTCTCCCGCGCCAGCGTCGTCCCCGAAGCCGACAACGCAATCAACACCGGAATGGCATTCTCTTCGACGAAATTCTCCTTGATTTCCTCAAATTGAGCTAAATTCCTCAACACTCCAGCCGCCATCGCTTGCGAACTCGGAGTTCCGCCATGACAAATCTCCAACAACGACGAAATTCCACCTCTAGAACCAATAGCTCTGGCATTCTCCTTAGAAAAACTCAACGCCTGAAGTGCAACACAAGCTTTCTCCTTAGCAAAACCACTTCCTGATTCAATCACTCTAATCAATTGATTCAACAACAACAAACCCTCAGCAATCAACACATGCTTACTGGAATCAACCGTCGAAACCCTAGCAATGGCAGCAACAATATTCTCTCTCATCTCCGCCGAAGTCGAATCGAGTGAGCGCACAAGCACAGGAACAATCCCTTGCGCAACCGCAATCAACACATTCTTATCATCCTCAACAAGCAACCCTAACAAAGAATCCATCGCCGAATTCTTCGCCTCGTTTGTTCCGATCTGAAGCCGAGTCAGCAAATTCCTAACCTCAACCCTAACCGCCTCCCTCGCCGCCGGTTGCGCCACCGAAACGACGCCGTCTTGGTGTAGAACTCCGCTGCGAAGCAAGATCTCACAGTCTTTGCTTATGCGGTCGAGCTTCGAGGAGAGAGAATCGATGTCGCTCTGAGTGCGGAGTTTACCGTCGGGAATAGCGTCGGCGTCGGAGCATTTTCCGGCGAGGGAGATTCCGTCGGAAAGTGCGGCGAAAAGCGAGGAGAGGACGGAGATAGAGAGAGAGTGAGAAGAAGTGGAGTCAGATAAGTCAGCGAGGTGAGATTGAAGAGAAACGAGTTTACCTTTGATCAGCGACCATTTTCCTTTGAAGTGGTGGATGTGAGGGAGGTGATTTTCGAGGAGAGAGGTTAGTCGTTGAGTTGAGAGATGAAGAAGGTCGTCGTTTTGAGGTGGTGTTGAAGCTTCTTTCATGGCGGAAAAATGGAGGTTTGAGGAGAGAGAAAAGTGGTGAGTTAGAGGTTGAATAGATATTTAGGAGAGAGAAAGAGAGAGTGGTTGGAGAAGAGAGATGAGTAGAGGTAGACTAGCAGTGCTGGGAAACGAGTGAGGCATGAGTGAAGGAGAACGAGATTGAGGGGGGAAAGGGGAAAGGGGAAAGAAATGTGGGCGGAAATTTTATTGGTGTGTGTTGTAAACTAAAAAAATGGGGTGTGTTTTACTTTTATCTACTTTTTATTTATTCGCGGTTGTTAAGGTTTTCACGCGCTAAAACAACGAGACCTTCTACAGTCTGTCTCTTTCTTGCTCTTTTGAAGGGTGTGAATGAATGTGTGATTCGTGTGAACTTGAATTGTCTACCCAGGTGAGGTGGGTACTGGGGTGGATGAACTTGAGCCCACCCGGCTCTAACCAGTATCTGGGTCAATTGATTTAGGCTTGGTTTGGATTTGGTTTATTCTCGTTCGGTTTGGTTAAGAAGTAATCCGATTTTTAATTGGATCAATTTTGCGACCTGTCATATTTATAAGAGCATCTACAATGGTATGCAAAAGGGACTTGCTTGCAAATTAATTAAAATTTTAAGCAGGTAGCTTACCATTGGAATGGAAAAATTAGTTGTAGTTGGAATGAGTAACATTTTTATAATGCACAACACCAAGATCACTAAAAAAAAATGTCCGGAATTGCTGATGTAGTGAGTGTTGCTTCACTGTGAGATGTTGAGGAATGAGGGCTAAACAATGACTGGAAACGGAATGAAAACCTTGTTTCCGTTTTAAGTTGTTTGGTTCAACACCCAGGGAAACCTAATCCCTTACTTAGTTGTAACCCAATCCCCTCATTTGTTACCTTACTTCACCCAGCAGTAACAAAGTTGATACCTCCTCTAATCTAATCCCCATCCCTGTCATTTCTCTCTCTCAAGCCTCACCTCACCTCACGCTCACCTGACCTCTCCTCTCTTCTCTATCTTCCATTGATGATTTCGTGAAGATAACTGCAACATATCAGGCAAGATTTTCCAATTTCTCAATTTGAGGATCAATTTTGTCTTGGTAAGCATGTGATTTATAGCATTTTGTATTTTGTTGTTAAAATTTTTGGTTTTGTTGGATTTGGTGCGACATGAACAATAGTTTTCGACATCAGCTTCAGCAACTTTGTTATTCACAATTTATCAGTTAATTTCACAGGATTATTTATTTTAATTTTTCCGATTTTTGAATGACAAATTTATCAAAATTGTTCTTTTTGGGGGGTTTTACTTACCTTTGCCTGAAAATTTTCACATCTGAAATTTTAGTTGTTGAATACTACTGGGTTTCAGTTTTTCACATCTGCAATTTGGTGTGGTGGCGGCTTGAATGATTCCTTTCCTTCATTGAACCAAACAATCGATAAAAGTAACAGTTATTGTTACCATTCCACTCCTCTAACTCATTCCATTCCCTTTCCATTTCGTAGTTTGAACCAAACGAGCCATAAATGTTAATGATTTTGATTTCCTTCTCTCTTTCTTACTAATGTTACCAAGTGAGTGGGCCTTGATGGATAATGAAGTTCATGTCTTGTTGAAAAACTTCTTGGGCTTTGTTATTGTTTTTATCCTTCATCTAATACTAGTTTTTTTCTAGCACGCTGTGCGTGCAGCGACATTTTAGGCATAACTATTACTCAATAGTAAAACAAACCAAAAAAAAGTTCGTATCTAAGTTCTCCTCCATTTTATGAGTAAGAAAGATTGAAATACTTACATATTCTACCCATCACCCTACGTATACCTCTTATAAACCATTTTATATTTTACATAAAAATCTTAATCAACCATCCAAAACTTATTCATACTTATACCTCTCACCTGGTCCTAAAATCCTCATTTTCACTCACATTACCATCACTTTATCTCTTGCTTATTTTCATAATTTTACTCTAACCGTAGTTTTGTACTGTTTCTACCTTCCAAAAATTGCAATTTTCTTCAATTTTTCACCAAATTCCTTACAAAAACAATACAATAATACTATACTGTCTCGAAAATCTGTAGATACCAATTTTTTTACATTTTTGTTGGTTTTTCACTCCAAGGTTTTCTTCATTTATTGGATCTTGATTTTATGGTTAGTTTTTCTGGGTTCCTTTTGATTTTTTGATTTTCGAATGTCTTGGGGCTTATTTTTTTTCATTTTGAGTTTCGAAATTAACGAACTTTTTCCCTTTTTTTGGGGGGTCTTGAGCTTTTCTTCTTTTTTTTGGTATTTTTGTCATCCTTGGGTTTTTTGGGTTAGTTTGTAGAATATCTCTATTTAGTAGTATTTTGTTTGTTTAATTTTGGTGTGGTGGCAATGACAATTTCCCACTACGAAAGAAGAAATGTCATGGTTGAAACTTCATAGAAGCTTGATATTTAAAATGCTTGTGTAATCAAGAAAACTTGACAAAGTGGAAGGTAATCGTAGAACTCTTAATCTATGATATACATGTGTTTATTTTATTTTTGTTAGGTAATTTTTGCAACAATAATTTTTTGTTTGTTTCCTAATTTTATAGTGCACCCATCTTCAATTTTACAATTGTGTTTGTTGTAAATTATACTTTTATGAGTCTTTTCCCTCTATTAATGTTATAAGAAAAATTGAATTCTGTAAAATTTAAATTTTACAATTATAATTTCATGTAATTGAAAAAAATTCTCAGAAACTTTTTCCTTTTGATTCGTTTTTTATTGTAGTTTTCAAACTTGATTTTACTTATCTAGGACTATTTTTTTTCAGGATTTAGGACTTTTTATATTTAATTTTTATAATTCTAATTTTTATTTTTATTTTATAAAAATAATTCAATGGGTATTAGTGAGTTCTACGTTTTTACCAAAATTTGTTGTTTATAATCTTTTTTTAAAATTTAATTTTACAACTAAAAAAATGTATTACTGCGATTAACGACCTGTATCGGTTGTTTGCATTTCGATTGGTATATTTTATTGCACAACTAGGAAGTTTTTTTCATGGCAAATAACAGTTTTATTCATGGCTTTCACTTAACATTTCTAAGTGCTATTCATAGTTGTAACATTTATGAGGACCATTATTTCCTCATCTAACTCATTCTTTTTTTTGTAAATATAGAGTGAGAAGCATGTGCTATTGAGCAAGAAATTAAGTAAACAAAGTATGTACCTTGATTCAAAGTGTGGTATTCAGAATTTGAGAGCATTGAGATGTTGCAAGCAATTCGTGAACACTGATGTGTTTTTTGAGTTTGTGTTTGAAATTAATAGGAGTATTTTTTTTTTAAAAGAAGCACCTTTTATTTTTTGTATTGTTCAATTCAACATTATTTCTGTGTATTTTTTGTTTCAGTGTCCTATTTTGTTATGGTAAGTTTTTGATTTTATTATTTTGGTCAAAAATAGTTGTGCATTTTGCATTGATTGTGTTGCTAATTAAGGCCAATTGAATTTTATTGAAACTGGCAAGTTTTTGCAATGTAGAAGGATTTAAATGTCAAGTTTTTGGAATGTAATATTTATGTTGTGGAGGGGTAATTAAGTAAATTCCAAGGGAGACACTATCGCTCCCCCCTTAGCTTATACTCCCTCCGTCCCATAATATAGTGCTCACTTCTCATTTTTCACGAGAATTAAGGAAAATGGTAAGAGTTTTAGGATTTTCCAAAAACATATATTGAAGTAAATGTTTTTTGGGTACTTTTGTCTTGGAACTAGTTTTTTTTATATTTTTCCTTTAAAATAAAATGAAAAAACAATAAATGTTTCTTGGAATGGTGTAAAAGAATAAATATGGGCACATATTTTGGAAAGTTTATGTAGAAATGAAGGATAATTTAGTCCAAACAAATTGATAAAAAAAGAAAATAGGCACAATATTTTGGGACACCCAAAAACGAATGCGAGCACTATATTATGGGACGGAGGGAGTATAATCTAATATATAGAAAAACAAAACAAGCTCAATTTTATTTTATTTCTATAAATTGTTACTTTGTATAAAAGTAATATATTTCTGGAAAAAAATCGAGTTGCTCACGAGTTCTTCGAGTCGAATTGCACCATGCTAAACTCGTGTTCATTAAGGTTTCGAGCCGAGTCGAGTTCATATGGAGTATTTAATACATAGTAATTATTTTGAATTGATTGATTTGTATGATAAATTGATTATTGGTTATTGACTGATTTCATATGGAGTATTTAGTACACTCTCCGTCCCATAATATAAGTCATGTTTTCTTTTAAAGTGTCCCAAAATATAAGTCCACTTTCTAATTTAATTCAATATTTTTACCTAAAATACCCTCATTGTGATAATTTAATCTCCACTATATCCTCATAAAATTTTTCAGAAACTGCCCCCACATTTAATACAAATATAGAATCTTTGACAACTTAACGCACAATTACTAATCTTGCATAAGACACTAAATATCTGCAAAGGCTACACATACACTGGGTGTATGTGTTACTACTAAAATTTATACCTTGTGTATGTATTACTACTAAAATATATAATATTACTAAAAACTTTATTACAAACTTACAATATTTCGACAAATAATTTTTTTTTAATGATTTGTTCCTTTATCTTTGTTTAAAAATTCTGTTTTATGAAATTTTATTTATTTAGATTTGTATGAATCCTTTGTTTAAAACTAAAAAAAAAGAATTGTATTTTTTTTCTTCAGATTATTCATATACTTCCTCCGTTTCATTTTACTTGCTACACTTCTCAATTCACGGACTCTTAGGCAATTTTTGGAGAAGAGAGAGGTAGAGAGTAAAAAAAAAAGAGACCCATGTGAGAGGAGAGAGATAGAGAGAGTTTATTGCCCAAAAAGGAAGTGTAGCAAGTAATATGAAACTTCCCTATATGGAAAGTGTAGCGAGTAATTTGAAACGGAGGAAGTATTAGCTTCATCTTATTCATCTTCACCATTTTTCTACTATTGATTTTCTACTAAACTTTCCTGTCGTTTTCAATTATTTAATTTGTTTGTAGAAAAATAATGTTATATTTTCATCCCTACCATGTAATAAAATTCAATTCGATAAATAGTATTTCAATCGTTTATGTATTATGTAAATTCAAATATCGTTGAATAACAAAAAAGGTTCAAATGATTGTAAGTTTATAATTTTTGCAGTAACAGTATATATTTTAGTAGTTACACATATAAAAGGTACACATCTTAGTAGGCCCACATACACTCGGTGTATTTGTGTGTATCATCTCTCCAAAATATCCGTCCACTAATACTTCTTGGGGTCAGCACCAAAACTGCATAAATATTTTTTTAGGAAAATCCCATAATATTTCTTGGGTTCAGCACCAATATAACAAGCGCTTCATCTTCCTGCTTATTGACATCCGTGTATTATGAGCAGCACACCCATTAATAATTTTTTTTTGGATTTTGAAAAACAGAAGAAAGATAAAGCTTCCTAATGTAATTGAATCTATATATGAATACAATTTAACAAGATTCTACTTATCTTAATTCCCGTGTAAAAATAGAATCAAGACTTATATTATGGGATAGTGGCAGTATATATTAATTAGTGTAAAAAACTTGTATGGACTTGGTCCACATAAAATTAGTGTGGACCTAATGCTAATTCATGTTATTTATGAAAAAAAAGAATCACTATATAAAAAAATATATATAAAAGATGAATAGATATAAAATATAAAGTTTGACTATGAAAAAAAAAAGGTTAATATGTCATAAAGTGAAAATTTTCATCATGATAAACTAATGTGAGAAAGAGTTACTATATTAAAAAAAACAGTCACTATGGTAGATAGTAACTGTATATTGTAACTTAAAATTTGAAAAAGTTACTATATGGAAAAAAAGAATCACTATGTTAAATAAGTGGTTTTGGTCCATAATAATATTATTGTGGACTAGGTCCACGCAAGACTAACTCTTAATTAGTTTATTTGTGTATTAGATATAGGAAATGATACCTAAATAAAAAAGCAAAAGGAAAACAACCCAATCTTCGATAATCTATTTAATTAATCACGACCGATTTTGAAAATCTTGGATCCCCCACTGCTACACTGCTTGGTTCAAACAAAGAAAACAACCTCTACCTAGGCACCTAAGATGTGACATGTGTGTAATGCATGTGAATTTGTTTATCTATTTTTCAAGCAAGTTACAATTTGTTATAGCTAATCATTGAAGTACTTTATAGCTTAAAAATGTAGCAGCTTAAAAAGCTGATGTGGCAAGTCAAGCTATAAAGGTGTTGTAGCTTACTATTGGAGTTAGCTCTATGTAGTCAGGAGCTTTGGTGGAACTAATTCATGTTAGGGAATTAGAGTGCTTAATGACTATACTTGAAATTGGAAATAATGAAGAATATATCTATAATAGCTAAGAAAATATAATACTCTAAATAAATATGAAATGACTATGAATGTGATAATTAATTTAACTTCAAAATGATTACAATTTATATATAATCCTATATGCTAAAAATAATGAATGGTAATTTATTTTACCTCTAAAGAAACAATGATTTACATTGTTTCTACCGTAAGAATTTTTCCTAAATGTTTAACAAACAACAAAACATTAAAATAAGTTTTCCTTAAAATACTCTTCTTCAAATATGACTTTACTATTTTTATCTTAACATTCTCCCACTTAAAGTCATATTTTACTATTTCCTTGTTATGCTGCTTACGTGCTGGTTAAACCAATAGAGGTCCGACACCATATGTATTTATCATTATTGATCGATTTTGTCAAAGCATCTGCTATGTTATCTTTCGTATGAATTTTCTGAATATCCACACTCCCTTCTTCCACCTTTTCTCGAACAAAGTGATATTGAACTCGTATATGCTTTGTCTTTGAATGAAATGCTGGATTCTTTGCTAAGTGCAAAGCACTCTGACTATCACAAAACAAAGCAATATTCTCTTGTTTATGTCCAAGCTCCTCTAATAACATTTGCAACCAGATGGCCTCCTAAGTAGCTTGAGTAGCTGCAATGTATTCTGCCTCTATTGTTGAAGTAGCCACGATGGACTGTAGTTTTGAAATCCAACTTACAGCTCCCCCGGCAAGAGTAAACACATAACCCGTGGTGGATTTACATTTGTCAAGATCACCTGCATAATCCGAATCAACATATCCTTTGATACCAAATTCAGATCCTCCATAACATAATGCAACATTTTATGTACCCTTAATATATCTTAGGATCCTCTTTACAGCACTCCAATGTTCAATACCAGGATTCGCCATGTATTGACTAACCGCTCCCACTGCTTGTGCAATGTCTGGTCGTGTGCAAATCATAGCAAACATTAAACTACCAACTGCTGATGCATACGGTACTCGAGACATCTCAATCCTCTCTGCTTCACTACTAGGACTCATACCTGAGGATAATTTGAAATTAATAGGAAGAGGAGTAGAAATTGGCTTACAATCTTGCATGTTAAAGCGTCGTAATATTTTGTTAAAGTAGTTCTTCTGAGAAAGCCATATCTTCCTATTATCCCTGTCTCGATGTATTTGCATCCTAGAATCTTATTTGCTGGTCCTAAATCCTTCATTTCAAACTCTCTAGCCAATTGAGCCTTTAATTCTCTAATGCGATCATTGTTTGGGCCTGCTACCAACATGTCGTCAACATATAATAACAAAATAATAAAATCGCCACCACCAAATCTCTTGTAGTAAGTACAAGGATCCGAATTAAGTCTATTATATCCAAGGCTCATTATGAAGGAATCAAATCTCTTATACCAACATCTTGGTGCTTGCTTGAGACCGTATAGAGACTTGTTTAACCTGCAAACCAAATTCTCTTTTCCTTTTTCTTCGAATCTTCCTGGTTGGAGCATATAAATTTCTTCTTCAAGTTCTCCATGAAGAAATGCAGTTTTCACATCTAACTGCTCTAAGTACAAGTCAAATGTACCACACATTGCCAATACCACTCGAACCGTTGTAAGTCTAACAACTGGAGAAAAAATTTCATTAAAATCAATGCCTTCTTTTTGAGCAAATCCTTTTACCACCAATCTAGCACGATATCTCTCCACTTGGTCATTGCCATCTCGTTTGATCTTATAGACCCATTTGTTCGCAATGGCCTTCCTTCCCTATGGTAGTGGAACAAGATCCCAAGTTCTATTCTTATAGAGAGATTCCATTTCTTCTTGCATTGCTGTCATCCACATAGAAGCATCTTGGCCTTTTGTAGCCTCATGGAAAGTTGATGGTTCTCCATCTTCTGTTAATAGACAATATGCAACTTTTACCTCCATATCATAGTCTGAATGCCAAGCTGGTTTTCTCCTCTCTCGAGTTGATACTCGAACTTGTTTAGCAATAGACTCAGCTTGTTCTTGTCCTTCGTGTTCAGGTGGTGCTTCAATGCATCTAGTTCTTGTTGATTTCCAATTTGAATTGTTACAGTCTTTGGTTCTTCTTTTAAAATGCTATCATTTTTTTCTCCTTGTACTTTATCTTCCAAAAATATCACATCTCTGCTAATTATCACTTTGTGGGCAATTGGATCCCACAAGCGATATCCCTTAACTCCATCAACATACCCTAAGAAAAGACACTTTCTGGATTTCGGATCCAATTTTGATTTTTCTTGGGCATGGTACATAACATATACATAACTTCCAAATGTGTGTAAGCAAAATAATCACTTGCCTTACCAGTCCACATTTCCATTGGAGTCTTTAGATCAATTGCGGTTGATGGTGACCGATTGATCACATAACAAGCGGTCTTGACTGCTTCGGCCCAAAATGATTTGGCCATTCCTGTAGTTCTCAACATCGCTCTTGTTCTTTCTAACATGGTTCTGTTCATCCGCTTTGCTACTCCATTTTGTTGTGCAGTGTATGCCACAGTGAACTGTCTTTTGATGCCTTCTTGTTGACAGAATCTATCAAACTCATCACTGTTATACTCTCCTCCATTATCTGACCTTAAACACTTGATCTTCTTTTCTGATTCAAGCTCCACTCACGCTTTGAATGTTTTGAAAACTAGAAAGACATCTGACTTATTCTTAATTGGGTACATCCAACATCTCCTGGAGTAATCATCAATAAAAGATACAAAGTAACTTGCACCTCCTAGGGACAGAACCGGTGCTTACCAAACATCAGAGTGAATTAGTTCTAAAATAGCTTTACTTCTACCATTAGAACTATTAAACTTTAATCTATGCTGCTTACTAGTAACACAATGCTCACAAAAGGGTAATGAAACCTTTTTGAGCCCCGGAATAAGCTTATGTTCAGCTAGAATCTTCAAACCTCGTTCTGACATGTGGCCAAGTTTACGATGCCACAACATTGTTAGTTTATCGGTTGAATTTGATAATGCAATTGAAGATTTGTGTTTCTCCTTTAAGCATGAATAGATTCGCAACTAGCTTTTCTTCTTTCATCACCACAAGCGCGCCTTTCACTATCTTCATGATCCCATCTTGAACATAGGTTTTACACCCATTATTATCTAATTGTCCCAAAGACAATAGATTTTTCTTTAGGCCCTTTACATGTCGTACTTCTTGGATGGTCCGAACTATGCCATCATACATCTTCAATTTGATGGTACCAATACCGGAAATCTCCAAAGCATGATCGTCTCCCATGAATACAGATCCTCCTGAGACAGGTTTATATTGATTAAACCATTCTCTCCGTGGGGTCATATGACATGTAGCTCCTGAGTCCATAAGCCAGACATCAGTGAAACTTTTTCTGCCTTCTGTAATAGTACTTGCCTCACTGTATAAAATTTCACCATCATCTGAAGTACTTGCAACACATCCCTGAGCTTTTGATGACTCGGGCTTATTCCCTTTGTCATTTTCATTCTTCTTGAGAAGCCAACATTCCCTTTTGTAGTGCCCTTTCTTGCCACAATGATGACATTTGGCATTTTTCTTACTTACATATTTTGATCTATTCAGATAATGACTCCCATTAGAGCCACGTTCCATTGATCTCCCTCTCATCATCGTCAAGGCCTCAACTTGTTGTGAGCCTCCGGCCCTATATTCTTTATTTTTGCGCCGACTCTCTTCTTTAAGAATTGCAGCTGCAACATTATAAAAGACTAAGGTTTCTACATTATTAGTTAAATTAATGATGAGTTGATCATATGAATCAGGTAGACTCTGAAGTAGAATTTCGGCACGTTCACCCGTCTCTACATTATGCCCCATTGTTGTTAGTTGTGAAAATAGAGTATTAAGGGTGTTGAAATGGTCAGTCATCGAAGTCGCCTCCATCATACGTAAGGTGTAAAGTCTTCTCTTTAAGAAAATTTTATTATGTAAAGATTTTGCCTCATACAATTTCGTAAAAGTATCCCATATTTCTTTAGCTGTTTTCTTCTCAGCTATACTAGATAATACACCATCGGCCAATGCCAGATGTAGATTAGCAATTGCATTGCCATCCATCTCATTCCACTTGACATTGTCGGTGATCTCCGTTGGCCTTTCTTCAATTGCCGCTAGACAATTATCTTTCCTTAAGATTGCCTTAATCTTTATTTTCCATAATGAGAAATTGTACCCATTGAACTTCTCAATTTCAAACTTTGCTGTCATTTTTTTTTCCGACTACGATCTTGAACCGGCGTCCCTATCCACCGTGAACAATAACCCTTAACTAACCAAAGCTCTGATACCACAGTTAGGGAATTAGAGTGCTTAATGATTATATTTGAAATTGGAAATAATGAAGAATATATCTATAATAGCTAAGAAAATATAATACTCTAAATAAATATGAAATGACTATGAACGTGATAATTAATTTAACTTCAAAATGATTACAATTTATATATAATCCTATATGCTAAAAATAATGAATGGTAATTTATTTTACCTCTAAAGAAACAATGTATCACATTGTTTCTACCGTAAGAATTTTTCCTATATCTTTAACAAACAACAAAACATTAAAATAAGTTTTCCTTAAAATACTCTTCTTCAAATATGACTTTACTATTTTTATCTTAACAATTCAGGCATAGAACACGAATACATAACATGACATATTAGACTATGCAACTCTTTTCACTAGAGTAAGGGTGGCACGTATTCACCCAAAAAAGTAATTTTTATTTTGCTTTAAGATTTTTTATAATAAATACAAAAAGTTTGCAAATATATATCATTCATAAAGAGGCGAACCAGTGGCAAGAGTCTTTCTTACTTTAATATTCTATACTCCTTCTAACCTGTGTTCTTATTCCCCTGTACTCATTTAGCTTTTTTTTTTTAATTTATGTAGGGAAGTAAGCTTTGAGGAAGTAAAACAGGCAGTTTTTGATTTAGCTCCTGATAATTCCCTAGGGCTAGATGGCTTCCCGCCTTTTTTCTTTCAAAAGTATTGGATACTGGTAGGAAACTCAGTTTTTAGACCTGTAAAAGCTTTTTTCTATTCGGGAAAAATATTAAAAATTAATCACACCTTTATTACTTTGATTCCTAAGATTGAATCTCCATCCGATCCAAATCATTTTAGACTAATTAGCTTATGCTCTACTATTTATAAAGTTATATCTAAAATTATGGCAAATAGACTACGAACTGTTTTAGGAAAAATAATTCATCCTCTCCAAGGTGCTTTTGTGCCAGAAAGACTAATCCAAGATAATATTCTGCTGGCTCATGAAGTATTCCACTCTTTTTTTTTTAAAAAGGGCAAAAAAGGTTGGTTAGCTATTAAACTAGACATGGAAAAAGCGTATGATCGGCTAGAATGGAATTTTATATTTGCTACCTTTGAAAAGATGGGGGTTCAGTAGAAAATGGATTAGTTGGATTAGATAATGTATTACTACAGTCTCTTTTTCAGTCCTAGTAAATTGGTATTCCAGGGGAAAAATTCACCCCAGCTCGGGGTATTCGTCAAGGTGACCCCTTATCACCTTATATTTTTATTCTCTGTGCAAAAATTTTAGCTAGACAAATTCACTTAGCAAGTAGGAGTGGAGATAAGTTGATAGGAGTGACTTTGGGGCATTCTCATGTTAAAGTTCCTTTTTTAACTTTTGCGGATGATACAATGATTTTTGCTAAAGCTAGCACTAAAAGTTGTGTGGTTATTAAAAATATTCTAAATAAGTATTGTGCTATGTCTCGTCAATTAGACAACTGTAGTAAATCTGCTTTTCAACGCTCTCCAAATACAGATTCCACTTTTCTCCAAGCATTTGCTGATATTCTCCAAATGGAGGAATCTTTATCCTTGGGGAAGTACTTAGGTTGTCCAATTATAAGTGGTAAAGTGACAAATGATACCTTCCTTGACATCCAAGAGAAGCATCTGCTCAATTATGTAAGTGGAAAGCTAACTCTTTATCTCAAGTAGGAAGAACCTTTTAATTCAATCAAACCTTGCTACTAAGGCAAATTATCAAATGCAAAGTATTTATCTTCCTACTAAAATTCATACTTCTTTAGACAAATGCTATAGGAATTTTTTTTGGAACAATGATCCTCAATCTAAGTCTCCAAATTTAATAGGCTCGGATAAAATTTGTCTCCCAAAGAAAGTGGGGGGGATTGGGACTACGTAAAGCTAATACTAATAATGCAGCTTTACAAATGAAATTACTATGGAAGATTTTGAAGGCCCCGGATAATCTTTGGGTTAAACTAGTTACGAAAGAATATCTCAAAGAGGATTCCTTATTCTCTTATATAACTAAAGCTAATGTTTCTTGGCAATGGCGTAAACTCATGAGTTTACGTTCCATATTTAAAAAAGGCATGCGTTGGAATTTAGAGGGAGGAAATGATATTTCCTTCTGGTATGATAATTGGATTTTTAGCTATCCTTTGCAGATGTTTGCTTGCCTATAGCTGGCTCTGAGAATATAAGGGTTAGTCATTTTATTTTAGAGGATAAAACTTGGAATGATAACCTTTTGTCGCATTATGTTCCTCTGTCAGTAGTTAAGGATATTGTGAGCATGTTCATTCCTTTAAACTCTATCCAGGATTCTCTAGTGTGGGGTCTAACTGCAGATGGTGAATACTCGGTTAAATCGGGAGTGACCTTACTCCAAGGGGTGTCTGCGCAGCCTCAGCGTAATGCTGATTTTTCTTGGATTTGGAGATTAAATCTCTCCTAAGGTAAGATTTTTTATTTGGAAAATTTGTCAGGATGGCCTTCCAACAAAAAAAAGGTTAGAAATGAGTCATGTTTTTATGCCTCAAAATTGTGTTTTTTGTAATCATTACTCAGAAGATGCTGATCATTTGTTCTTCTCTTGCCCGATGGTTCAAGATGTGAATAGTTTATTGATAGAGAAAAATTTTAGTTATGAGTTCTCTATCTGGAATAATGACGCTACTTCCTTCAAGGAGTAAGTATAGCTCTAAGGCCCAAATTGAGATTTTTGCTATCATTTGGTGGTTTATCTCGTATGCTAGAAATAATATTATATTTCGTCAGGAATCTTATTCTGTTACGTCTTTAGGGGATATGATTCAGAGATACATTAATAGCATTAGAAAGGCTGATCCTCTTTTTTTAGTAGTCTAAGCGACGTTAAAATTTTTAATACTGCTAATCATATGGCTAGAGCTTTCGCTTTCTGGAAACCTCCGAGAGAGGGGACAGTTAAGCTCAATTTCGATGAATCTAAGCTTAAAAATGGGCAAACTTCCTTTGGTTTTGTAATTAGAAATAATAAGGGAGATATCCTTTTGTGTGGAGCTAACTCTAATCATCAGTCTAATTCGATTTTAGTTGAGGAAGCTTGGGGTCTTAGGGAAGGTATCAGGGGTGCTATTTCCCTTGGTCTCAAGGGAATTTGGATTGAAGGATATAACCTCTCGGTTATCAACTCTATCAAAAAATTATGGAAAATTCCCAGGTCTATTAATGCTTTTATTTTGGATGCAGCTGAAGATTTGAAGAATTTTGAAACGGTCCATATTGATCATGTTGTCAGAGAAGCCAATAGAACGACTGATTGGATGGCTCATCGGGGGCATTCACTCTCTAATCTGGTTTATTGGTGTGATTCTCCTGACATTTCTTTCTCTGTAATCATCCGTAAGGATGCTTTAGGTTGGCCCATCTCTTGGGATCCTTCTTAGTTTTCTTCCCTTATAAAAAAAAATTTAGCTTTTTTTTTCTTAGTTCCCTTTTAGAACTTTTTTTTTCTTTTCTACTTTGTCTGGCTTTATCTTCGTTCCTATTTTCTTTTCTTCCTTAGGGTTTCTTTGCAGCCATCTTTTTTTTTATCTATTTCTAAACATTATAATTTTTAAACTCTATTGTGAAGCTAATAAATGTAAGGATTGTTGGTCAATTTGCTTATTAAGCTTATTGTTACCCTTGCGAGTTTAGATGTACGTGTAGGTATTTTTTTTATTACCTACTCGAGGTGAGCGTGAAATTGATTAGCTCAATGAAGGCTTAATTGAAAAACGTTTTGAAATTGCTAACAAGTCTTTAAAAGAAGACTCATAGACTGTAATAGCCTCACTTTTTAAACTAGATTTATGTTAATAATTAGGATTTATTAGCGTACTACGCAAATAGTAAGTTGTTATATAATTATGTTGGGTAAAAATTTGCAAATGAATCTTGTATACTCGTATTGATACCATTTAGTGAGCAAAATTATGAGTCAAGATAGAGTTGTATGTGATTATAATATGAACGTCAAATATCGTAGTGGAGTTCTAAGATTCAAGCTACTATCGGTATTGGGTTTGAGATATTCTGTGAGTAAGAATTAAGAACTCATTAGGCCTAAATGTTACAGTAGGGTATAATACGTATTTTGGGATTTAGTTTTATGAATAATAAGGGTTTAGAGATGAAATAAGGAAGGATTAAGAGATAAATAAGACCAGAAAATTATGGTGTATCATTAAGTTGGGAAATGACCCATTTGACCTTGCTACTTAAGCCAAAATTACAAATTACCCTTACCCACTTCCCTATATCAAGGTCCCCTCTTTTCATTTCAGCTGAATATTGACCTATCAAACCTTCTAACAATGTAGTAGAGTAAGTAGGGTCGAATCCACAAAGAGATGGTTGTTTTAATCTGCTTTCTAAGGTATGGGAAAACTAAATAAGATCAGAAATATTAGAATTAAGGTTCTAAACTAATAAAATATGAAAATCAAACTAAAAAGGTCTAAGGTAATGGTTCAACATATTAAAATATACAATCTATCAAAATATCATCAATAGTTCAATTAATTAGATATCTAGAGCACAAGTTAACCTACAGTCGGGTCATAACGCTCTCAAATCAACATATGTAGTACGATCGCTAACATAATCAGATTTGTTAATTTTAGGTAAGCCTCTAAGGAGTACTAATTCTTGATCTATGACTCAATATTAGCAAGATTTAATCAGACAATTGATCAAATTGCAAGATTAACAATAGAGACACTAATCAATTAGAGATATCAATGACTAATCAAACCATCAATAACATCAATTAAGATTCATAACATATAAACATGAATTCCCAAATTCTAAAAAATAAGACTATTTAATCACGATACAAAAGAATAAAAACTACATCTAGAGAGGAAAACATAATTAAAAGAAATCAATGAAAGAAACTAATTGAACACATGAATTAATTAAGAATATGAAAAACTAGGCTTTAGTACTACAATAAGAGAGAAAAAGAAGAAGAAAACTAAAACTAAGAATAAGAATAATGAGAGAGAGAGATAGGAGAGTTGGGGTTCGTAATCTAAATAATATTAAGGAACCTAATATGACTCGAAAAGTAAGTTAAAAGATAAGGAAAGTCGAAATATATTCACTAAATGGGCGGATCTAGTGATCCGCGCATATGGTACACTAGTAGAATAATTGATTATTGCTGCGGCTGAATTGCTGCTGTTTTACCCATACGCAGCAATAAACCACGTCAAAATAAAAGGAAAAATCAAAAATCAACATATTGCTGCGGTTTTGGGTGGAAACCGCAGCAATAGATGTCAACGGGAATTTTTTCAAAATTCGTTGACTAGTTTGACCAGATCTATTGTTGCGGTTCCCACCCAAAACAGCAGCAATAGATTAAAATATTATTAAAATTAATATTTTAATCTATTGCTGCGGTTTCTAGAAGAAACCGCAGCAATAGGTAGACCTGGCAAAGTTGGTCCCGATCCGAAAATCCGGTCTAAAATATCCGATATGTGGCTCGATCTGGATCCGAATCAAGCGATCTGAACCTTGATCCGAATCCGAAACGAGCCGATCCAAAATAATATTGATCCGAAACTCATCCGAAATTCGAATGATCCGATATGATCTTGCCCGATCCGAAATCAATCCCAAAGCAATTTGAAATTATCGGCTTCCATTAGGCTTTAATCCAAAGTACCCGAAATTGACTTGTTTTTTAAAAAAAAGATTATCACAAGTACTCTTTGGCACAAGTTCTAACTATGCAAAGTAGTTATGTATACCTTGAGAAAGCACGAAGAGTAGCAGTTCCATATATACATAACAAAAGCTCATAGTCAAAGAAAACCATCAGCCTATACTAGTAACAACTCCATACATAATAAAGATGAAACAATCCACTATCCGATCCACAATCGTCCGATCCGAAAAGCATCTCAATCCGATGATGATCCTGAAACATAATCCGAAATCCAGTCCGATTCGAAACGGTCCGGCCCGGTCCAAATAAAACTTGATCCGAAAACGGTCTGATCTGAATTGGCCCGGTCCGAATCTGATCTAATTGGTCCGATTGCCAGGTCTAGCAATAGGGTCATTAGGGTTTTTTTATTCTCTTAGTAGTTAAATGCTTGGACGCGCCGTTTCCCTCACAATAGGGTCATCAGTTCACTCCTCACTCTTTCTCTCTCACTCCTTCCCTCTTCCCTCGTTTTCCCTCTTTCACTCATTCTCTCTCTCTCACTCCTTCCACCACAAGATCTCGTCGGCCGGTTCTTCTCCTTTGTCGGCCGAAGTCATCTAAATCGGAGTCCTTCGCTGCATCTGTCGTCGACCGATTCTCTTGATTCGACCACAAGATCTTGTCGGTCGTTCGAATCCCGACGCTCGTCGTTCGACCACAAGATCTCGTCGCCGATTCTCGTGATTCTCAACCGCACGATGCTTTTAGTTTGTGCTCAAATCTCGTCGGCCTTTTTTTCTTTTTCAGATTTTTAGTTTGTTATTCAGATTTTTAGTTTGTTATTCAGATTTAGTTTTTCAGATTTTTAGTTTTTCAGATTTAGTTTTTCAGATTGTCGAGGTAGAAAGCGCGTTGGAGTCGGGAGGTACATACGGTGGGGTAGAACTCTGGTGAACGAGTGAATGTTCCGTCGGGAGTTTGGTGTTATGTGGATGAGTTCGTAAAGGTTTGTTATGTGGGAGTTTCTGCCGTTTTTCTTTCAATCTTAGTAGTAAAATGAGTAGATCTGGATTAGTTTAAGTAGAGCGAAGGAGATAGAGGAGTTCGGTTGTGGAGGCGCGGCGCAAGGGGGGGTTAAAACTCCGGCGGCGACGAGAATCGAACTGGCGAATTTGTCAACCGCCAGATCTGAATTTTTTATTTCTTATTTTTTTGTAACCTTTAATTTTATTTGCATTCTTCCATCTTGTTCTTGTTTTTCTTAGTTTTGATTCTTTTTTTGTTAATTAGGATTTGGTTATTGTTTGCAATTATAGAAAATAATTATGATATAGAGTTATATTAGTTTGATGTAATTAACCTTCATGAATTACATTTTAATATATGTTTTACTTCCCCATATTACTATGAGTTGTGATGTCAGGACTCTTCCTCCATTTTTCTAGTTTCTCACACATAATGTTAGGTCTTGTCTAACATTTTTCCCAAAAAAAAAAAAAAAAAAAACTGACCTATTGTTGTGGGTCCTATTCAAAACCACAACAATAGGCTTCATTTTTTTTATTAAAAAGGAAAACATGTTGTTGCGGTTTTGGGTACAAACTGCAACAATAGATTGTTTTATTGCCGCGGTCAAAAACCGCAGCAATAGGTTAATTACCTATTGCTGTGCCCTTTATTGCTGTGCGGCCAAAACCGCCGCAATAGGCCACTTAATGACCGCAGCAATAAGCAAATATTCTACTAGTGGCAACAGATTCCAGCAGAAACAACATGAACTTCTGAAAGGCATAACTCCTTGTCTAGAAATCTCCTCGGTGTGTGCCACCTATCGTTAGAAAGCTCTTTTAAGTCTAGTTTCCAAATCCACTGGAATTATTCAATTATCATAAGCACATAAAATCTATTATCAGAAGAGTAGACGTGACTCCTTTTTCACATTTCTTCTAATGATTTTTCGCTTTGTTTTCGCTCAAACTCGTACTATAAGATATCCAAACGATCCTTATGCAATGCAACTTCCTTCCAAATACTCCTAATCCTCAAGTTTAGCTAATGCATCTTATATAATTAATACTTCTTCAGTTCTTTTTTAATTGCAACGTTTCCCTTATTTGGAAGTTTCATATTAATTGCAACATTTCCTTATTTGGTAATATCTTCTCTCTATCTCTCTCCTATCACACGAGTCCTATTTTTTTTAACTATCTCTATATCTCCTCTTCACATGGGTTTCTTAAAAATGTGTCAATGGGGTATGTTGCAATTATTATGAAACAGCGGAAGTAATTAATTAGACTCCAAATCCAAGTAAAACTTTCCCGTAAAATTAATTTACACATGGAAGACATTTACATTAAACTAAAACTCTAATCACCAGAAGTGGATCTTAAACTAACTTAACAACTTGATTGCATGTTATCTTTTACTCTCTTTGTATTTTTTTTTTATCTTTTTCACTTAAAATCTTGACACTATTTACAATTAGAAAAAAAAATTCTAAATTCTTTTCTACATATAAGAAAAAACTATAGTCATATGGGGACTTATTTGATTCGTTTCAGTGAGAACTTCATTAATATTTAACCGTTATAATTTTTACTGATATGTTCATATTGCAATTATTATGGGACGAAGGAATTAATTAATTAAGACTCCAAATCCAAGTAAAACTTTGCCCCTAAAATTAATTTATACATAAAAGACATTATCAAAATTAAGAGTCCGTCTAATCACAAGATAGAGATTAACTTAACAACTTGATTGAACGTTATCTTTTACTCCCTCTATATTTTTTTTTATCTTTTTGATTACTTGTAATTTTGACACTATTCACAATTAGAAAAAAATCTTCTAAATATATAAGAAAAAATATAGTTATTATGGGGTCTTGTTTGATTCGTCTCTGTGAGTAGTTTATTAATATTTAATCGTTATAATTTTTACTGATATGTGATGATAGATATGTAATTTCAAATAAGTGTATTGGCGTGAACGTGCACAGTGAAAGTAGAAAAGATAAAAAATATAGAGGGAATATTACATAAGAAACAGCACATGATAATGTCGTAAGTTATGACCATTAGGTGTAGTGGTTGTTTGGTGTATATGAACTTATGTAAATAGAAATTCCCATAATTTTCTGATTCGGGTAGTTGTTTGGTTAACAAGAAATTGGGAGGCAATGAACATTCCTTGTGAAATTGAAATTCCCACAAAACATGAGAATTTATTCACCCATCCCCCCTAATCATTTTTTATTCCCACATCATTTCATGAGAAGTGCAAATTCCTTGATGTCAACCAAACATATTAAGGTCATTCCTAAGAATTACATAAGGAAATAAATTCCTAGGAAATGTAACTTCCCATGAGAATTAAATTCCTATGTATACCAAACAACCACTTTTTTTTATGTGTTTCGTTTAAGCCACAATTCGTTAACAAAATCTATTCCTTTTAGCTTCAATTTTTCACATTTAATGCTTGATGAACAATTCATGTATCAGTGGAATAGTTCCAACTCCTTGTTTTCCTTTAGAATTCCCACTCAAGAATTTCATCTTGATGTGTTTGTAGATGGCTAAAGCGCAAAAGTGGTGATTAAGCCCCTTAAGTTTGATCAAATGTGAGATTAGGCCCCTTAAGTTTCACTTGTGGTGATTAACCCCTACAACTTTACCCAAATGTGAGATTACACACTTATTATAATATTCAACCATTTTCCCATTAGTAAATAATTTTTTTAATACTAAGATATTAGATTATACGTATTTTTATACAACTTATTCTTCCTGGCAAGGCTATGAGGAAGATGAGAATAATTGCATAGTGATAGGGCCTAATCTGGCAAGGCTATAAGGAATAAAAGATGCACGTTCAGTGAAGAAATTGTTTTTTTTTTGTTTATGTATGTTTGTACTTAATATGTATAATATATGTATTTAAGATATTTTATATCATCATAAATTATTTTTGAATTTTTTTCTCATGTATTTTTCCTAAGAAAAACTGTAAAGAAAAAATAGTTATATATACTAATAAGTGTGTAATCTCACATTTGGGTAAAGTTGTGGGGGTTAATCACTACAAGTGAAACTTGAGGAGACTAATCTCACTTTTGAGTAAACCTAAGGGGCCTAATCACAAACTTGGATTAATTTTAGTGTTTGGTCCGAATTAATTTTAGTGTTTTCTTGGGGGTCTAAGTCTCATGGAGACAAGTACAATACTCGAATTAGTATTTTCTTTTATTGTACTCGTATAAGTATGGACTAAAAAACCCATGAATTGTTTTTTTTTACAAGGAAAAAGCTCATGAAACGTGTACATAGTTGGACTCGACAAAGAACCTATTTGACATAGGCTAATTAATGTAATCACTATGAAACTGCTTAGTGAAGGCTCACCTCAATTGAAGAATGTCAAGGTTTGACCTGACTTTTCCCATGCCAGTTCAAATCTTCAAATGAAATTTTTTAGGTGCTCCGGCCTGTAAATACATAGGGTTTTAGGTACTTTCTAGCATACTTTTGTTTTATTTCCTAATCTAATAATTACCCATTATTCACTTAACAATAGTCTAAATAAATAAAAAAAATTGTGTTAGGGAACACTGAAGCGTAATGTGAATAAAAAAACTAATATAAACCCGGTGCACACTAATTAGTATGCACCTGATCCATATCACGTGAGTTGTAATGATTACAACTTTCAGTTTTTGCCGCATTCAGTCTTTCTCTCTCCTCAGATTTTCTCTCTCCTCTAATAACTTCTTCTAATTTCTTCGTTCCCTTATAACTTCTTCATTTTCTCTCTCATAAATTAACTTCTTCATTTTCTCTCTCATAACTTCTCCATTTTCTCTCTCTTCAAGTTCATACTGTGTTTTTCAGTTTTTTCGTTCAGTTCCGTCTAATTTCTTCGTCTGAATTTTGCAATCGGAAGCAAGAAGAGCGCTAGTGGCAATTTCGCAAGACGTAAGGGTTTGCGTTCGTCTCTTGGTCTTCCTTTAGAGGAATCGAAGTTGCCTGGTGTTCCTAAAACTGCTCAAGCTTATAGTAATTATGTCGTTGATTTTCGTGTTTACTTTAATTTCTTATAATTTTTGGAGTGTTGATGTTTTTTTAGTTTGAATTACTCTTCGCTTATTTTTGTGCGATTTTTATTGTTCTCATACTGAATTTATGTTGATTTATGAGTGTTTTGATGTTGATGTTTGTGTTTTGTAGTTAATTTTCGTTTGACCTAATTTGCGACTTTGTTATTATTACTTTTTTTTTGTGATTTAGTTAGTTTTCTTGTTTGTTATGGCTGATTTTTTGTTGTATATAGTGGTTATTTTACTCTTATTCTGTCTTATAGTGTTTTTTAGTTTGAATTATTCTTCGCTCATTTTTGTGTGATTTTTATTGTTCTCATACTGAATTTATGTTGATTTATGAGTGTTTTGATGTTGATGTTTGTGTTTTGTAGTTAATTTTCGTTTGACCTAATTTGCGATTTTGTTATTGTTACTTGGTTTTTTGTGCTTTAGTTAGTTTTCGTGTTTGTTATGGTTGTTTTACTCTGTCTTATAGTGTTTTTTTAGGTTAACTATGCTCATTTTTGTGATAAATAATTTGTAATTATTTATAGTTATGATGATATAGTATATTTTGACATGATATAGTGTGTTTTGTAAATATATAGTGTATTTGTAATTATACAGTACTTTTTGTCATATATAGTGTCTTGACATGATATAGTGTATTTTGTAATTATATTGTATTTTTGATATGATATAGTGTGTTTTGACATGATATAGTGTCTTTTGAAATGACATAGTGTGTTTTGACATGATATAGTATATTTTGAAATGATATAGTGTATTTTGAAATGATATAGTGTGTTTTGACATGATAGTGTTTTGTTGTGATATAGTGTTAGTTTTTTTGGCATGATAGTGTGTTTTGCATGATATAGTGTATATTCACATGATATAGTTTGTTTTGACATTATATAGTGTATTTTGAGATGATATAGTGTGTTTTGACATGATATAGTGTATAGTGTAGGTTGACATGATATAGTGCGTTTTACATGATATAGTGTATATTGATATGATATAGTGTGTTTTGACATTATATAGTGTATTTTGAGATGATATAGTGTGTTTTGACATGATATAGTGTAGTTTGACATGATATAGTGTGTTCTAAACAATTGTTTTTGTTGTAGAGCACCCTGCACATGATGCTGGGTAATCTATCTACTGCACATGATTATGGAAGAACTAATTCTGTTAATCCTTGTGCTAATGAAGGAGCTGATTCTGCTAATCCTGTTGGTACACTTGTTACTACCAAGTCACCAAGTAAGAAGAGGGTTAATCCTGTAGTTGAAAAGGATAACTTGAAAGCTCCAAAGAAGAGCAAAATATTGAAAGAATCTGAAGGACAGAGACTAAACCTGTTTAAAACAACTTATTGTGGTAAAAGGCTTTGTAAATTAAATGAAGGTTTGACTGCTGAATAGAGGAAAGCTGTTATAGAAATTGGTTTTGGATCTTTGTTGGATTTAAAGATTTTCAGGACTAACAATTCTTTGAGTGGATGGTTGGTTGAGAGGTTTGATGGTAGTTCTGGCATGTTTAGAGTTGGTTATGCCAAAGAGTTTAAGGTTAACCAATTTGATGTTTATGATGTGTTTCAATTTCCTCTACATGAGGGAAAGGATGTTGTGGATGTGTCTATGGGAGCTAATGCGGACAATCTGCATTTTGAGTTGAAAGCAAGCTGGAGGGATTATTTTAGAGTTGACCGTGATAAAGGGCAAATTCCTATGTCTTCTGTTCCTTTTGAGTTAATTAGGTTGGTTGATGGTGGGGAGATGTTCAAAAAGTTATATGTGTTATTTGCTTTTTGCTCTTTTTTAGCTCTAGTTGCAAATAACACACTTGATTTGAGGCTGGTATTTGCTGTAAATGAGGTTCACACAATTCCTTCTATGAATTGGTGTAAATATATTTTGGAGAGGTTGAAGCATGCTACTGTTTTGTACAAGAATTCATTATACACTAAAGGTTCTCGGGGTCATTATACTGGGTGTATAATATTGTTGGAGTTGATATACTTCCATCACCTACAGATTGGTGATGGTGTGCCTCCAACTCACCTGCCTCTGTTGACTCATTAGGATAATGAGTCAATTGGCAGGAGAATTCATCTTGAATTAAGATGTGATGAGTTTAGAAGCGGTTTGCTGGATGATACTTATCCGATAAGTGCTAACTTTTACTTCAATGATGATGGACATGTTGATTTCTGTCGGATGAAGCCAGTTTAATAAAAAGTTGAAGTTCAGGTTGTACCACGTTTTGTATCAAGTGATGATATAGAAAGTGATGTAGAAAAGAAGGATGTGCCAAAGAGGAAGGTGAAGGGCAAGCTTCATATTCAGTTTGAGCTTCCACTAGGAAGTCTCACTGATGAAGAAATTACTGCAAAAGCTAAAGATGTAAGTTGTAAATTTTAGAATAATATTAATTTTTAATATAGTATAGTTTTGAGTGATATAGTGTGGTTGTATGTGGTATAGTGTGGTTTTATGTGATATAGTGTGGTTTATGTGATAGTGGTGGTATGTGATATAGTGTGTTTGTATTTGATATAGTGTGATTGTATTTGTTATAGTGTCGTTGTATTTGATATAGTGTGTTTTGACTGTGATGGTGTTTGTTCCCTTTGTAGTGCCTTGTAGAAAGTTCATAATAAAATTCACTTTTGATACAGTTAAGTTTTGAGTGATATAGTGTTGTTTTATATGATATAGTGTATTTTGTTTGTGGTATAGTGTATTTGCTCTAATTGTTTTGGTGGTGGTATACTAATGACATAGTGTGTTTTTGCTCTGATATAGTTGGTTTTGTTTTGATATAGTGTATTTTTTACCTGTTTACATATGGAGTATTACAAATTAATTCACTAGTAGAATAATTGCTTATTGTTGCGGTGATATTGCTGCTGTTTTACCCATACGCAGTAATATATCACGTAAAATGAAAAGGTAAAATATAAAATAAAGATATTGCTGCGGTTTCGGCCATAAACCGCAGCAATATGGTTTCAACGGGAAAATTTTTGAAAAAAAGTTGACTTTTTGACCAGACATATTGCTGCGGTTTCTGGCAAGAACCGCAGTAATATATTAAAATAATATCAAAAAAATAATATTTTAATATATTGTTGCGATTTTTACAAAAAACCGCAGCAATATCCCCATTTATTTCATAAGAGGTCCCTATTGCTACGGTTCCTTTGAACACCCGCAGCAATAGACTCTTCTTGTTTATAAAAGAAGACACGCGACCCAATTAGGGTTCTTCTTGTCTCCTCAGCCGTTTTCCCTATCCTCTCACTCTTTTCTTCCTCTCTCATCCTAACCTCTCACATGACACTATCATCTCTATCACCACACGACACATCTGTCATCCTAACCTCTCATCTCTCTCTTCTCATCCTTCTTCTTTGTCGGCCTTCCTCCTTCGCCGGTCGTCCTTCTCCGGTTTCCTCGTTCGTCGGTTGTATCTCATCGTTCCTCGACATCTTCTGCCGTACTACTACGTACTCCTACTTCGACAGAGCGAAACGAAGCTCTAACAATGGCAGATGATGCGCAAGATAGCGAAACGGTGCATGAAAATTTCTCTCAAATCAAGGACGCCATTGATGTGCAAGAGACTCACGCTTTGGATGTCCATCGTATATTTTCGATTTGGTGGTTGATTTTGTTTTGATTTTATGCGATTTTTGGGTGGTTGATTTTAATTTGATTTTGTTTGAAGCAGATTTGTGGACTTGAATGGTTGCTTGATTCAGGGTCTTTGAATGGTTGCTTGATTCAAGGTCTTTGACTCGGTAATGGAGCTTATAGTGGTGATGGTAGTTAGGTAGTGGTGCTTGTGACAGGGCACTTGATGTACTGTGTTTCTTTATCTTTTTTTCTTTTTTCTTTTTTCTTTTCGATTTTCAGATGTTTATTTTTTATTTGTAATATATTTTTCTGCTGTTTTTTTGTTTTGCTTATTTTTAGTTTTATCTACTAGTGCATTCACGAAGCAGTTTTTTTATTTTTTTTTGAATTTGTTTCTTAGTTTTTTCATTTCAGTTTCTTAATTTTTTAGTTTATCACGTTTTAGTTTTAATTTGTTTCTTAGTTTTTTCATTTTGTTTTTCTCAGATTTAGTTTCTCTTTTTCGTTTGTTTTTCTTAGTTTTATGTCTCTTTTGTAATGGGTGTTTGGATTGTTGTAGCTATGTAACATATTATGATTGTACTATAACTACAAAAAAATTAAGTCTCGAGAAATTTAAATAAAAAATTTTCTTTTACCTGCCCTGCGTCTATTGCTGCGGTTTTGAAAAGAAACCGCAGCAATATAATTGCATTTTTAATATTGAAAAAATACTTGTTGCTGCGGTTTTGGGTAGAAACAGCAGCAACAGGTCTAACCTATTGCTGCGGTTTTTGCCAGAAACCGCAGCAATAGCTTGACCTATTGTTGTGGTAAAAAACCGCAGCAATAGGTTAATTACCTATTGCTGCGCGGCCAAAACCACCGCAATAGACCACTTAATGATCGCAGCAATAAGCATTTATTCTACTAGTGATTGTTCTTTGTTTTGATTTTTGTAGAAGCTTCATGCTTTGTGGTTGATCTGGAAGAGGGATTTAGAAGCTGTCTCCCTTTGCCACATTGATGCTTTTAAGAGTTTGAAGGACTCTTATGTGGCTGGTAATCCTTCTTCTGTTGATCAAGCTTCCCAAGATGATCTTGACCACATTTTGTCAAATTTAGTGTATCAGAAGTTCTTTGATGAGATGGTATCATTGGCCTATGCTGTGAAGGATTTGCCTGCTGGTTGGGATGAAGTTTCTAATCCTTCGACTAGCATCTTTCCTAGCTTTATTGTGACTCAATTGAGTCAGAAGAGCAATGGTATTATCAACACAGTTGTCAACAATGTTTTTTATGATGCAAGTGATGATATGCCTGTGGAGAATTCATGGACTGCTTTCCAAGGAGTTCTGTCTAAGGGTCCAGCAAAGTCAACTTTAAGGCTGGATGGTTATGCAGTTAATGATGCTTTCACTCATCTTTCAAACATGATGAAAAAGTTTGAAAATGTGATGGAAGATTTACCAATATTTCTAAGGGAGGCTGTCGATTATTGTTCTAAGAATCAAAATCCGTTAGTTGGCAGGTAAATTTTTGATTGAAATTTGTTTAACGTATTATTATTTTCATTGAAAATATTCTTAGAAATTATGTTGTTTGTTGTAGTGAAGAGGTTTTTAAGCTGGGTGAAGTATTTTTCTCTATTCCTTGGAGTGAGATTTGGACTGTTGGTAGTGAGACCGAAATATTTGAATCAGTGATAGATAATTGGGAAAGAATGCTGAATATCAATGAACTGAGTCTCTCTCCTTCTCCAAAAAAATTTTATTTTACTTCTTCAAAGAGTGTAAGAACTTTTTGTAATATATTTTTATGTTGAATTCTTTATCTTTGCATGTATTATTTATTTTTCAATAACATGAGTTTTTATGTTGCAGGCTGCGTTGTTACATGTGCTGGAAGATGGAACTGATGCTAAACGCATCGATGAGTTGATCAAATGTTGGAAGTTTCAAACATAAGAGATAAATAAAATTCCAAAACTGGATTCTGGTGTTGAACTGGTGAGACAAGTTCTGTTTTTCAAATTGTGGTTTTGTTTTTTGTAGTTGGCTTACATATGATATAGTTGTTTTTCCTATGATATAGTTGTTTTAGGTATGTTAGTTGATTTTTCAATGATATAGTTGATTACCATAATATAGTTGGTTTTGTTATGATATAGCTGGTTATATAAAGATATAGTTGGTTTTATACTTATATAGTTGATGTTATGATATAATTATTTTTATTCTCATATAGTGACTTCATACTTCTCTTTTTATTTTGCAGGTTTTTTTCCCAACTTTACTAAAAGGAGCTAATCATTATGTTTTGTTTGTGCTGGACATAAAGAAAAAGACTGTTTTTTATATTGATTACAAGATTTGGGATGATGAGGCCGAGTATAAGAAAATGATAGAGACTCTCAGTTCAATCATTACTGATGGAGTTTCAAGTCTATTTCAATCTTATGAAATCCCATAATCTGAAGGTGATGATATGGGTTTATGGCCAATAAAAGAAGTGAAAGGAAGCTGGAAACAAGGTGCATATGATTTGGACTGTGGTGTATATATACTTGTCTATATGCTACTTTTTGACGGCTCAGAACAGTTTGAATGCTCATATCTAAATGATGTAAGTTTAATATAATTATTTTAACTCAGTTTTGTATTTAATTTTTTTTGTTTATAGTTTCTTACTTATTTAATTTATTTTCAGGAGATAATGAGGAAAGCAACAAGAGTCTCGTTGTCTGGTTGCATGATTTTATCTGATCTGAATTTGAATAGAAGTGTGCTTGTGGAGAATATGATATCATTCAGATCAAAGAGATCAGAGACTGTTACTTTTATTGAAGAAAATGAAAGAAAGAGGGCTGAAGAGAGTAAGAGGATTGAAGAATATGATTTGATGAGAGAGAGAATGCAGAAAGAACAACAGGACAAAGAAGTTGGAGGTGGAAAGAAGAAGAAGAAAACAAAGAAAAAGCTAATAATCAAATTTGGAAAGTAGAATTACTTGAATTGTACTTGATTTTACCAACAATGTTACTAATCTAACTGCAGTAATAGTGTGATCTATGTAGGTTTGTGTTTATACAGTAGGTTTGTGTTGATACAGTAGGTTTCAGTTGATACAGTAATTTTTAGTCGATATAGTTTGGTTTCAGTTGATATAGTGTGGTTTCTGTTGATATAGTATGGTTTAGGTTGATGTAGTGTGATATAGTATTTATTTTGCTATGATATAATTTATATATTTGTTTTTGATATAGTTGATTTTGTTATGATATACTTGATTTTCTCATGATATAGTTGATTAAAAAACTGTAGTAGTAGTTGATATTTGTAGGTTTTGATATAGTTGATAGTGTACACTAGGCTAAATCATACTAATTGTTTTGTCATAAGAATCTGTTTCTATAGTGTATTTTATAACCATATAGTGCACCATATTTGCATATAGTGTACAAGTCTTATTACAAACTGAACCATTAAAAACATTGCATATAGTTCTCTTGGTAAAAAAATTTAGAACAGATGTTCTTTTGGAGTTATGCTTCCAAACTCCTTGTAACTCTTTTTCCCTTTTTTTGATATCATCTTGTATGAATCATAGTGTCCTTTTATTCGCTTGTTGTCTTTTCCTTTTGTGACTGCTCTATATGGATCCAAAACTGTTGGTCTTGGTGCTGATTCTTGTGCATTATTTTCTTGACTTTCATTAGCATGTAATGTTGCAGCTGCTTCTTGTAATGCTTTCTGATGAGCTTTAGCTTTTTCTGCTGCTGCTTTTGCTTCTTTAATCTTTATTACTTCTTCAACTTTTGAATTTGTTTTTTCAAAACTTTCCTCTATCACTGCTCTAGCTGGTTCTATTATGTGGCTCTTTAATATGAGGTTGTAGTACCTTATGCCATGAACGTTTGTGTTAGTATAAGTAAAAAAATATGTTTTGGGTTACTATGTGCTATAGTGTGTTTATAGATCATAAAGTGGCTTTCTTTATGATATAGTGTGTTCTGTATGCTACAGTGTACAGTTGATATAGTATAAGTAGAGAAAAATATAATGGATTTCTATGTGATGTAATGTCTTTACATATCATATAGTGGCTTAATATATGATATAGTGTGTTTCTGTATGCTACATTGTAGAGTTCATATAGTGTGTGTGTTTATCATATAGTATATTTCTATGTGGTATAGTAGAGATAGGCATGGGCCGGGACCCGACACGGTTTGGGCCCGGCCCAGCACGATCCCGCTCAAGGCCCGACCCGACACGGTTTGGGCCCGGCCCAGCACGATCCCGCTCAAGGCCCGACCCGACCCGTTGTCCGCTCCGTGGGCCTGCCACGGTCAAGAAATTTTATTTTAGGCCCGCACCGGCACGAGCCCTCCTATATGGCCCGTGGGCCGAACGCCCCTTTTCTTTGTTTGTTAGCTTAAAACTGCCAAGAATCCTAAAAAACAACATGAAACACGGGCCAGGCCCGCAGCCCATGGGCCTGGGCCGGGCCGTGGACAAAATCTAGAAATTTTAGGCCCGGCCCGGCACGGCCCGCTACTCACAGGCTCGGGCCCAACCCGGCCCGCCATTTCCTCAAGCCCGCGGGCCGAGCCCATGAACAGGCCCGGCCCGACCCATGTCCAGGTCTATGGTATAGTATCTTTTCAGATGATATAGTGTATTATTATTTGTTATAGTTTATAAACTAAAATTGCATATACTTAATTACATACCTCCTTATCATGTGCAATCTCCTTGGTGTGAAGCTGTTTATTTCCCCTTTATCTCTCTTATCATTATCAAATTTCTCCCAAACTTCTTTTTTTACAAATCTTGTCCACCTTAATGATTGTATTTGTCTGGTATTTTTTGGACAGAATGCAAGTGTAGAACTCTTATGGCATGAAAGAACAACCAACTTGATTCTTCAAAATTTCTGCATTCACACTCAATTGTCTTCTCTGGGTAATTGTAGGAGACTTTTTGAGAAAGAACCATCAACACGGTTGAGGAAAACTCTGTATGTCATAATGTTCCCTTGTATACCAACTAATTCAATTGCACTTGCCATTGCATATTTGAATTCTTCCTCGAAATCTCGGAAAAGAGTATGTGTGTACTGTAAAGAAGCATGTCTTAATAGTGGACTCATGCAGAGATATGATTTTGGTATTCCCTTTGTACAATTAAAATCATCCATTTCTTCCTGTCTTCTCCACCTTTTTACTGTTTCTTGGAATATTGAAATGAAGTCAGTTAAGCTAATGGTTTTGCTTGCCTTAAACCTAACAACATGATTTGTGCTTTCACTTCTCTGTGAAGATAGTATTCCGGCAGAGAAGAAATCTTTGCTAAATGTTGTACATCATTTTTCTTTCAAACTATACAATCTCTGGAACCAACCATCATCTTCTAGTTTGTATTTTTTGGTCATCTCGCTCCAAGTTTGTTCAAATTTTGTCTTTGTAATGCAACCACTCAGACACTTGTGAAAAATGTTCTTGAAGTCCGTATCTGCCTTCATCAATCCAAATCGTTGATTTGCATTTTGACTCAAATGCCATAAACATAGCCTGGGTCTTGAGGTTGGGAAAGCCTGTCAATAAGTTCATATAGTTAGGTTTTCTAATAATATAAATTGCTCCTGTAATAGTATATAACAAAACTTGTAGAAATTCACATAAACTTCAGTACCTTTTTTATTCCTGCTGCAATTGCAGCATCTTGGTCACTGAATATAGTTATTGGACATTTACCTCTCATTGACTTTTTGAATGTTTCAAAAACCCATTCAAATGATGATGTTGTCTCATCCGCAAGAAATGCACATGCAAACATTGTGTTTTTCCAATGGTTATTAATTCCTACAAATGGTGCACAAATGAGATTATACTTGTTTGTCCTATATGTAGTATCAAAAACCATAACATCTCCTGCAATAGTATATAACAAAACTTGTAGAAATTCACATAAACTTCAGTACCTTTTTTATTCCTGCTGCAATTGCAGCATCTTGGTCACTGAATATAGTTATTGGACATTTACCTCTCATTGACTTTTTGAATGTTTCAAAAACCCATTCAAATGATGATGTTGTCTCATCCGCAAGAAATGCACATGCAAACATTGTGTTTTTCCAATGGTTATTAATTCCTACAAATGGTGCACAAATGAGATTATACTTGTTTGTCCTATATGTAGTATCAAAAACCATAACATCTCCAAATATTGTGTAGTCCTCAAGCATCATAGAGTCTCTCCAAAACAAGCAGCAAACCTTTCCTTCATCGTTCAATCTTACTCTAAAGAAGAAGTTACTATTTGTTTGAATCTACTCATAAAGGTTATCAACAACATTTTGTGAATCCTTTCCCTCAATTGGTTTTATTTTGAGTCTATAGCAGCAGTTGAAGCGGTCCTTCATGGAATGCCTCAATACATCTTGACCACCAGCTTCTGTACTCATGTATCTGAATGAATCTATTGGTCTCAGTCCACAATATTGCATAGCTTGTATGGTTTGTTGCTTTGGATCACTCATTTGATGCTCAGATCTATGAAGGTAATTTAGTTGTTCTCTTGTAAGTGGATGATTGTGTTTTATAACATGCTGCACTATCTCATATTGTCCTTCAGGGTTCATCCTTGCTCTAATTAGAGCAGGACATTCAGTTCTTGTGATCATAACTCTTCTTGTCCTCTGGTTCTTTAAGGTGTTCCCTTATATTAAAGTGATGTCTTGTATCATTATATCTGTATTATTCTCTCCCTGTTTTTCTTTGTTTTTAGTATTCATTTTCCCTTGAGCAGAGCAGACATAGTACTTCTGATGCACAACTGATGTCCCTTCTTTTTTCTGTTTTTGGATTTTCTAACACTGAACCCTACTATAGCAGCATGTTGACAATATAGCTCATGTATATCATCCAAAGTTGGTCTTACTTGACCAAGTAAAACTCCTCCAACATGTTTATTCAATGATTGTTCAGTTGAACCTGTTATAAAAGATTTAAGATATTTTTGTCACTTTTAAAATAGTGTATCTATTTATGATATAGTGTATTTATGTGTAATATAGTATATGTATATGTGTATAATGCGTTTTCGTATGTAATATTTTCTATATATGTTGTAGTGCATTTCTGTCTGATATAGTGTATCTATTTAAAAAAATAGTGTATGGATTTGTGATACAGTGTATTTGTGTACTATAGTCCATTTTTGTGTTTCATAGTGTACGTAATATTTTTTATATATGCTATAGTGTGTTTCTGTCTGATATAGTGTATCTATTTATGATATAGTGTGTGGATGTGTGATATAGTGTATTTTGTGTACTATAGTCCATTTTTGTGTTTCATAGTGTACGTAATATTTTTTTTATTCTATAGTGTCTTTCTGTGTGATATAGTATATCTATTTATGATATAGTGTGTGTATGTGTGATATAGTATATGTATTTGTGTACTATACTGCCTTTTCGTACGTAATGTTTTCTATATAAGCAGTGTTTGTCGCGGGTCACGTGCTTGGTGCACAATATTTTAAATGTGAACTGGATCCACGCAAGTCGGATTGTAACGTGAATGCAAATTGTCAAACAGATCTCCATAATAACGAACTCTTCCAGGAGTGCATCGCAACTTACACGCACGATAACACATCATAATATTTTCTTCATTATACTACCAACTACATCAAATAACAGAACGACATGTCAGCAAAACCACGTATTTTTAGCAATATTTTTCCCAATTTATAATTTTTTCTTCTCCGCTTCGACTTCAATTTTGCACTTTCCTTATATAAGTACTTAACCAAACACGTCCCAAACCTTTTGCTTGCATTCAAATTTCCTCTCTTCTCCATCGAAGCTTCATAGAATTCAACAATGGCGGTTTCAATCAATCGATTAGGGTTTATCATCATAGCTTTTGCAGCTTTGATGTTTGTCTCATGCACAACAATGGCGAATTCAGAGTCGTCAGCGTTCATTGTAGCGCACAAGAAGGCTACCCTTACAAAGCTCAGAAATGGCGTCGAACGTATCTCTGTTTCTATCAACCTCTACAATCGTGGATCTGTGTACTTTTTCACTCTCTTCTTCTTGCGCATTATCTATCAAGTTTTCGGATCTTGTTTGTGTTGAAATTTCCATGCTGTTGAAGTTCATAATTTGATTGTTTCTATGCTTGATTCTGATTGCATGTTATTTTGGATGAATCGATAGTGTTGGACTTGAATTCGTTGTGAAATTTCCGTGCTATTGAAGTTCATAATTTTGATTGTTCTATGCTTGATTTTGATTGCATGTTATTTTGGAGGAATCGGTAGTGTTGGACTTAAATTTGTATTCGTCTGTCCATGCTTTTGAAGTTTATGATTTTGATTGTTCTACGCTTGATTTTGATCGCATGTTATTCTGGATGAATTTATAGTGTTGGACTTTATTGAATGATCTAGTTTGATCTCGAATTTTGCACCTGTTTATATAAGTTTGCAATGTGAGAATTAGAGTATGTTATTCGTTGGAGGACGGTTGTAGAATTGAAAGAGTGAAATATTATACGAGGAAAGGAAAATATCACTCCTTCAAATTTTACCAGCAATCCGTTGTTTAGGAGAAGCAATTGCATTGATGATCGACTAATCAAAAGAGTTCGAGAAGGATAATGAATTGCTACTCCTAATGTTCTAAGATATAGTATATAGTAAGGAAATAGGGGACAATTGAGTGAGATAGTTGTTTTACTATTTTGTAATTTAAATTCGAAATTCCCTGTACTTATTCATAACTTTAACTATAAGTAAGGAGTAACGGAGTTGTTCTGACATGAATGGATGAAGCCGTGACAGAACCTACTGTTGAAGAACCTCAACATCCGGCTCGTCTCAATTGGCTTGTAATAGTAGTTTAGAAACATTTGATACATATTGAATCCTGTTTATGTCAAATAACAATTGAAGCTCTTTTGAATCTTCCTTAATACTAATTTGCATTTGTTTTTGAAAAATGTTTGTAGCACCGTCTATGATGTGAGCCTTGTGGACAAGACCTGGCCAATGGACTCCTTTGATGTGGTCAGTGGCAACTTTTCGAGATCGTGGGACAGCCTTGATGCGTGAGTATTGGTTTAGTAGCATTCTCTTGCTCTATGTTAGATGTTTAGTTATGAATGTGCTCATTTTGTTGAGCTATTTTTTTTTTTTTTTGTTTTCCATAGTGGAGCCGTCGTTTCTCATTCTGTTGAGCTGGAGCCGAGAGTTAAAGGTCTATTCCAGGGCTCCCCAGCTGTGGTTACGTTCCGCATCCCCAACAAGGCTGAACCTGTGGTAGGCACTTCTTGGAAATAATAGGTTTCCTGAACTTTTGTCCTTATTGCTGATCTCTGCAGCTGATTAATCTAATCCTGTCCAGGTTGCATACTCTACCCCCATTTTTCCATTGAACATGCTTCGAGAAACTATACCAGATAACAAGCTTGAAGCGGTAATCTTTTTCTTAATATCTCAGTTTTATTTGATTATTCTTTGAGACTGTATTTGTTTGCCTTCCATATCGGTAGAGGTTTGCTATTTGTATGTTATATTATGATTACATGGGCTTTGACTAACTAATATTTCCATGTTTTTGTGAATCATTTCCTGGTGGTTCTTGGATGGTGGCAACCAACTTTTTCAGGCAAAGGTTAGTTTCATTGTTTTATTGCTTTTAGTACTCTATGCAATCTTTTCAAGAGGGATGTTTGTGGTCATAAATTTTTGGATGTATTGTAGAGCTTTAGCCTTTAAGTACTATTTTGTGAGCCTCTGTTTGCATATCAAACATCTAATTATTGCTTCGAGAGTGTAAGGGGTTGGGGACGAACTGCCATGAAGTAATTACAGTATCTCTTCTTACTGGAGAAACAGCAAATTAAGTAGTTGTCATCCACTTATGTTGTTTCAGTGGTCATGAAGTATATACAAATTTAAAGGTTAAATAAGACGAGTTTGTAATTCTGATTGGATAAAGGAAAAATTCTCTCTCTCTGATTTTTCACCAATTTGTATTTAAATTTTGTGGTGATTACTTAACTCAAGTAAAAGAATTTTAGTGTACTTGAGATATCTGATGATACACAAAGCTTTGCCACTTCCCCCCACTGACTATGATACAGTATGTCAGTATGCATGGATTGCTTCAAGTATTTCTGTAGAAAGGATTTTTAGAAGGAAAAGCTATTGCTAAACCAATACTCTAAAATTGTAAATTACGGAATAATTCATGCAATGAACATTTATTTGACCTTGTCCTCCCCAGTTAGAAAAAGTTCCATAAGTTCGTGACTTTGTGTGTATGAGACATTGCCTCAATTTTTTTTTTGTCTTTGGGTTGTAAGTGGGATTTGCAAATTGATTTTGTGGGATGAATTTGTGATGATCATAATATATTTTTGTCCATGTTATTTTCTTATGCTCTATTTTTCTTTGTGCAGAGACTTCTTGCTCGATTTGGTCCACAGTTTTCAGCAGTTTCTCTTGTAGCCTTGTTCGGATACATAATGGCTACTCCATCAAAGTCAACTGCTGCCAAGGCAAACAAGAAGAGGCGATGAGGCTACAAGTCTAATGAGATACAAAACGACTAACTGTTTCGGCTTTGCAGCTAGCATCTCCATTCTACTCTTGTTATGAATCCTTGAAGATACCGAGCACTAACCAGTTTGGCTCTGCGACTTCCTATTTTGTAATCAGAATTGTAGGTTCCTTGCTGTATCTGTTCCGCGTGTCCTCAAGATAGAAATTTTGCTCAACTCAACTTCTTCACAGAGTTAGTTAAATCCAGAACTATCAGGGGTTCTTTTTTTCTTGAAAAATGCCTTGAATGCATGCTCGAATTTCATTACCAGATCTTGCATATTACCTTGTCGTTTCCGAATGTTTTTTTGAGGTTTCTTCGCATGACTTTAATAGAATTTATAGGTAACTTTGTGAAGTATAAGACTCATGCCAATATATACTATGTTGTTAGGTAGTCCCCAAATCCATTTTCCTGTATAGAATACCATTAGCATCCATTACCATTGTCAGATTTGGTATTAAGGAGGTTGCTGAAGAAAAATACTACTTCATGATAGGGGATAATGTTCCATCATCATGAATATTGACTTGAGACTTTGTTTGCAAAAATTGCATACTTCCTCAGTTTTAAAATAAGTGGAACATTGGGGGAAGCACAAGAATCAAGGAGAAGAGAGAAATAGAGAGGGATAAAAAGCTGGACCATGTTATGAAGAGGGATAGAGAGAACTCAATGCCAAATAAAATAATGTTGCGTACTTGTATTTATTTTGAAACTTTAGAAAATGGTAAGAGTTGTATTTATTTTAGAATGGAGGAAGTATAAACTAATTGCAAATTTTTATAGCAAATGATCTAATTGTCTAACTAGGCGTTACTTAAGCAAAAACATATTAAAAATTTTAAAATAGAGAGAAAAAGGTAACTTATTAAAGAATTCTATAAATATCCTGAAAGAGAAAAAGGTAACTTATTAAAGAATTCTATAAATATCCTGAAAAGTTAAGCAAAATACGCAAAAAGTTTTTTTTTTTTAAGGACAAAATACACAGAAAGTTAATTTGTCTGCAGAAAAAATGGTTTGGTGCAATCGCCTAATGAGACACCATCTATAAACAGTGGCGGATCCAGGATTTTATGGATGGTGGGTCACTACCATGGTTTGAAAATGTGGTTCCGATTGCGGTCGCAGAAATGGTAGCGGAGTCGGAACAAAGAAGTTGACGATAGACTGCATCGCAATTGCCATGTCGTGATTTTTATATTAAGTTTTTTCAAGTGATATTAAATTTTTGTACTAAATATCATGAAATAAGATCCTTTCTTAAATCTGTTCCAAAAAAAAAAATCCTTTAGTGATTACTTTTTTTTCCCATCCCTTTTGTTATCAAATAAATAAGAAAAGCAAGGCCAACATTGTCATTCAATAACCTCTTGTATAAAAAGCCTAGCCCTTCCCACCAAAAAAGTCAACTTTTAACAAGTGACTCTACTCTTATTTGATCTAGTAATTACTATAACAATTTACTTTTAAAAAGCCTACTACTAAATAGAGTACAAAAAAAAAAGTAAAAAAAAAAAAATTTACCACTTCAAAAAATTACCCAAAGAATTTCTTTTTTGAGTTCAATACAGCACGTGGGTTTGGGGTTTTTCGAGTTTAAATTATCCCCAACAGGCAATAAGTTAGTTTCTGAGTTAAATTACCCCAAAGAAATGATGAGTTATATACAGCTCGTGGGTGTGGGGCTTGGGGTAATTTTTTTTGTGCCCTTCTCTCTCTCTTCAAATTTTTTTTATCACTTTTTATTCTATCTCTCTCTTCTGAGTTTCTGGTTCTCTAAAACCTTCAAAACCATGGCATTTTTTTCCCTCTTCTCTCATTTCCCCTTCTTCCAGTCAATCAACTATGGCTGAGTTTTGCTCTTCTTCCTTGCGGTCGGTATACCATAAGCTATAAATTATGGGTTTTTTTTCCAAAACATAAAAAATAAAAAACAAAACTTCATTTTTTTTTTCTCAGATAATGGTGGGTCACGTGACCCACCTTGACTAACCGTGGCTCCGCCACTGTCTATTTTTTTTAAGTAGGAAAGAAAAAACTAGGGGGATCCCAATTGATAGGCCACCCTAAAGCATCCTTTCGGATGATCTTGGAAAACACAATATCCGGGGATTCAAACTAGTAACACAGATTAGACAAACCATGACCTCTAGTAGCTAACCAATCTGCAGCAAAATTCATTTCTCTAAAAACATGACTAATGTTAACACTTGAGAATTTCTTAAGGTCCTCACCAGCATCAGCAATAAGGGTACTAATTGTCCAAGGAAATTTCCAAATTTGTTTAATAGCCTGAATAACCGCAAGATTATCACCTTTAATAAAAATATTAGAAACACCTAAGGAGAGTGCTCCCTTAATACCTTCCCTGAGGTCTAGAAAATTGGCTCCACTAAGAATCAACTTACCAGAAGAATCTCTAATCACAAAGCCAAAGGCTGTCCTACCATCCTGGAGCTTGGAACCATCAAAGTTCAACTTGACAAAATTTTCCGGCGGAGGGGACCATGCTAGCTTATCTCTACTTACCTTGACCTGAGCATTAGCACTAGAATCCTTTTTCCTACTATAAGACACAGGGAGAAAAATAGAGAAATTTTTCATATAAGCTTTAATGATGGCCCCCAGTTTAACTGGAGTTAAACTGTCTTGTCGAAAAGTAATACCATTACGGGCATACCAGATGAACACCAGACAATAGCATAGAAGCTCAAATTAGAATCACTCAGAAGACTCTTAGCTTTACATAATAGATCCAAAAATGTCCAACCCAACTCTACACGAGGTAACTTAGAAAAGGACCCTCCTCATTTACCACCTTAATCACATCACAACTAAATGTAAGCATTTTCTTTTGTTCAAAAGCACCTTTTATGATTAAAATTTTTGGTATTAAAAAAATTTGCCTAAATCTTCGACGTTGACTTCTTATTTCTCTCCAAAATCCTTCTTTTTTGTTTTCTTATGTCTTATTAAACCCAAACTTATTTATCTTCATTTGGACATCGAAAATTACTCCCTCCCCGTTCCTTCTTTCTTCTTGTTTCCTCTTTCGTCCATCACTAAGTTTCTCGGTTACTTTCCATCTTCTCTCTTCTCCTCTCTCTGATCTCTTTCTCTCTTTAATTTGCACTCACTAGTATGGTCTAGATATTATAGCCAGGTTAAGTTTAGATTGAGTGTTCGTACAAGTAGTAGTGGGAAGGGATAAAAATTCAAGGCAGTGGAAAAATAACAATAAAGTGTGATTACTATTATAATTATCTCATCTTATTAGTTAGTACAAAAAAACTTGGATGGACCTGGTTCACAATGGCTTAGTGTGATTATTATTATAATTATCTCACCCTATTAGTTAGTACAAAAAAACTTGAATGGACCGAGTTCACAATAAGTTATTGTGTATCGAAAACCATATGGTATAGTCAATTTTCATTTGATATAGTTAGTTTTTTTTTACATAGTTAGGTTTTATATGATATAATCACCTTTTATGTAGTCAGTTTTTGTATGATATAGTTAATTTTCTAATATAGTCAGTTTTCGTATGATATAGTCGGTTTTAATCTAACGTAGTCAGCTTTTGCATCATAAAGTCAGTTTGGGTGCACAATAACTTATTGTGAACCCGATCCACCCAAGATGTTTTGTATTAGTTATTGGCATTTGGCCTTGGGCCTTTAGTGATTCCCTGAGTAATTATATAGACATCTATATATTATAATCTTTCATAAACGAAATTCATAATTGATTTTCTTTTACTAAGTATTCTTGATTTTGTTGACCTTTATTGTATTTTGTTATGAAATGATAACGTATAAGGTCATGTATCTCAATGGTTAAGCCTGTAATATTAAAACTTGAGGGTCTAATGTTTATTGAATTATTGAGCGCACCTTGTGACACACAAACTTTTTAGAAACTTTTAAATAGATCATCATATGGATGTAGATTTTTAAGATTAGTAGATAGATTTAGATTTTCAGTTACCAAAAAAAATGTGGTTTGGTAGTAGAATGATGATTCCATCGAGTAAATGATCATGGGATCAAAACCTTGATTGCTCCTCACACGTTTTGATAATGGTACGTTATAGATAAATCAGTTGTTAAATGATCCTAATTGCAGGGTTTTGTTGTGAAATTAAGATAGACGCAACCTTTAGATAGAGTTAACATATATAAAAATCACATCTCTCCAACTATAGTAATTTTACTCACGAAAACCTTGGAGCATATATACCCAATGATAAGTGGTAACTCATGTAGTAATTTTTTTCCCTATACTTGTAAATCACTTCCTCTCTCTTCCACCTCATTTATAGCCAACTTACAATTTTTTCCATGACCAACCACTCCCGATTGTAGCTTATTATTTTTGCCTATCACATTCTCCCTTCTCTATTTTTATTATTATTGACATTTATCAATTTAACAATTGAGAGTCATGCGGTATATACAGTAGACATTGAATTCAAAAAATACAAGAACACTGAAACAAATAGTTCTCTTTTCTTAAAGCATTAAGATAGATAAATTTGAGATTGAACATTTGTGCATAACCTATAAGGCTACAACATGTCACTCCTAACCCAAATTGAGTTAGGCCTTTGACCTAACTTGTGGTGCTACCCAAATCTTTTGAAATCCATAAGCAAAAAATAAGCTTCCTAACCCTAAAATGAAATTAAAAATAGTTGCCTTCAGCTGGAAAGAAAGTGAATGAAGCTTTTCTAAGTTGAGATTTGGGAATAGTACTCATAATATCAAACAAGGTTAACCTAGCTAGTGATAACAGTTTGGCTTCATAACTTCAAGGTCACATGATCAAATCCTACTAAGGTTAAGGGGTCTTTGGGAGTAAAATTTCCCTTACCATTGGTCCTCTCTCACTAGAGTCACTACAACTTTTATCATACACTCGGGTGTATCATGAGTATGATACACGTATACCGACAATGCTAATTTTTTTCCTCACAAAATATACACAAAAAAATAAGTTCCAAATGAGCAAAAAACAGTTTTGGGTGTACCATGCACATAATACGGGTATATAATGAATGTGCTTCCCTCTCACTCCCAATGAGTCTGACCTGAAAAACTGTTGGGTTTTAATTATAAGAGGTGTCAGTTCAATATGGTCTTCTTCTTACCTACCTAATAAAAATAAAAATAAAAATTAAAATAAAATAACCTAAAAATAATGAGATTTTGACAATTAATAAAAAAAAATCTCCTAAAACATTTAGGGTATGTTCAGTTCAACTTATATAAGATTTTATAAGATCAGATAAGATAAGATAAGATAGAGCTGATCAACTCCGGCCCGGCCCGGTTTTTGGGCGGGCTTTGGACAAGCCAAAAAACACTTTTAAGCCTAAATTTTGGGCCCGACCCGTTTGGCCCGTAAAAGCCCGCTCGTCCCGGCCCGAAATACCGGGCTTTGGGCACAAATTTTTGGCCCGGATTTGGGCCCGGCCGGCACAATGGGCAAAAAATTTTTGCGCGGCCCGGCCCATGATTACCTCTAAGATAAGATAAAATCAAATAAGATAAGATAAATAAGATGTTCTGTTTAACTTATCTTCACTCATTTCAGAATAAAATAAGATAAGATAAGATAAGATAAGATCAGATAAGATAAGATAAGGTAAAATAAGATAAGTTAAACAGAATATACCCTTAATGAATTAAACACATTACTTGCATGGTTGGCTAATAAATTTCGTTCCCCTTAAATCATAGTTCTATTTCTATGATAAACATTATCCCACATAAACAATTCCGATTTCCAACCCATTCCATAATTCCATATATTGTTGTCATCAATTACTAATGCAAAGAAGGAAAAAAAAAAAATCACACTAGACCAATACCTTTATCTTTATACAACAAGAATCCAATATATCATGATAAATCAACCCCAATAATAAATACTCCATACTAAAAAAATTTCAAAAAAGAAACACAAAAAGGCAAAACGAAAAATCAAAACGCGAGAGGATTGGCTTTTCTGCCTCCTCTCTCTCTCCTTCCTTTGTGTCAACCAACCAAGCAGCCAAGTTGACCATCATTCTCTGCCACCCTCCTTCGTCCCGCCCACCTTCTTCCCTCTTTTTCTCTCCCCTCTTCATACCTTCCTTACACCATTGCAGAACATAATTCATTTTTCCAGATCTTAAATTTCTTCCAATTTCACCTTAATTTTTGAGAGATCTGATTATTTTCAGATCAAAACTCTCAATTTTGTAATAATAATAATAAAATATGATTACGATTCCATATTTGACTGCATTAACCACCTACTTCAGCTATGGATTGTTGTTTGCGTTCGGTCAGTTGCGTGATTTTTTTCGTAAAATCTTCGATTGGTGGACTTCCGGCAGTCTTCAGGTTTTTTTTTTCACCTCTTAATTTTTGAATCTTCAGCTTTTAAATTCGGCTTTAATTTCTAATTTTAGATTTTTAGGGTTATGCGCCGATTTGCTTAGGTCTTGAAGATTTTTATATTCGTCGTCTTTATCTTCGGATTCAGGTAATTTTGAAGCTTATGATTGTTTTCAATTTTCTTATTTGATTTGTACTTTGTCATATTAGCATGCTTAGTTTTATACATATAGTTAGCCGGTTTTTGAATTTATTTGATTTTGGAAGAGTGAAGGTTATGAAACAATCAGAAGCGTAAAGATCGATTCGGTAGAATCGAGCAATATGACCTGTTTATCTGCTTATATATGTTAGTAGATTTGAGTTTGCTGATGACTGAGAACTTACGAATAGTTCCTTGATTGTTTTAAGAGCATCCAGTGGATAGATTTTTAAAAATTAACTTATAGTGGCCTTCAGTAATCACTCGTGGAGCCGGTTTATTTCATAACTGTTATGAACAAACAAGGAGTTTTCCGGAAACAACGGGGGAAATTGTGGGGGGAGAGGGTCGGGGAGAGTGTTGAAAATTTCAGGGTATTTTGGATAGTTTGCTCGAAGTTCTGTTAGAGTATTCTGTTCATAGCTGTTTCAAACATTAGGAATCGGGCATTCCTCTCCGTTATTATACCCTGATTTGATGAAAAAATATATTTTTCCAACAGCGTTCTCTTGTAACATTGTAATCATTAATTTTTTGCTTGATTTCCTTATTTATTTTTATCTTGCTTATTCGTCAAAGTTTTGCATCATAACCTTGCCATTCTTTTATCGGAATCATTTAGTTTATGTATAAGTTGTAGGCGCTGATGATAGGTACTTACGAAATACAAGTATGCATACGAATGATACGATAGATAGAAGGGTATATAGTGCATCTCAGAAAACAATGGTTTTGTATCTTGTCTTGATTTTTAGGAGGGAGGGTGCAAGATGGAGCAATGACACTGAACATTCTTTTGGGGCAATTGATTAGTTCTATGTGTTTCTTCCCTTTCTTTGATAGGAAACAAACATGTGATTATTTTCAAACTCTCTTTTTTTAGTAGTTTCACATTGCATATCTATTAGTGAATATAATCATAGTGTAATCTTGGGCATTTTAGGTACCCCCCTATATGGTTCTAATATTGTTTTCCTACTACATTGGCCATTATCCATGCTATCTGTAGGATTGCTTTGAGCGGCCAATTGCAAGTGCTCCTGATGCCTGGTTTGATATGGTGGAGCGTTATTCCAATGATCATAACAAGACTTTAAAGTATGTTTTAATTGTGTGATTTTTATCTTTATGATATTGTTTTTTTAAAAAAATAAGGTCTGAAGACCCCTGCAAGTGGAAGGGGGGGAGTTGGGGATCCCTCTTGCAAGGGGTGAGACTCGGTCCTAGTTACTCTGGGATCGGAGGTGATGCCAATACCACCAGGCTATCACTTGCTGCTCGCTTTATGATATTGTTTGGCTTTCTTGTATTTATCATCTTTTATAGCTTGTTTATTCTCGGATGTTCCAAAATCTTTTTAATCATTTGTTACCAATCAATTCAAGCTTTGTTCGTGCAGACGAACTGATAAAGTTAAGCGTTGTCTTAACTTGGGCTCGTACAATTACCTTGGATTTGCTGCAGCAGATGAGTATTGCACACCTCGTGTGATTGAATCACTGAAGCAGTTTTCTGCTAGCACCTGTAGCCCTCGTGTTGATGGAGGTGCCCATATTAACTTTAAGATGCATTCTTAGTTTTAAAGGAAATTATGTATGATGTCTATGTAGTGTACATTAGCTAAGGTTTACAATATTGCGCATACAGGTACTACTATACTGCACAGTGAACTAGATGAGTGTGTTGCAAAATTTGTTGGCAAGCCAGCCGCCTTAGTTTTTGGGATGGGATATGTTACAAATTCTGCTATTATCCCTGTCCTGGTTGGGAAGGTACTTGCTACTAATCTTTTGGAAAAAGTATTTTATGAAGTTTGTTAAATAATGGGGAATCAAATATGCAAGCAGATCAAGGAACCTGAATTTTTTTTCTCTCTTCATGGTCAACAACAGGGTGGGTTGATTATTAGTGATTCTTTGAATCACAGCTCCATTGTCAATGGCGCTCGTGGATCAGGGGCAACCATTAGAGTTTTTCAACATAACAGTGAGTTGTTTAAGTGATATGCTTATCTTGTTGCTATAGAGTATAGAAGACTTCAGTTTCCTCATCGCCTGCACCCCCCAGAAACACTGAAGTGAAGATTTTAAAATCTCCATTTGTAGTATGCTTTAATCTTTTGATCGATCTCTCCTAACTGACTAGCTCTTCTGTTTCATTTAGCTCCATCTCACTTGGAGAAAGTTCTGAGAGAACAAATTGCTGAGGGTCAACCTAGGACACACAGACCATGGAAGAAAATCATTGTTGTTGTGGAGGGTATATATAGTATGGAGGGGGAACTTTGCAACCTTCCTGAGATCGTTGCAATATGCAAAAAATACAAGGTATGACACCTTTGCATAATCTGTTCTAGCTGTGGATAAGTTTCAATTTTCTTGTGTCTGCTTTTGTTTGAGGGAGGGGAACAGGGAAAGGTACGAATCCTTATAAAGTTTCTATCACTATGCGGGAAGTAGACCTGGTAAACTTCAATTTCCTGAACTTGATTGAAAGTATCCAACAAAATACGACGACCACAAGGCACAAGTGAACACATGTAAATTGAGTTTGGAGGTGATCTGACCATTGTTGTATTAAGATTTTAAGAAGCTATCTGATGTATTCATGTATCTGGCAATATGAGATGCATTATCATAAATTGAAATGACATGACTACACAAGATCATACAAATTAAACCTGAATCATCTACTTTAGTGATTACTGGTGCTTCTTTGTTTGTTCAGCTGCAGTAAGGGCAAACAGTCTAGAAGAAATGTTACAGATGCACATCCTTAAGTTAAAATAACAAATTAGGAATATAGGACTAAGGAGTTGTTTACCAATAAACATTGCGTTATGAGTGCTGTTTTCTGACACCACCGTGAACTTTTTGTTTGATTTGAGAGACTGGGAGAGGCCCATGTATATGTTTCCAGTTCCAGATCCAGCGGCGGAATTTCCTTTAGATGTTATTCTAAGGTCAGGGTAAGCCTCCATCAAATGCTATTGCATTATGCAAAGTTAGCGTTTGCTTTTTATTATATATTCCTTTCTTCTTCTATTGCAACACTGGGTTTTGGCACACAAATTAAGAAAGCCATGTGAGAGGAGAGAGATGGAAGGAGATTAAAAGTGGGACTCATGTGATAGGAATATAGAATAGAGATAGAGAGAACTTGTGGCCAAATTTAGAAATGTTGCAATAATCTTGGACTTCCATAAATGGGAATGGTTGCGATAGAAAAAATACACAGAGGAAGTATAATATAACTAATAAAGTATAATTTATCACATCCCAATTTTGATAGCAAAGCTGCAAAGGAGAAAGTTATTACTTTTATGTGGTATTAGAGTCATTTGACCCCTTAGTCACTAACCCGCTTTTTGTGCCTGCATGAGCTGGCCTTAAGCTCTTCCTTCTCTGTATATTGTTCCGTAACAATGATTCTAATTCACCTCCTCTTGATTTTGAGCATCTGCTTGTTGTAACCTGTGAGTGTTGGTATTGTCAAGGATTGACTTGATGATAGTGCTATGCCATGATCACCTAGTGCGTAGAAAGCCCATATTGGCTATAGAGTACATTTCCAGGCATCTGTCAGGGATGTGAGGCTGATGTCTCTAGAGTCTACAGTAGGAAGCTTGCCACATCTACAATAGAGAAGTTGTCGAATTTGACAGGACAAGACATAGATTACTGGCTAAAAAGAAGAGGTCCCCCCCTTTTATTGAGATTAAGCTTTGGCTGCCTTGCCTGACTCAGGCCCAGGTCCAGGCCAGAGTTGACAAGTTGTGTGTAAACCCTGTCACTCCAAGCATGGTTTTTCAGTGTTGGGCCTCCTTGAGATCAGGGGAATGCTATATGGATTACCTGGGAGGCACTCTCATGTGCGAAGAATTTTGGATCGATTACATGCTCATGAAATCTTAAGAATTACATACTTCACCTATGCTCTAAGCACCTTCTGGTGATACATACAGTGCTGCTTCTCATAGGGGATGAGGTGGTGTTTATAGTTCATCCTTTTGTACCAGATATTGGTAGATCATTGTGGTCAACATGACAAGTCAGGAGCGTAGCTCCTTGCTGAGTTATACACGGTGTGTTCAGTAGCTCAGGGCTACCTAAAAGCTCGGCCTTCAATGTTAAATCTTCTGTTATAAGTGTTTTAGACTGTGTCCAGCAGTTTACCAATGAATTTTGTATCAATTCGGTTGAAATATGGGTTATATTCTTAGCTTTTCTGATAACAATCTAGCAGTTTAGTGCATGATGACAAAAAGCTTAACTTAGATCCTCTGTTTTATGGGTAAAACGAAAACCTCAATTTACCCAAGTAATTTTATTGTCCACAAATCTGAGCAGCATTTCCCTACGGAGCTAATTCCATCGAACCTTAGATGGATTACACTGCCACATATTCTGCTTAGAAATTTTCAGTTGACTTTTTGACACATTTGAAGCTAAGGTATGAGTTTACTCCCTTCCGTTTCTTTTCCCTTGGCCCCTTCAAGGTCTGAGTAAACTGTACTGAGTACTGACCATTTGTATTAATGTGCTAATGCAAGATGAAGTGTTTGACGTGATATGTATGTATCAATATGGTCCTCTAACTTTCTGGTGTGCAAAGTCTATTCGCTAACTGACAAACAACTATATATCTTTTATACTCGTGTAATAACTTAGAAGTTTGTCTTCCTCTGCAGTCTGCACATATTGGTCTATATTCTCTTCAGCATTTTTCTCGTTATTTCAGGCGTATGTTTACTTGGATGAGGCGCATAGCATTGGAGCTGTAGGGAAAAGTGGTAGAGGTGTCTGTGAGCTCTTAGGAGTTGATACCGCTGATGTTGATATCATGATGGGAACTTTCACAAAATCATTTGGATCATGTGGTGGTTATATTGCTGGTTCAAAGGTTTGTTTCATGCTATTTATCTATTAATACATACATACATACATGCATACATACATACATGCATACATAGATAAACACACACACACACACACACACACACACACACACACACACACACACACACACACACACACACAGATATAGATATACTTCTGCTTTCAACCTTTAAAGTTTATGGGCTACACTAAAGTATTATCGCAAGTCTAAGGATGTTTTCCTCCTGCTTTGTTATGCATGCTCCCTGCGCCCTTGTGTCTTTTCTATAATTTTTCAATTGTACATGTTTGATACTTTCATAGCTCGTAAAATAGATTTCTTGAAGTTCATAGGTCTTGTGTCTATGGATAACATTTTTTTGCTATGATCGAGTTGGTTACCAACTATCATAACCAAATCATATAGTGTACAGAGTATACTGCTCATCCAGAAAATGTAGTTAAGACTTACCTAATTCACTGATTAAATTTTACGAACGCATCATGTTTCTTCATATTCAACTCCTTTTATATGATTAGTCTTCTTAGCAACTTAATTGGAACTCAATATATTCTACAGCTCAGACACTTAAAATTAAGGGTCCGTTTGGTTTGATGGAAAATGGTTTTTCATGGAAAATATTTTTTGGTGAAAAAGGAAATGAATATTAGTTTTCCTTTGTTTGGTTTGATTGAAAACTATTAAGCCAAGGGGAAAATGGAGATGTTGGGAAATGGAGGAAAATGTTTACAAAAGGATGGAAAACTCTTTTCCACCTTAGTTTTCCTTTTTAAATCCCTTGTCTAACCAAAGAAGGAAAATGGGGAAAATCGTTTTCCTCCAAAACAAATGGAGCCTAAGAGAAACAGACTTTTTCCAGGGAAAAAAAAAAATGATATTTCTATGTTGACTTATTTGTTTTTTGTTGTAAATGAACAAGAGATTGAGGTATTATCTAGAGGTAAAATCATGATTGTTGAGATGCCTTTTTCTTACAAATAGCACATCTTCATCATCATCAGTGTGCAACTTCTTATGATGCAGGAGCTTATTCAATATCTCAAGTATACATGTCCTGCTCATCTTTATGGGACATCAATATCACCACCAGCAGCACAACAAATTATGTCTGCTATAAAGGTTCTTCTTGGAGAGGATGGTTCGAGTAGAGGTCCGATCTCCCTTTCTTTTGTTGTGCAACTGTTTACGTTGATTCAAGTAACTTGTTTTTTTCGTAGTTCTATACTGACTTAGATTATAATACACATATCAGGTGCTCAGAAGCTTGCCAGAATACGCGAAAACAGTAACTTCTTCCGGTCGGAACTGCAGAAGATGGGTTTTGAGGTCCTTGGGGATAATGATTCCCCAGTAATGCCCATAATGCTCTACAATCCATCTAAAATTCCTGCATTTTCTAGGGAGTGCCTCAGGCAAAATGTGAGCATAATTAACATGATCATTATTTGTCCTATTGCAACCAATGTGCCACAATCAAGGTTGTTCTAGCTCCTAGAATGTTGGAGTTCTCATTTATGTCTTTTTCCATTAAATCACAGGTGGCTGTTGTTGTTGTTGGATTTCCAGCAACACCTCTTTTGTTGGCAAGGGCACGTATATGCATATCTGCTTCTCATACAAGGGAGGACCTTGTTAGAGCTCTTGAGGTGAGTTCTCTTCCTTCTTTTTGTAGTCCTATATTGTAGTATTGATACTTCTGTAATCGTCAGATGTTTGTCAAATTCCTTTTCTAAATACCCTATAGTGCTTGTGCAAGTTTCTAAACTTTACAAATTGTAAGCTATGTAAATTGGTTGAAAAAAAGAAAGGCATCATAATAATCATATTCGTTAAACTTTTATTGATTAGGCTTTTTCAACTATAAGCAGTAATTTCTAGTAAGAAAAATCTGGTTCATTACTATATACTTTGTAGTAGGGTTTAAACTTGCTCTAAATTCGTAATGTATGTAAACAATTTCAAGTTTCTTTTCTTTTGGCCATTCTTGTTATATTCAGGTTATCAGCAACGTTGGCGATCTGGTGGGCATCAAGTACTTCCCTGCTGAGCCAAGGAAGGAGCATCGAGAAAATGGCATGGTGAAGCTGGATTAGGATTTTCCAATTTTGTGGTAGTGAAAAGATGAGGAGAGGTTAGGTTGGATGTTAGTGTGCAAAATATTAGTAGTAATTATTTTAGCGTCTCCAAAAGGGGAGGTATGGTATGTGCTGCATTGTTCTGAAAGTTAAGCTTGATTATTTATTCATCTTTCTTCCCTTTTTGTCTGTAATTTCGATATTCCTGGTTAGTCGTCTAGCCCGAATGGGGGTTTCGTTTGGAGGCTTCTTCTGTAAATATCGAATGTTGTTTATCTCATAATTACTGTTATGATAATTATAAATTTGTGCTTCCAAGAGAAATGATGTTCAAGGTGTTTGCTTAATTTTTATTTCCTTTGAATTTGATACTAATCTCATAATTTATAAGTATTAGATAAAGCTTCACCTACTCTAGTAAGAGAACATAGCTTTGTAATGAACTTCGAGGGTGGAAATCAAATAAGATGCAATTGTATACAGAGGCCCAACCTATATATCTAGCTGCAGAAAATATAATCAGGAAAACTCTTTCGGGATTACATACGCCAATAGCTTCTCAGATGCAATGAGCCAATGAAAGACACTTTTTTCCTCCTTATCTAGCTTGGGGTGAATCAAGCATACTACAGATACTAAGGGCTCGTTCGTTATTGTTTTCTGTTTCCAGTTTTCAGTTTTTTTGAAAACCAAAAACAAAAATATGGAAACCAGAAAAGTAGTTTTCAGTTTTTTGTTGTCAGTTTCCAAAATTGATATGTTTAGTAAGAATATGACTAATTTTAAGTTCATTATACCCCTTATATCATATGACTTTTATATTCATAAAATCAAAAACTGGAAACATACAGTGATGCCGAACGGACCCTAAGCTAGCCAAAAATAACTGCCCGTTTCAAAAGCATGGTTCACATTCTAATAGTTGGAAAACACAGCACAATTGTCTTTAGTTCATATTATTATTTCTCAAATGCGCAAAATATAAATTGTGCAAAAATATGTTAGTAGGAGCATCATAGATGTTTTGTTCTCATTTGTTGTCTAAATTGTACCGGTCAACTGTAGGACTGATAATGGATTGTGGACCTAACCTAGATCAATGGATACATATTTGTTTTTACAAGATTTGGATCTTTGATAGTTTAAATATGACCAATCCAGTTTGAATCTTAATCTAGTGTATGAAGCGTCTGCTAACATGCGATAAGAGATAACTAATTACATTTACTAGAATAACTTTTTTTGGTGCTTTATCTAAGACTATTTATTTATTTATTTCATATGTATATAGATACACATCTATGGACCCCTTGGAGCAACATCTAGATGAAATATGGAATCCTGTATAAAAATTTAGATTAGGATCTGATCAGATTGATCTTGACCGATTACCATCGCTAGTTAAAGCAGATATGAATTTGATAATTTTGAGTTTGAAATGTGATTTAAAATCTCGCACAATACTTGTTCTCTCCCCAAACCCTAAAAACAAAGCTCTAGTCGCCCACCTCCCCTGGCTCGCCGGCGGCTGAAACTTCAGCCTAGTCGCCGGCGAGCCATCACTGTCGAAGTTTAGGTTGTCGTGTTAGTGTTCGAGTCTGGTAGTTTCCACCCCCCCGCTTCGTCGCCTCTTACCCACTTCCCCACCCCCACCCCCTCCCCTGTGCGACGACTGCTCTTTTAGGCTTCTCTTTTTTTTTCTGTCGTTTCTCTTAGGTTTCCCACAAGTTGTTCATCATCTCTCATCCTTCCACTGTTGCGTTCGGTGGTTTCGTCGCGTCTGGTGACTTCGTCAGCCGTCCGTTCCCCCTACCCGGTTAAGCTCTTTGGCTTCCTTTCACCTTCCTCGGTTTTCCTTTGTTGCGTTAGGGCGTCTTTTCCCCCTCCCCCGGTCTTGGTCTAGGGCTCCCCCCCCCCCTTGAGTTAGTTTTGGGCTTCCCTTCCCCGTTCCCCGCTAGTGTTAGTTGGAGTCAGTTTAGTTAGTGTGCCAAGGAAGCATTGGTTGGGTTTGTGCAAGATAGTTTTGACGGTGTTGTTTGCCAGCGTGGTTCTATGAGTCGGGTGTTAGTTTCTGTTTTTGTTATTTTCATGTTTGTTTCTTTCAGATCCGATGACCCTTGCCTTTTTGAGAATGGTTGTGCTGGGGTGTTCGTTAGTGGTGATTGGTGGGCAGTTCAAGGCTCTTGGTTTCCTATGATAAAGGAAGATCTAGGCAACTTGGTAGGTAGAGCCAATAATCCTGGAGTTAGACATGGGGTTTTTGTCACTTTAGGATTTCAGGTGTTGGTGAGAGGAGGCTCTCTCTTAAGATCTGTTGTGCGTTGGTCTTATGGATTTGGGATTGTCAGTTTGGATTTTAGTATCCGGCAGTGGGGCGAAGTTCATCAATCTAACTCGCCCCAAATTTTCGTGATGACTTCAGGTGTCATCACAACCAAAAAACGCATCTTGCGGGAGGCACTCCAACTTGTTTTGGGGCACGTCAAGACCTCCACGTCTTTCGAGTTTCAGTTCTAGTGTGACTGAACTCTGGATACCCTCGCAGCAGGCTAAGAAGTCACTAAAGAACGTGACTTCATTGTTTGTTGAATCAGGAGAATCCCAGGAGGATCATCGATCAAGGACCTTGGGATTTCGCGTCTAGTGGACATTGGGATCTACTAGCAGTTGTACGACAATCTCTCTATGAAGATCGTCAGAGTTGTGTATCTCAACAGATTTCCTCTCATATCTAACCTCACCCACCATCGCTCAAGACAAACTTCCTTCGGGCTGGATACATAATAGTTAATGTTTTCTTTAAATCGTTTGTACGCGTTAATGTAGTTTTTGTTAGTGTTCGTTATTTGTATTTGGTTGTATTAGTATTAGGCTGTACTCCAGTTTTTAATTAATGCAAATTTTCTTTATGTCAAAAAAAAAAAAAAAAAAAATACTTGTTCGTAACATTCAAAAAGGAAAAAAAAAATCTATAAGGTAATAAAAAGTCGTTAATAGCCAAATGTTATCATACAAATGAGAAATGACATCTAAATTCTAATATAAAAGACATTAAGACTAACAATAGGGGCAAATTTTTGGTGTTCCCGGGTGCATGTAAAACTATGTTTTTTTAAGCACATTTTTTGTACATTTGTCACATATTTTTGCCAAATGAGCAATATGTGAAATGTGCAGATATAAAATGTGCAAAATATGGAGGCGTTGACACTGTTAGTAGGTGAAGCTTTCAAGTTTGCAAGAAAACTCTCTGATTTCATTGCTCTAAATACAACTATTTAGCCCATAAAATATACGACTTTATAATATGTCAGCTTTTCTTTTTTTAAAAGTAGATATATTAATTTCATCAATTCAATTTCCATAAATTGATTAGACTTTATTCTATCTTAACAAGTGTCAAAATCAAAGATCATATGAATAGCAAGAAAGGGGAAACAAAAAATTTCCCAAGAAATCAATTTTATTGTATGATACATAAGAGCGACCTCATAATTGGTTCAAGATCTATCCCAAAAGAGAAAAAAAAAATTGTAGTTGAAAAATATGTAAGTAAATCTAGTTTGAAGGTTGTGCAATTGCTATTGAAGTTCTTAAACTACAATCTCTTATTGTCATTGATGATATGAATTTAGAACAATTACCACTACCTTAAGCTCATACTTTTAATAAATGAGAATCATGTGGGAGCCCAATAGTTGGAGCTCCCACTTCCTCATTTCATGGCCGCGACTCTCATCAACCCCAAATTTGTGGAGTTTGTGTGGATATTTGCTTCTGGGTATAAAATCCCTAATTTTCAGTCTTTTGAAGTTTCTTTATGGGTTGGGAACTTGGGATCCCCTTATAACCTCCCAACTCATGAGGGTTGACCCTACTTGGACCAATTAATTACCGAATAAAAAAAAAGTTCATAATAAATAGATCCGGGTTGAGTTTACATGATGACAATTGGGCCATCTTTTTAATGGAAAAAATGAAAAAAAGATGAAAGAGAAAACTAGAGAGAGAAAGTTAGAAAACCTTCCTAGAACCCGTAGAAATCCTAGAAAATCGTCTCTTCAGTTCCATCAATTTTCTTTGCTCTCTGATGCAGCTGTGCTAATCTATACCTACTTTCTTTATTTTGGAGTGAGATTGTGTAGTGAGTCAGCTTTAAAGTACAATTTCATCATTCAATTGAGGTTTTCCCCTCAATCAATTGCTCTGCTCCTAGTTGCAATTAGGTGTAATAATGTTAAATCTGATTCAATTCAAGGGGGTTTTCCTTCTGTAATAAGATTTGAGGAGTGTGTTTTTGGTTTAATTCAAGTAGTTGGCGTGTTGTTTAAAGCTATGTCTTTGGCGTATTGGATTAAATACCTATGGTTTCTAGGGTTCAAGTTTAAATTTAGGGCTAAAATAAGGGGAAAGATTAGGGCTTTTGGTTGGAGTGCATTTATGGCTCTACATTTCTGCCATTTTATTAATCATCTCTTCGTTATCTCTGGTGCATGGTCTTATTTAATTGAATTTTGCTGGAGTGGGTGGAAGGTGCAGTATTTGTTTCTTTTTTTCGTGTTCATTTCTTCGCGGCTCTGTTGTCCTTTTGGACATTATGAGCAGCCAAGCATTTATTGTGATTGTATTGATCACTTTGCTGTTCTGGAAAGTTGAATTTTTGGGTTTTCTCTCTTCAAGTCTTAAACCCTATTTTAGGGTTGCTCAAGTAAGTTGTTATAGTCACTTTCACTTTATTCCTTTCTCTTGTTTCTTTCTATATTTTCTGGTTATCTCTTTGAGTTTATATAAGCCTCTCCTGTTTGCTATGGATTCTCTGAGTTCATTCAAAGCTACTTTGCTTAGTAATGATAATCCTGTTCTTTCTTCAGTTCCTGTGTTTGATTATGAAGTTCATGGTGCTAATATGGGTAATTGTTCTACTGAAACTGGGTTTGAGGCAAAGGTGCCTTCTGCTGATGACCCAGCTTTCCCTGGTGGTTTCCCTGAGTTTCAGGTTCTGGCTGACATTCCTCAGGTCCAAAAGGACATTAAGGAGCTGTCTAAGTCTTGCTTGGTGGGCAAGATGTTGGGCTCTCCGGTCGATACTCGTACAATTGTGGCCAGGACCAAGGCGGAATGGCAATTTGTGAAGGGAGATATAGAATATCTCGAACTGGGTAATCAGTGGATTATGGTACGTTTTGCGAACACTAATGATTGCCATCTTGTTTGGAGTGAACGTCCTTGGCATGTGCAGGGAGAATTATTCGTAATTCAGCCTTGGAAGTCTGAGTTTGATCTGTTTTGTGAGGAAATTAAGTGGATGGATTTGTGGGTTCGTATCCCTCGCTTTCCAACTGAGTTATTGAACTATGAGTCTATTGCTAATCTATTTGCTGAGAATAATATAGGAAGCCTAATAAAGTTAGATCAAAACTCTTTGCTTCGTAACAAGATAAGATTTGCTAGAGCATGTGTGCGTGTGAATATCAATGTACCTCTATGTCGGATTATGCTGAGGTTGTGAGGGTGGGGGGGGGGTAAGGTTTCTGGTTATGTCATTTGGTACGAAAAATTTTCTACTGGGTGCTTGTTTTGTGGGGATGAATCCCATGTCATTGATGCGTGTTCTTTTTTGAGTCCTCAGAAGGAGGTCAAAGTTAAAATTCTTAAAAATCCTAAACAAAAGTTGATGATAGAGAGCTTGTTGAAAGCAAAGAATGAAGTTTCTAATGATTCCACTGCCGCGGAGGCTTATGTGGTTCATGTTAAACCTAAACCTTTTATGAAAAAGAAGTTTTCTAAAGTTCAGAGGGCTATGAATGCTTCTGCTGATCCAAAAGTTAAATTATCTGATGGGAAAGGTATAGTTATCAAGAATGATGCTTCTTTGCCTTTGAAAAAAAGAATTGTTGGTCGTCATGTGTTGGGAAAAGGTAAGTCCATATTTGTTTGCTGCAAATCCTGCTGTGGATTCTGACTTGAGCTCTGATGATGAGTTGAATGTGTGTCCTGACCAGTTTGCAGTTGCCCCTCCTAAGCCTGATTCTTTAGGTTTTATAACTGGGGATGAGAGTGGTGAGGCTGTTGCAGCTTCTGGCTCCCCTCACTCTTATGCTATTGTCCCTGTCCCAACTCCTCTGCGTGTTTTTCTTCCCTGCTCACTTGTTTGATAAGAATCAGTTTCAGGCTTTGGTTGTTGATTGCTATAATGATTAGCCTATTCTCATCCCAGGATGAGGATGATACTTATTTACTTGATGATGCTGATGATCTGATTCAAGGAGTGGATGGTAATTTGGAGACCTCGTTTCATTCCATCTCTTCTGGTAGTTATGTGGTGAAGAAGATTGAGCCGTTGGGGGTTGAGCCTATAGCTTGCAAAGCAGTCTCCTCTCACTCCAGCTCATCAAAGAGGAGGAAGAGCAGCTCTGGGGATGAGGGTCACTCTTCTTCCCTGAAGAGAAACAGAATGTAAGCTTGGTTAGTTGCCCATCAATCCTTTTTTGTTTGTATAAATGTCTATTGGTTTTTGGAATATGCGTGTATGCCAAAGGAAAAACCTTTTTGGTGAAATAAAATTTTTTTGTTCTGCAAATCATGTGGATATCATGATGATTTGCGAAACAAAATCTCAGATTCCTCCGTCTGTTAGTGCTGTAAGAGATGCGGTTTTTCCTGTTTTGATTTTATCCCTACTCAAGGGAGATCTGGTGGATTGTGGGTGATGTGGAAATCTAGTTTACTTAATCCATTCTCGTTGGATGTAATGTTTAAAGGTGGCCATTTTATGGCTTGTAATATAAAATTAAGTAGCTTGAATGTTTCCTATGTTCTTATATTTTTGTATGCACCTGCCAATAGTTGTGATAAATACCAATTTTGGGAGGAACTTAGTGATTATGTTTCTTCTTTAAGATTACCGTTTTTGCTAGTGGGGGATTTTAATGAAATCAGTTTTTTAACTGATAAAAGTGGTGGTATCCCTGCTAATCTGTCTCGTTTTAGGAGAATGCATGATTTTAAAAATCTATTTTCTTGTAATGAACTTCCCTTCTCCGGTCAATGCTTTACTTGGAGAAAGAAAAAAGTGGTAGTGATATTGTCTTTGAAAGACTTGATAAAAGCTTAGCTTGTTCAGATTGGTTAAAGTTATTTCCGTTGGCTAAGATTAAGCATCATATTTTTTCATCCTCGGACCATTGCTTTATGTCTTTAGATTATCTTCCTAAAGTAAATCTTAAAGCCCCACCTTTAAAATTTGAAAGGATGTGGTGTCTTAGAAAGGATTTCGATATTTTAGTTAAAAAAACTTGGTGTGAAAAGTTTTATGGCTCTTTTATGTATAGACTAACTCAGAAGTGTAAGCTTCTTAAGGCCAAAGCTAAAGTATGGAATAAAACAAGATTTGGAAATATTTTTCGTCAGATTCTTCGGTAGATAAAAAAACTTGAAGCTCCTCAAGCTCAGTTGGTGGTAGATCAAGATAATGTTAATGTTCAGAAAGCTCAAAATCGTTGGCTAATTAAAAGACGTAGTTTATTTGAGTTTGAGGAAAAGTTTTGGTTCCAAAGAGCTAAAACTATGTCATTCGCAAAAGGAGACTCAAACTCTAGATATTTTCATGCGTGTGCGGTGAATCGGTGATTAAAAAAAATAGGATTAACTTGGATTCATTTACTACTAAATCAAATTTGATTATTACAAATCCGGAGCAAATTTCTAGTCACGTGTCTCGGGAATTTGAAGATCGATTCATCTCTAACTCGAATTGTAAGTTTGATACTAATGTTGATTTTTCTCTTATTACTCCAATTATTTCGGATGAGGACAATTATTTATTAACTTGTATGGTTTCTGCTGAGGATATTAAAATAGCTTTATTTGATTTAGCTCCAGATAAATCCCCAGGTCCAGATGGGTTTCCCCCATTTTTTTTCCAGAAATATTGGTCTCTGGTGGGTAATTCAGTTATTAAGGCGTGTCAGGCTTTTTTTCATTCAGGCTATTTGCTATCAGAGATAAATCATACGTTTATTACTTTGATTCCTAAAATTGATAACCCTTTGGCTGCTAATCATTTTCGGCTGATAAGTTTGTGTTCAACTATCTATAAAATCATTTCTAAAGTACTGGCTAATAGACTAAAGTGTGTTTTAGGTAAGATTATTCACCCTCTTCAAGGAGCTTTTGTTCCTGAAAGACTAATTCAAGATAATATTTTGTTAGCCCATGAACTTTTTCACTCCTTTAAAATAAGAGTGGTAAAGAAGGTTGGCTTGCTATTAAGTTAGATATGGAAAAAGCTTATGATAGGTTAGAATGAGATTTTATTTATGTTATGTTAGAAAAATTAGGATTTAATGAGAAATGGATTCAATGGATGTGCTCTTGCATCTCTTCAGTTTCTTTTTCAGTTCTTGTTAATGGTATTCCGGAGACCCTTTTTTTCCTTCTCGGGGAATTAGACAAGGTGATCCTTTATCTCCCTACATTTTTATTCTTTGTACATAGCTTCTCACTAGGGAGATTTTATCTCATTCGTTGAGTGGAGAGAAGTTGTTGGGGTTTAAAGTGGGAAGGTCGGGAATTAAAATTCCCTTTTTGACTTTTGCGGATGATACTATGATCTTTGCTAAGGCGACGGATCGTAGTTGCCATATTATTAAGCAAATTCTAGATAAGTATTGCCTTATGTCAGGACAACTTGTTAACTTCCATAAGTCTGCTTTTCAAACTACAAAGAATATATCTTCGCAGGCTGATGTTGGATTTAAACACATTCTCCAAATGCAGAATTCCTTTTCTTTAGGAGAGTATCTAGGGTGTCCTATCATAGATAGTCGTGTTACCAAAGCTACTTTTGGCAAGACAATTCAATCTGCAAAAAATCAACTTACTAAATGGAAAGCGAATTCTCTATCTCAGGCTGGTCGTACGGTTCTTATTCAAGCAAATTTATCAACAAAGGCTAATTTTCAAATGAGTAATTCTTTACTTCCTTCCTCTGTTCATATGGAGTTAGATAAGACTTACAGAGATTTTTTTTGGAATAAAGGCCAGAATTCGGGGTATGCTAATCTTATAGGCTGGGACCATATTTGTGTTCCTAAGAAATTTGGGGGGGCTAGGGTTTAGAAAGGCCAACATTAATAATGTTGCGCTTCAAATGAAATTGTTATGGAAGATATTTGATAACCCGGAGAATCTATGGGTTCATATGATCTCTAGGAAGTATTTAAAAGAGTTGTCTATCTTAGAGTATGCTCCTTCTTCGAATGCCTCTTGGCAATTGAAAAAATTGCTTTATGTTCGTGATATCTTCAAGAAAGGTATTCGTTGGATTGTTAGTTCATACGATAATATTTTTGGCGAATTAGTTAATGTTTTTGGCCAATTAGTTAGCATATCCAGTACATTAGTTAGTGTTGTTCTATAATTAGTTAAGATCTATTGAGCAGTATTTTAGTTTCCAATATAAACGAAGAAATAACTTTTTTTACAAATCTAAAATGTCAAATACAAAAGACAACCTGAAAAAAGAACTTAAAACAACCTATCATTTGAAATAAGTGTACCAATTTCAGTTTGGTTCTTGGAATTTTTTTTTTTAGTCTTCTTAAAATTACTTTTCTTCCTTACATTTCTTCCCTTTAATTTGTTTTTGCACGATCGGAGTCTAAAATAATCAATGTAGTTGTACTTGATGAACATTGTTCTTCTATATATAATTGGTTTTCACTAGTGGAAAAAAACGGAAGGGCTGCGGTCAAAACAGCCCAAAGGGCTGCGTTTTTGGCCAGCAGCCCTTTTCGTAGCAGCCCTTCACTAAAAGTGAAGGGCTGCGGTTGAGGCCCAAAAACGCAGCCCTTCCAATATGGAAGGGCTGCGGTTTTAGGCCTAAAACGCAGCCCTTCTTTGTACAAAGGGCTGCGGTTTTTGACCAAAACCGCAACCCTTTTGACCCAAAAAAATAAATAAATTTTTTTTTTTTTCATTTTTTTATTCCTAAATATATCAAGAAATTTACAACAGGGAAAATAAAAAAAACGAATCTATTACAATTATATATTAACAATCAACAAGAACATCAAATTACAATTTACAATAAAAAAATAAGAACGAAAATACAATTTACGAACGAAAATACAAAAAAAGAGAAATAATTGTAGATCTGAAATTACAGTACAAAAAACGAACGAAATCTACAGTAAAAAAAATGAACGAAAAGAAAATACAATTTTATGAACGAAAATACAAAAAGATCTGAAATTTTATGAAGATTAATCAAAACAAAGATCAAGAAATTATAGATCTGAAAAACGAAAAATTCTCACTTGTTGTTGTCGTTGCTTGGCGAATTGACGACTCGTTGTTCAAGTCAGAGATGATCGGAGTTCGACCGACGGCGACAAATTGAAAATGGAAGACGGTCGGCGCACGGTCGTTGTCGTTCGAGTCGTCGTCTTGTTCGATGACGAAAATGGATGTTGAGTGACCCAAACCAAAACCCCTAAATTTTTCCCTCTATCCCGTGAAACCCCAAAAACCCCAAACCCCTTACTTTTCTCTCTCCTCTCTGTTCGAACTCCCTTCCCCCTGCTCGCGTGGCTTCTCGCCGGAAACCCAAGCTCGTCGGACCCTGCTGTCGTGTGTCGTTGTTGTTGATGTGGTGTGGTGTCTTATTCTCTCTCCTCCTCTTCGTGCTGCTGCTGTCGATGCTGCCGTTGGGTGGTGCTCTACCGCGATGTTGTTGCCGGAAGGAGGGAGAAGGGTGAGTGGGAGGAGGGTGAGAGAGAAGAGGGTGAGATTTGTTTTTACGTGAGATTTGTGAGAGGATTTGAGCCCGCTCATTTCTTTTGAAAATAATAAAAAAAAAAGCCCATAAAGGGCTGCAGTTAGCCCAAAACGCAGCCCTTTATTACTTATAGGGCTGCGGTTTTGGGCTAACCGCAGCCCTTCACTAAAAGGGCTGCGGTTTTTGCATTGGCCGCAGCCCTTCATAAACGAAGGGCTGCGATTTTTGGGCTAACCGCAGCCCTTCACTATTAAGGGCTGCGTTTTTTAAAAAACGCAGCCCTTACACCGCAGCCCTTTCGTTTTTTTCCTCTAGTGTTTGTAGTTAAGACTTTGGTTATACTTGCAGCAGTAATCTTGTAGACTTCTTGTATTTCCTTTCTTGCATCATCATTATCTTGACTTTTGAGAATGAGATTTGAGAACTTTCTTTCGATTTCATATCGCCATGGGGTTATGTTTATTTCTCTTTTCCACACTTCGCTCTTTGCAAATCTAGTCCACCTTTTGCACATGTACCTATGTGGTATTATTGTGATTGCACTAAACTAATTCATCCAGAAGCAATTTAAGGCTAGCATAATTAATAGGTTCAAGCGCTTAACTAATTCTGGTGCTGGTTTGATGCACACGCGTGATGTCAGCATGACATCAGCTGGTCTCACATTAACACTAACGTGAGACCGTCTCTTTAAAAACGGACTCATCTAAATAATAGTTAGAGAAGGGTAAAATAAAAATATGATGAAATTATATCAAATTTAAATATATGTATTTGTAGAGAATAAAAATATATGAATATTAATATATTTTTATTTTTTAAAAATATATATTTTGAGATATACAAGTTTTAAAATTAGAAAAACAATATGTTTTGGATAAATAACAGCATGACATGTGGAAATCTCCAAACCCTTAGTAAAGAGGTGAAAGGACACAAATACCCGCCGTTAGATGTTACTAAGGTTAGTAAATCTATACCATATAGAGATTTATCATGGCTAGTATAAAATATGTAGTAGTGTTTAAGTCTATTCACGAGCCGGGTTAATTTCGGGGTGACTCCCCAGTCGCAATGAATTTTGACCCCTTATTTGAAAGTTAACCATAGCAAGAAAGCCACGGACCCGCCGATCTACAAGTATCGTGATTCGTGAAAGCTCCTCTCTTCCTCCCTCATTCTTCATCAAAAGATCAAAGAAACAGTTTATGCGTGCCTTCTAATTCTTTGTTTTTGCCTTTGAAATTCGATTAAGATGAGGCTTCTGCCATTTGGGTTACTGCTAGTTTTAGCTTCTGGGTTGTCAATCATTCTCATTTACATCACTGGAATCTCCAACATAGGTACATCCTTTTTCTCTCTCCACTTTCCTCAACTGAAAATTTGAAGTTAGAAACTAATTGTGTGAATTTCTATTGATTTCTACTTTAGATCCAAATTCACGGCTTTCTGCTCAGGATTTGAATGCATTACAAGCTCTTCAGAGTAGTTTTCAACAGTGTGTGGTGAGCTTCTTTTTGTAACTTTCGTTTTTTTTTTTTTTTTTTGTGATTATTGATTGAAATCATGCTTTTTTGATATTCCATATACTATAGTTGATTGATAAAGGTTTCTGCTTTGCCAAGTAAATTTATTGCCTTTTTTTTTTTGTTTATGATGAGAAATTTACAAACCCAGAATTGATGTACTTCCTCAGTTTTTTTTTTTTTTTTTTTACCCTTTTTTCATCAACTCCAATGTAATTTTTGGGTATGAGAGAGGTAGAGAGGAAAAAAAGAGAGGGCCCATGTGATTGGAGAGAGATAGAGAGAAAGGAAAAGCAAAAATAGAGAGTGTTGCAAGTAATTAATTATTTTCCTTTTAGGAAAGTGTTGCGGGTAAAAAAAAAACGGATGAATAATAGAGTTATGTCCATACCGTCAAATCGTGGCTATAATTATCCAACTTGGTAAAAGTTGGAGTGTGCATTTTGATGTTAGAGTGGTGAAGTCAAGTGCAAATGTTACTTATTTTTGTCAGTTTAGTTCTCTTTCTGGAAATAATTAGTGTCGTAATTATTGTTCTTTTTTGCCACCAAAATTAAGATGGACTACATTGTGTCTACAAGTTGTTCTTAACTGATGATTGAGGATGACTACCATTTGGGCATTATGCGTTGACGTCGTATTTTGCATTTTACATTATGATTTTGCCTGTTCTCTCTTGGGTTGATTTCCAAGCCATGTTACTCAGTTTTATCATAGTTTTTTTAGGGTCCCTAGTATGGTTTTAAAAATTCTTTAAAAAGTTTCTTTTCATTTGGGGATGAAACGGGGTACAACTGTACAAGTAGTAAATAGGCAAAAAGTTACAATGTCTAAGACATCCGTAATTTCCCTCTGACTAACTTCATTACTTTTCTAATTCATTGTGGTACAATTCTCTTCTATGAGTTTGCATTGTTGACCAGAAGATGGGGTTTCTGTGAGTTTTTTTTAATAACCTATAATCACTTCGTACAGAGCTATGTTAACTTTAGATTGTTGACTGTAGATTCTTTGAACTTGATAAATGTAAGGTTCACAATGGCAGATAATTCTATGTTTATGACTCTAAACGAGTTGATGCCTCATATTGATGATATCCTTGTGTTTTGCTCTTTGTTGTTACAGAGTGCAAATGGGTTGGGTTTGAGAGCTGAATTTGAAACAGATAATTGCCATGTTACGATGAAATTTCCTGATGACACTGTCTCCAAATGGGTATGTCTATTTAGTAGCTTTACAGAGCTGTAATTTGGTTTTCTATCCATATGCGTCTGCCCCATGTTATGGTTGTCTTTTAAAGACGTTTCCTCCTAAAATGCTTATAAATCTGTGCAGAGTGATCCTAAATCAGGAGAAATTGAAGGCTTGTCTCATGAATTTAATCTTTGTGAAGCTGTGGCAACCTGGGAACAGGTGAGATGGCTTGTTCATATATTTATTCTTCTAAAAGAAAGGAGATAATGTTCATACACTGCACAATTTTGAGTAAAGTTACCATTTAAAGCAACCAATTCTACTTCTTTTTCCTCTTAAAATTAAGTGTGATTTTGTATTATGCTCCATCTTGTTTGTTTATCAAGAAGTGTCCATTTTCTTCTGAACTTCTAGTCATGATACCATTTGATGCTCTTCATTGATCTGTTATTTAGTGAGCTGAATTTCTCAGGTTAGAAATAGTACAACAGTCTTGACAAAGGAATACATTGATGCTTTACCCAATGGGTGGAAGGATTATGCATGGAAAAGGATTAACAAGGGAATTCAGCTGTAAGTGCTCATTACACAACTCATATCAGTGACCTTTAAAAACTTAGTTATACATTGAAATTTTTGCCGGGAGGTGGGAAGACACGGCATATACTGTTTCTGTATCTTAGTCCCCTCTGTTCAGATGTCTTCAAAGGGTTGCCATTTTAATGTAGTTAAAATTGCAAGGTGAAAATACAGAAGATACTTTAGTTTATTTGCCTTGCTGATTTATCTCTGATGTCACATGTATTGACATCGTCAGTTAAGCAGGCTAATTTAGTATCTGCAATCCAAATCCCTTTCAGAGGTTTGGGGCAGGGGAGAAAATGTTAGAGTTCTTCATGGTGTTCTAGGTTTCTGTCATGCAGCATCTAGTATGCTTGCTAGGCTTCCTGGAAATTAGTAAGTTTAACATGACTTCTGTGAGTTGCAGGGATAATTGCCGAAATAAGTCACTTTGCATGGAGAAACTCTCTCTGGTTCTTCCTCTTACTCCACCATATTATCCAAGGCAGTTTCGTCGGTGTGCTGTGGTAGGGAACTCTGCAGATCTTCTGAAAACAAAGTTTGGCAAGGAGATAGATTCTTTTGATGCTGTATTCCGACAGAATGGTGCACCAATTCAGGTCTTGAAGCTGCTATGAATTATATTTGATAGTTGATGATTCACTTCTAACTTCTGATTTTTCTTGGATGTGCAACAGAACTACTCTGAGTATGTAGGTTCAAAGAGTACATTCCGCCTTCTGAATAGAGGGTCTGCTAAAGCTCTGGATAAAGTTACTGATTTGTATGGTAAAAACACTGCTTTACTTCTTTGAAAGTTGATTAGTACTCTTTTAAAGTATCTGATGGGAACATCTTACAGATGCTGGAAAGGAGGCATTGATAGTTAAAACAACAATTCATGACATAATGAGCAAAATGATTCAGGTTTGTATTCTTTCCCTTCTGTCTTGGCTTCTTGGATTAAGAGCAGCCCCCTTATTTTAAGTTGTCCATTTGTAATTCAAGATATGTTCATCTCCCATTTTTTTCTCTGTGGACATGCATAGGTGTGAGAGGTGGTACTTATCCACTGGCTTTCCTTCAAAAAAACTATATAACAACATTCTCTTATCATCTTTTTGGATCTTATGACTTTGGAAAGGAGAGGGGTGTTGTTTATAATTATAGCTGTGGGACTGTGTTTTAGAGTGTCAAATTGCAGGCTATCTAGTACCGTGATGCTTACACCTTTAAAAAATGTCAAATGGTTACCATATCTGTTTTTCCCCCCGTGTTGGTAGTGTGATAGTGTGTACTTGGGCTCCCTGAGCTATCTTCATGACTGTTATATACTAAATCCCTTTTCCCTTCCTTTTGCAGGCAATCCCAATTCTTAATCCTGTGTATCTCATGTTAGGTACATCCTTTGGCTCATCAGCTAAAGGAACAGGTCTCAAAGCACTGGAGTTTGCCCTCTCTGTATGTGACACAGTAGATATTTATGGTTTCACTGTTGATCCAGGTTATGAAGAATGGTAATACCGATAATCATGGTTTGCATTATTATATGCTTCCATTTGTTCTATGAACTAAGATTGAAAGTTTGTTAGGCCTTCTGATTGACAATTGTCAACAATCTCAGGACTAGATATTTCTCTGAATCGCGTGGAGGCCATACTCCTTTACACGGTCGAGCATATTACCAGATGATGGAGTGCTTGGGTGTGAGTATCACGTGTGTTTCCCTCATTTTCTTCTAGATAATCAATATTTTTATTCTGGTTGGAATGTATGCTGTGCATCTTTTAAACAACAGAGCATGAGATGCATGCATCTTTCCTAGTGAGATGTTCAACATCCAATCTGAAGACAACTTATATTGTCTTGTGTAAAGTTGTGCTGTGTTTTCCAGCTATTGGAATGTGAACCATGCTATTGAAACATCGCCAATTTTGTCTGGCTAGTGTGCTTAATTCACGCCAGCTAGATAAGAAGAAAAAAGTGTCTTTCGCTGTATTTAGAAAGAGATAACTATCATTGACAATTTTGGTATACTTTCTGCAGCTGATTAAAATTCATTCTCCCATGCGTGCTGACCAAAACCGTGTTGTGAAGTGGCTTCCCAGCGCCAGCATTGTGACTGCCGCTAGGATTGCATCTGAGAAGCTATTGGCGTAAGTAATGCTTGAAAGCGTTTGCCTGTTCTATTTTCTGCACCTAACATATAGGTTGGGACTTGTATACAATTGTATCTTAGTTGATTTCCATCCTTAAAGTTCATTATAAGGCTAATAAGGCTATGTCATCTTGAACTTTAAAAATTATATTCAGCATAAAAGTATTGCATATGAGAAAACACCAGAGTAAGAAATCATGTTATTCTGTAAAAAACATCTTTAACCAGCGAAAATAAGTTTCAATCAGTAAAAGTAAGTGTTAATCAGTAAATATGTTGACTTGATTTAAAATCAGGTGATTAGAATAAGCCATAAGCTTAAGAAGCTATTTACTGGTTATACATTGAGATGTTTTCTCATACATCCTTTACAGGAGGTTTGGAGCTGGATCTGCTGATCCACTAGGTCAATGTTTAATAATATCGAAGCAGCAAAATAGACAGAAGCCTCCAACGAGCCTCCGAAAGGCAGCTCTTGAGCATCAAAAGTATGTGAAGGGTGCGACTATGTATCCTCTGGAACATAATCCCAACCATGGCTTACTTTGCACCGTGCCGCAGTAATTGATTCCGGCAGCTGTCTGTTCTCTGGCTTTGACTATTCATTGAGACATTCCGAAAGTTTCCGAGAAATGAGAAGAAATTTGTGAATTAACGGCAATCGAGCATTCTAAAGTTTGGATCACACCATTTTGATTACCATTTGAGAAGGTGCTGATGCCTGGTGGATCGAAAGGGGTCATTTTTGTTATAATTATGATGTAATTTGCTATTATTGCTTAAAATTTAGAGTAGCTTGCAGTTTAGGGAACAGGTAATATTTCCCTTAGGTCACTTACATTGTTCAGACTTTAAAAACCCATAATTTAACCTCAACAAAAAAGTTATATATTTTGGTAGGGGTTGTTTTATCGTCTGACCAAAATTAGATGTGAAATTCGTAGTAATGCCAAACTCAAACCAACTGTTCCAAACTCGGGAAATTATAAAAAGGGTTGCTCAGCTTTCATCCGTGATGTTCAACGCAGCTATGCCAAACGAGTAATCTGACCATATCGGGGTAAACAAGTACACATATTTACAAAGATGTTTAAGAAATGGGATTTAATTAAATTCGTTTCTTTTTCCACCTCTGATTCACTTAAAGTCTTTTTTTTTTTTTTTTGACAACGAGAAAGTACAGCCTAATGCTAATACAACCAAACACAAGACAAAGTAAACAAACCTAAAAGAGCTTTATAAGCTCTTACACGCCATAAAAAACTAAAACAAGTATAACCGATAAAGAGTCGCATGTTAAGGAGGGCGTTGCTGGCCAATGCTTGTGATAGTGGAGTCAAAACTCTAATGGTTGATGGAAGTGGTAGAAGAAGCGAATGTCGTTCACGATCCGGACAATGAACAACCAACGGCGAGCTTCGTGTCTCGCCGCATGAGCAATCCCAATAATCTGCTATCGTTTGGAATTCTGGGCTCATGATCTTTTGAAGAGTCACATTCCTTTGTGACTCGTTACTCCCTCTCGAGAGTATTTCAGGTTTCTCCATTAGGTAGGAGAAACACAATTGAGTGGGCATGCTGTAAATCCACCAGATGCAATTGGGGTGCCGCCTTCAGATTTGAATTTTTCAAGGCAAGGACCATTAAGATCAATGCCAAGCTAATAAGAGAGCTAAACAAGTTGAGCTCTCGAATACACCTTCGGTTTGTGAAACCGGAAAACACATGTCCCAACCATGAAAACCGTTCATCGCCTCGACCACGCTCACACTTCTCATCCTCTTGAGTCACTTTTTCCTTCATCAACAATTCCGAAAAATGTACATATTCTAGTACGACAACAGTAAACCACTATCCCTTATCCAACTAGCAAATACTTTTTGATTGCCATAACCAAACACAAACAACATCGTTAGCAACTCGAATGAGACAACTGACTCCAACTGTGGCAACTTACCACGCAAACTAAGAAAAACACCAACATACTTAAATCTAACATAACCAGGGGGGAGGGGGAAGGGAAGCCCAACAACCAGGGGGGGAGGGGAAGGGGAATCCCAAAAACCGGGGGGGAAAGGGAAGCCCGAGAAACATAACAAGGGAAGGGAAAAGGAGGCTCGACGAACCACTAAAACATGGGAACGACTAAACACTAGGGAAAGGGGGAGGGGAAAGCGCTCGAACCGACGACAACCAGTAGGGGGAGGGGGAAGGAGTAGAAGAAATGCACAAAAAACGACGAAACCACTAGGGAAAGGGAGAAAACGGGGAGGGGAAAAGCAAAACCCTAATCTACGGGGAATAACGAGAAGGGGGGCGACGGAGAGACAGGGGACTGGGGCGGGAAACAATCGGGGGAGGGGGAGATGACCCAACAGATGAAACGATGGTAGGGGAGGGGGAACAGACACGACATGTAAACGCTGACAGAGGAGGGGAGTAGGCTTGACGGCGACCAGGTGAGCGGCGCGCGCTCTGGCCGGCCACCGACAAGCCTGCTCTGTAGCGACTCTGGGAGATAAGTTTGTTAGGGTTAGGTTTTGTAGAGAGTTTTTTTAGAGATAGGAGTTTTTCCACAATAATAGATCATCCTTAAAGTCTCTTGAAGATCATGTTATGTCTACAGTAACTTGTAAATGTGGAAATTCAAGGAAAACATTTTCCCTGAAAGACCAGCAAAAATTTGCCCTTCAAAAGTATACAAGTCACAAATCAAGTTTCTTTATTTCGTGCTCTCTCTTTAGGTAAACTTAACTAAATTTAATGCCTTTTAGCTTACAATTTTTGTCAATAATGAACCAATCGGTCTTGAAATTCTTTTTGTATTTTCTTAGTTATTCCCTTTTGAATTCATCATTCACTAATTCAACTTTAATAATATTCTTATACAAATATATATTCCCTTCCCTTCTTTAAGATGCTTCATTATATTTGAGCACATACATTAAAAATTAAGTAATTAGGCAATTTTAATTGAGAACAACCTAACCTATAATTGTGAGAGTCGAAAATGGATTCTAGCAACAAAATTGGTAGTCTTGCCTTGCCTTACTAAATTGGCGGGATATTGTTGCCCAACATATTTGCCTAATCTTCCTACCAATTATAAACTTTTCAATGAACCTATTCTACATTAATAGCATTAAATGGAAATTTGGATTCAATATATGGTATATATTCACTACAGTGGCGGATCCAGGATTTTGAGTGAGGGGTAGCGTAATTTTTATGATACTATCGAATACCAAAAAAATTGTAACTAATAAATTCAAAATGTTACAAAATTCAAATACAGCCTCAAAGAGAAAATTACAATTGTTTACGATGCGTTCTCGATTTTCGGAACCGATTTACAATGGTATCAACTTTTAAATCCCAAAACAAATATAGCAATACCAATTTATATTTTTTATAAGAAAATGTATTCTTTTCTATTCCAATTGAGTTCTTTTGTAAAGGTGTAGTTCAAATTTCTTTAGAAAATAAAATTATTAGAATAGAATACTAGGTAAAAGAATTTAAAAGAGAATACTAAAATGGCCAGTGTTTGTATATTACTCCCTCTGTTTTATTTTATCATTCTCACTTTCCTGTGCACGTCTTCCAATGCACGTCTTTGAACTTAAATATCTTTCATTATATATTAGTAAAAATTACAACGATTGAATATTATTAAAGTACTAATTGAGACGAATCAAACAAGACCCCACATGACTATATTTTTTCTTATAAATTGAGAAAAATTGAGAAGATTCTCGCTAAGCATGAATAGTGTCAAGATTCCAAGTGAGAAAGATAAAAAAACAAAGGGAGTATTTGCCTTGAATCAACATTTAGAACATTTATAAAGTGAAAGATATTTTTTTTAAATAATAATCTATTTCTAGTACAATTGATTTTTTTTTTTTTTGGAAATGTAGTTCAAAGTTTTTAATAAAGAATGAGGTAATGAAAGATGAAAGGAAATATAAATTAAATAAAATGTAGCAAAAAAAAGTTTAAGAAATAATCACAAATGAGGAAGGTCAAATGGTCAACGAAAGATAAAGCTAAGAGAAATATGAAGAAAGTATAGGCCAAAAATTTAAAAAAGAATGATAAATGAGGTAAAACAAAGAATAAAGGCAAGGAGCTAGAAAATGGCTATAATGATTGTAACATGTTTCGAACCTGCGACCTTACACGACTATGCTTAAATCAAAAAGCTTGTACCAATGCGCCACATAAGCTTTGCAGTACATGTTTGTTGAAGAAAATATATGTACAGTTACAGAGTTTCAGTTTCTCTTTTTTTTTTCCGCCTGAATTTGAGGGGTAGCATGTGCTACCCCTTGTTACTACATAGATCCGCCCATGATTCACTAGTCAATCATCAACTCTTACAATAATTGTTAATCTATAATTATTTTCACATTTAACACTTTTTGAAGGTCAGAATTAATATCGTTACCCACAAATTAGTGAAGTTTAGGTTAACCTTTGACAAAGTTAGACACTTAGATCCGGCTTGAACCGATAGTAAAGGATAATTGATATATTTAAGGGCATATTCTCTTCAAATTAAAAATTCTCTAAGTTTTAGGAAAATAAATTTGGATAGGTTACACTATCTTCTAATAAGGTTAGATAAATTCTAATAACGAGGCTTGTGTGGAGGGATATGGGGTGAGATAAGGATAGAAAATCTTCCATTGGCCTTTTATCCCTCATATCCTATTCTTATTCCTATTCCTATTCCTATGGGGGAGCAAGTATTAGGGACAGATAAGGATATTGGAGAAGAAAACACACGTCTTTAATAAAAAGAAAGGAATGGTAGTGTAACACCCCCAAATTTCTCTCTTTAGGAAAATATATTTTAATATAAAACTCCTTGAGAAACTTGAGAGTATTACCGCCACGTGATAACGTTAAAGGCTTTAATACTAACTACTAACTGAACTTTAAACTAATGCAGCGGAATAACTGAAATAACTTATGTTTATTGATATAAACTTTGTTGTACAACTATAACAATGGAAATATAGAAAATAAAATAACAACTCCTTGACTAATTATGATTCCTCACTAGCTCCCCCATATGAAGTATGCATCATATCAACCTGTAAATTCTGCTCGCCAAAATAGGGTCATCACAGGGACAAAGCCATAAAACAAAACAAACAAAACGCGTGTCAGTAAAAATACTGAGTACATGTATATGCGGAATATTAAAACACTTAATTAAACCTTTGAAATTTTTAATTTCGAAAATCCTTCCTTTGATACTTATAATACTTATATAATATAAAGTATATAACTTTAATAAAAACTCCTTTTTCCTTGCCTAGGTACCTTTCCTAAAGTGTGCACACCCCCCAAGTTTAGTATTCCTTACTGAGTCTATTACGAGGGGTTACTACTTTGTCTACATGACTTATACAAAAAGTACATGGGTAAATTATATAATAGCTACCGTTCTTGCTAATAAATAACAAGTCGTTGCCTCTTTATAATTGCGATCATAAAAGATCATATAACTAATAAAAATCCTTTTGAAATAATCCTTCTTTAAAAAGAATAATAATACTTATATACTTAGCCATATAAAGGCATAATATAAATAAAAGTTTGCTCAAGTAATAACCTTGAAACTTCATGCCATATGCGACACAAGACATTAATATGACTAGTGAATTTAGTAATCAGTAACTATATTTACTTTTAGCAAAGTCAAACATTACTATAAACAGCCTAATGATTCTAAACGAAGTTCCACCAAGCAGTAGAGAACAACAACATCTAGAATAATTCATGAGTGTATCAATCCAACTAATATATTAACACCTAGTGGTAAGTTTATATAACAAGACCATGTTAGTAAGGTGAGTCGTTAATACTGCTAACAAGGTAAACGAAATAAAGTTGACATCTTTAGAATTTAACATGTGTAGTTAGTATGAGTTACGATATTACCCACAAAACATGTATTACAATACCAATCTATATACATATATTAAAAGGTGTTCCTAAACAAGGAACGGTGCCACGTGGCGCTCTCCCTAAGGGAGTTTTAGTTCATGTAATCCATGTACAATAAAAAAATAGAAATTCCATAGTACATGTTTCGACCCCGTGACCTCAAGTTCATATATTAAAGTTTTAACCACTAGACCAAGTTGTATTTAGTGTTATCATTTTAAAGTACAATATTGATAAATGAAAATTATTCCTTACCCGTGGCATAGCCCGGGCCTAAATACTAGTTTGATTCTAAACGTTTATTAACCTTCAACAAAATTATAAAATAACTTATAAAGTTCATATAAAGCATGATTCCCAATCCAAAACAATAACCCTATAAACATGATACTATAAAGGGAGAATACTATTTAAAGATCTACACATACACGCACCTTGAAAATTAATAACTACTAGGGAAGAAGAGAGAAAGGGTAGGCTAAGAGAGAGAGAGTTTAAACTTGAGAAAAGAGATGTATTTCTCAAATTTGGTGTGAAGAATATGAGGAGTGGAGGCCCCTATTTATACTAGTTGGATAGGCAGAGTCGAAGTAGGACTAGGAAACTAAAAGATGGGTTTAAGAGAAAAGATAGAAAAATTTAGCTAAGATATACCTAATATTACGATCATCCAACTCAGATTGGAGAAAATATATAATTTATCCCATAATACATTATTCTAGAAGCTAAAAGGAGGTAAGAAGATTAAATAAAAGGAAAAGATAGAAGACTTGTGCAAGGTTATTAAGACTTAAGATATGTTGCTGCCGTACAAACTTATTCGGTTGACAACGATATTTTTTTATTTTTTTTTAAAAAACTTTGTAAAATTCTTTAAAATGTTTTTATTTTTGTTTTAACCAAAACACTTGGTTTTAAGAGTTAGTAAACTGAGGCCCAAAACTCATTTGCGCTAAACTTTATTTTAAATACCCAAAATCTTTCTAAAAGCCTTTTAAATAAATAACAATTCTTTTTAATAATATAATAGTCTTTTTAATAACCAAAATTTTTCTTAAAATATAAATATCAACTTACCAAAAATACGGAGTATTACAGGTAGAGTTAATAAGGAGATTTTTTTGTAACTTCAGAATACATACCCATCTACTCCTAATACATCGAATTATCAAACAAAGGACAAACATTCCTAAATTTCTATCCAACTCACCAAATTTCTTATCCTCATCCCAATTCCCACATATTCCACATATTAAATTAATGTAAGTTCAAGTAAATTTGAATAAGCTCATATAAGTTCGATTTAACAAAACATAGGTGAAAAAGAACATAAACTAACATGAATTTTGCTCTTAATAAAAAGTGTACATCAACAAACCTATTTAAAACATATGAAGTTTCGACTAATTCATATTATCATATATATGCAAATACATATATCAATGAAAATATTTCTCATCAAAGTGGTTGAGAAGTGTTTTGAATTCTTCTCAAGTAGTTGTACAAAAATGTTATCAACATACACAAAATAGTGCATATACAATATTTATATATCCAATATAGATTTATAGTTTCTCTATGATTTACCATCTATCATGCACCATAAAAGCATATACTTCCTCCGTTTTTTTTACATGTTACACTATTCACAAATTTCACTTTGACCATCGTTTGTGATTTATACGTAAATAAAAGTATAGTCATGTGAGATCTTGTTAGATTCGTCTTAATATGTATTTTTTTAATATGTACTTTATATAATTTTTACAAATACAAAATTAGAGATATATGTCCTCAAAGATTTACATTGGCATGCGTGAAAAGTGAAAGTGTAACATGTAAAAAAAAACGAGGAAGTATATATTTGTACTTGATAGTTCTCTCGTAGAAAATATCCTCTACAACCGTTCTATCATAGTTAGGCCCCGTTCTGTTAGACAGAGTGAAAATAAATTGAACTGAAACTAAACTGAAACTGAACTAAGCTAAAGTGAATTGAAAATAAGTACAAAAGATCAGGACCTCAAGAGTCAAGACAACTGAATTTAACCATACTTGAAGACACGCGTCTACTCCCCAGCACTTGAGAAAGTAGAAACCTCTCCGCCTTCTAGTTTCCTTCCAATAGTTCCAAACTCCAATTTTCATCGTTTCTCTCTCCAGAAACTAAAAAGCCAACAAAATAATTAAACCTCCATTTTCCCAGAAAAAATAACATAATACTATAGGATAAACAATAAATCCTTTTATTTGGCGGTCCAAATTCAAACTCTCTCTCTCTCTCCCTCTCTTCGTAACTTTACGCCATTGCTATAAATCGAAGCTCACTGCAGCACTGTTAATGGCGGTAGCCCAACAACGTCAACCTCAAGAACCTCAAATTCATGGCGGAAAAACTGGGCAGCAGCAACCCCCAATTTCTTCAAGAACAACAATGGCGGAAAATATGAATACCACTTCGAAACGACAACGCAGACCAAGTGTTCGACTGGTGGAAATCGGGGACCAACCTCCTGCACCATCAAAAAAGCAATGGAAAGCCATTAACAGACCTTCCAAGACTAAAAATCTTGCCATTTTGGATGTTAAAGGGGAGAAATTTGGGGATGAGAGAGAAAAGGGTGATGTTGTTCTTGATAATATTGCAATTGGGAGTTGGAAATCTAAGGGTTTTGACCCAAAAAAGGAATCTAAACGACCTAGGACAAATTGGGTATCCAACAAATTTGAAGATGAAGGTGGGTTTTCCAGGGATTTTGAAATTGAGGATTCTGGGAGTACATTCAAGGAGCAAAACCCAGTTCATGATTCTTTGAATAATGAGAAAGATTTGCAATTTGGGGTAACTAATAGTGAAATTAGGGCAAGAATTGGGGATGATGTGGTTGAATTAGATGGTACTGATGATGATCATGGAGGGCAGAGTGCAAGAGGATGGGGAGGAGAATTTGATGGAGTTGGGGATTGGTTGAATGGGTTAGGATTAGGCCGGTATCGTCCCGTGTTCGAGATTCATGAGGTGGATCAAGAGATTTTGCCATTGTTAACTTTGGAGGATCTTAAAGATATGGGGATTAATGCTGTGGGTTCAAGGAGGAAGATGTTTTGTGCAATTCAGAAGCTTAAATAAGGAGTTTTCTTGAATAGCTTTCTTTTGTTTTTGGGAGTAAGGTTGTAGGGTTTTTCTACTAAGCTGCTCAAGATGGCATTCTGAAACTGGTTTCAACTATTGGTATATTCAGACTTTTCATCTTATGAGATGCTCAATTTTTGGCTTGTGTTTTTTGTTTCTTGTTAGCTACTAATGTGATGTAGTTGTCAGTTACTTGTTGATAGTTTTATTACTAATACTTACTTTGTTTTTTATTCTGATTTTCCTCATCCAATTGAAAAATGTCAAGAACGGAAATTTTGATAGATAAGCTACAGTTTAATAGTAAGTTCGGTAAAGTTCGAATTCCTTATGATTTTGTGCTTGTGTGGATTTTATTCCATGAATTTGGCTTTTAATGTGATGGCTATATGCCTATATCTGCATTGCTGTTGTGATTGCAAACTTTATGTGGTTTGATATCATTATACATGTATAAGGGGTAGTATTATCAGGTGAGATCATCTCAAGTAAGAGATTCTGAGTATGCAGAACATAAGCTATCAAATTTGGGAGTTAGTGTTTAAGCTAGTTCCTCTTTGCAGAAATAACTGTTTTTAGTTGCATTTTACATTGCTTTATTAGAGAAAGAGTGAAGATAATGTTATTCTCCAGGATGATCTGTTTGTCTGTAGCCATCCGGCCCATCCCTGGAGAAATCTGGGTTCGCATAACTCAGTAAGTTTTGCTGTCTTTCTCCTCTTTTCTTTCAGGGTAGTTGCAGAAAGAGAAGTGTCACTTTAAGACCTATCTTCCCCTTTTTAGGTTAATTCAATCCCTCCCATTCATGAATTACATCCTTATTGAACTGTTCTGTAATTATCTGGAATATCTTTATTCAGATTGAGTTACTCCATAACTTGGGCCGTTAGGTGTGTGCGAGATCGATTATATTGGTTGGTAAGCTGCTGGATTGTATATTTAGGTGATTTTCCTTGAATTTCCATTATCTGTTATTTTATCCGATAATATTAGCAGAGTTTTGGGATGATAAGACGAGTTCATTCATCATACACCCATGGTACACCCAAAACTAATTTCTGCTCATTTGGAACTCTCCTTAATATATTTTGCTCATTTAGATGATTTCAAATGAATATTGAGCATAAAAATAGCCTTGGGTGTACCATGCTCACGGTACACCCGGATGTATGATAAAATTTGTATGATAAGACTGCAAATTAGGAACAATAGAGATTATTTATGGTACTACATGGTTTCTGTAAGAGTTGTCTTTTGCATTATTGAATCTTAAGGATTTGGACATGGAACAATCTAATGTATGCAGAGATAAAAAAAGAAGAAGAAGACAAGCTTATGGTTTAGTTAACGCCACATTCTTGGAGCATGGTTGGGGTAGGGGAGCGGCGGTCCCCTGGACTTAGTCCTTTTTTTTTACCGATGGTGTTGGTGAATGGTGATAGAAGATGGTTACAGTTGGATGTATCTTCTGAGTGGCATGCATAGAGTCAGGGTGTGGAGGAGTAAGAGGGAAAATGTACGGTGAAATGGCTTGGAGTTGTGCATTTGCTTGTATTCCAGATAAATAAGATGAATTAAGGGGTTTAACATTGCTAATACCCGAGGATCATAAGTCATGACATTTTAGGATCTTGTCAATGAAGTTTTACTTAATTTTGCTTAGGCTTCGAGCATAGCTTATAGGTATATTCAGTTTGGCACTTAATCGTAGAAGTTTGGTAATCTCTTGAAATAAATTTGCGTGTTTTAGTTTCTCGCAGCAGTCAATTGGATAGTCTGCCTTTCCAGAGCAGGGCGGGGGGTTTAGAAAAGCAAATCTTTCTTCAAACTGTTACTCTTGCTAGCAGACACTGAATGCTAGAAGAAAATATTCAATTCTGGATCATAAAAGAGATCTTGCAAAACAAGTTCTCTTCTCTGAGGTGTATTTTCCATGCTCGTCTTTTTCCAAGTCTTGAAGAATTTGCAGAATTGTACTCTAAACATGGTTATCAGTACGAGTCTTCCATTCTTGCTATTGCCTTTCATTGTGACATGATATCTTGTATTCTGAGTTTTCATCAATTGCAATATTTCGGTTGCAGAAATGTGATGAAATATTAGAAGTTTCGAATTTATTTACTTTTGTTTAACTAATCAACAACACAAACATTACTATTCAAGTTAAGTTCTTGTTGTTGGACTTAGTGCAGTAATTTACTGGGTGTAGGCTGGCTTTTAAATTTTACTGTGTTGACTGGAGGAAGTCTATGCCTGGTTATTTGCCGTAGAAGCTTCAGTCTGAATTTATTGTGCAGTCTTTTGGGAGATCAAGCGACACTGCAGATTTCTTGTTTGCTGTGAATTACATGCTCAATGTTTCAATAGTCATAATTCACTACTTTTGGTGTATTTTGGTTGGTTTTCTCTCAGCATGTCATGATGTCAATTAAATAGTCTACCATCCCTTCCTCAACATCAACTATTTTTTATCTTCGGTGTGACTTTATTTTTGGAGATATTTTACATGAAAAAGTGATAGCAACAATCCTTATATACGACACATCGTCAAACAATCTTTATTATCGATAAACTCCGAAAAATCCCAACTTTAGGCTTGTCTATACCCTCAACAACATCTAGGAGGACATCTCCAACAAGGCAACAACTCCGAAAAATCCCAACTTTAGGCTCGTCTTGCTGTAAACTGATTTGGAAGTTTAATGTTTTCCCTACTTGGATGCTTTTTCTCTATAAATATTTTTTTTTTTGGTGCGAATGAGCCACAAGGGCGGGGATGAGAACCGATCCCAAGATCACTTGGAACCGGGAGGGAAGCTCTAACCAACTAAGCTATTCCTCACTCTCTTTTCTCTATAAATTATGGTATAACGATATTGGCATATCGCTGTTAATATTAACTTGCACAAAAGGGGAAACCACCTCAATCTTCACTATGTCCTTTGTAGCTTGGTAGACGAAGACACCACATTTTTCCGTTTATGTATCGTAATGTGGCAAGTTTGGAGGACTGTAAAGCTTGGTATTCGTTCACAAGTTGATGGATCTATGTCATTAACATTAATATATTATGCTTTTCTATGGCTAGAATTAGGATGGACAATAAAGAGATCATATTACAGCATAACGACTTACTTTTAATCTTAACTCTATCTCCTTGCAGGATTCATATAGAACTACGTCATATCCTTCTTGAAACATGACTTAGAACAGATTTTCATCATCTAAACGAACCCCGAACGTCAGAACGTACCATTAGGAAGTGATTCAGTAATTAAACCTTCATAAATCTATTTTTGTTCTTTCATTCGAGGCGAAACTCCCCTTAAAGTATGTTTCCTTAGTACTTTGTGGAGTATAGATCAAAATGAACGCAGTGGGTTGGGCTGCGTTCCTAGTTTAAATAATTCTAACAAGACTGGACTGGGCTGGGTTTTCACCAATTCAATTGACAACAATCTCAAGGAAGGTGGGTCACATTCCATTGCTCATTTTGCAATCCAATCTGAAATGCTTGCATGCCTAGAAGGCCTTAATTAAGTGGGATCAATCAGTGGCTTTTGTTCAGATAAAAATTCATACCGACTCATATTTTGTACAGTGGCCAAATCTTTCAGATACGGTCCATATAGTTTGGAAGATCAAAATGTCAGCGAGCTCATGGTGTCGAACTCATGGTCCATATAGTTTGGAAGATCAAAATCTCATGTACAGTTTACAAATAGTTTGTAAGTGATTTTTTCCAACTTACGTAAAAGAATTGACATATATTACGGCCTTGTTTGGAAAATAGATGATTTAATGTAAATTAGAAATTTTGATCAATTTTAAAGGTTTGATTAGTTGAATTCTCTAGTGTTATACTTCCTCCGTTCCGAATTAAATGCAACAATTTGGTTGACACGGACTCTTAGGCAAAATTTCTTAAGGATTGATTAACAAAAGTGAGGGCAAATGTTTAATTTTAATTAAGTACCACCAAGTACCACCACCACCTACTGCCACCACCTAATCCACCACAACCAGCGAGTGACACACCACCACCACCGAGGCACTGCCACCACCACTGCCACGGAAACGCCACCACCATCAAAACACTACCAACACCACCGATATCCACCACCAAACCCCAATTTCACCACTAACACCACCGAAACCCACCACCACCCACCATCAAAACCCACTCCACCTCCACAACAACTTGAAGTCGAGAGAAATAGATCGAAGAGAGAGAGAGAGAGATGCAGGAGAGAAACAGATCAAGAAGAGAGAGAAATTGAGGAGAGAGAACGATGGAAGATGGAGGAGAGAGAACGACGAGAAAGGAGATCGAAGGTGGAGTAGAAAGGTGGGAGATCTAATGGAGATGGTTTATGGAGTGGTAGAGTGGTTGTCGGCGCCGATAGAGGAGAGCGAAGGTGATGGAGGATGTCGGTGGTTTTGGGCTGGTGGCGGAGGAGATCGAACGTGGAACGAAGGTGATGATGATGGTAGTGGGTGGTGGGTGGCGGAGGACGTAGGACGGATGCCAGCGAGAATGGTGATGATGATGGTGGTGGTGGAGGAGAGAAAAATGGTGATGGAGGATGGAGGAGAGAGAAAGAATGATCGAGGATGGAGAAAATGGTGATGGGAAGATGGAGAAAATGGTGATGGGAAGATGGAGGAGAAAGAAATGGTGGTTGGTGGTGGGTGGTGGGTGGTGGGTGAAGGTGGTATTGAAGAGAGAGAGGGCTGATGGTTAGATAAATTAATTTTGATTAGGTTTGTAATGAATTTGATTTGGGTAGTATAATATGTGTTTTAGTTTTTTAATAAGGACATTTTGGTAATTTCAGAGGTAAAAATCATACCAATAGAAAAAAAGGAAATTATTACATTTAACTTTAAATTGCCGTTTAAGGAAACTATTGCATTAAATTCGAAACGGAGAAAGTATTTTATTTCAAAATGCTGAATTTGGCCCAAAGCATTTGTTTGGAAGAAATTTGGAATTGGATTTGGGTCGATGTCCAAGACATTTTATCCAAGGATAAAAGATAGAGTTTGAAATTCCACTTCAACCCATGTCTTTTCTTTTTTTGGTGAACAACCCATGTCTTTTCAAGTAATGATAAACACTCATTTACATTTATTGTAAATAATTCTCTCATGCACTTTCTCTTTCATCCCATCCAAAGAACCCCTCATGTTCCCAGTATTCAGTAAGAGCACCTACATTGGTTGGTAAATGAGGTTCCCCATTTCTAAAAAACTGAAAATGGGAACCTTCCCACCAATGTAAGTAGGTTGCTCTTAATAGGAAAAGAATGGGGAACACCCTCAATTTGGGAACCTTCACATAATGAGGACGAATGGGAGGGTGCCATGCGTAAAGCAGTTTGGGGAAAAAAAATCCCACGTGAAGCTTCCAAGTGCAGCTTCTTCCGTTTTTTTGAAACGGGCCAATACAAATGCGCCACTTGGCAGTAAAAAGTAGGGGAGATGCTGCAGCCAACCCAAGTGCGCCATGTGTCACTCTTTTAAATGTTTACAACGGTAATATTACCGTTTATTAAAACTGCCATAACTTTTTATATATAATGAATAAAAAAAAAATTATACCAACGGCCATATTTTTTATCCTCTATAAATAGAGACCAATCTTGATATATTTTCAACACTTTAAAAAATCCATTATTTCTCATTAAGTACCAGTCTACTGATGACGATTGAAGATCTAAATTATTGCAATATTTTATTTAAAATTAATTGTATGGTAATTTGTGTTTTTTCATCTATGTTTTTTCAATTAAATTTATGGTGTTTTTTTGCGTATTTAATTGTCGTTATAATTAACGTTAAAATCAGTTAAATTATTATAATTAGCAATTATGTAATTGTCAAATTAAACCGCAAAGGAAAAAATGGGTAAACTAGTGGTAATTAAAAATAACGCTTTTTTGTTAACGTAATATAATTAATGAATTAATCCGATTAATTATAAGGTAATTATTTAATTATAATTACCATATTTTAATTTAATTAATATTATCTAAAATTAATGTGATGAATCATATTATTTTATTGATATTGGTGGGATATGGAAAGTAGGAGAGAGAAAAGGAGGTGGGGTATGGAAAAGTAGGAGAGAGAAGGTATATGGGGAGGTCAATGAATGTAGGTGTGGAATTGTGAAATGGGGAGGGTGGGTGATAAAGTTAGTGAAAAGTGAAGTGGATGAATGAGGTGAAGAGAGAGAAATTATGGGGATGTTAATGAATGTTGATGCTCTAATAGCCATTCTCTCTCTTCCAACCAAAATCCTTCATAAGTCTCCATTGTTAAACCTTCCCAACCTCTCTTTCTAACATTAAAGCCAATTTTTTCAACAAATTAGTTATCTTTGTCTTCAATTACCAACAACATCCACCCCATTCATCAATCCCTAAATCAAGTTGTATAATTAGTTTTGATGAATTTATGAGCAACAAAAAAAAAAACATGAACTTAGGAGTAATAATCATGTCAAAGCTACAAAATCTAAGGTTCAATCTGAGTATTAATTGTTAATGTTTCAAACTTGTTCCAAAAATTTAAGCATTGCATTATTGGTATTGAAATTATGATTCAAATGATTTTGTACGCCAAACACTTGATTTAGAATTGAAATTTAACATTTAAATTCCAAATTTGAATTCCACATACTGAAATGAAATCCAGGTTTGATGTTTGTGCTCGAAAGCAGATTAAGCAAACTAAATAAAAGGAGAAAACTTAGGGATACAACTACCAATACAACTACTCACATTCGGTAGGTGAGTTCTATCTCAAGCTAAAAGAAAAATATCAAATATCTCCATACCAAAACTTAATCCCTCTTACCCTATTTATACTACTCTAACACAGTGCTCACATCTCCTTTCTCCCTCTTTTCTTTTTTTTTGTCTTTGAACTTGTATATAGAAGGAATTTTTAGGTGCAGAGTCGTCCATCTTGTGGTTTGATCAATTTTGGATGCGTTCTTTTCGCATGAATTCACCTGAACTTATCATAACTTATTGAAGTTCATTTTATTGAAACTTATCATAACTTAATTGAATTTGTCTAAATTGATTGAACTTGAAATTATTTTTTAACATGAAGAGAATACACCCTCTGTCAAAATAGTTTCAATAGCAGAAGACCTAATACGTAACGATGTTATAAAACCTAGTTCACTAATTGAGTCTCTTTGCATCCATAAGCAAGAAGAAAGGGTCTGATTCTTCAACTAGAAGAGCGAGCAATTGGTTCACCAAACTCGAATTGAGCCAGTTGATTTCGTGATCAAGAGAGTACAATTATTATTTGAAACAAAAGGTGAAACTTAGGTGGATACAATGCCATTATGTATAAATGACTTTTCGAGCCTTAATGACATGGGAAAACGGATAGTTATATCGCCAAGGAATAGAATCTCTTCAATACAAGTCGATAATTCTACTGTAGGAAAAAAAAATTATTTTAAATGCAACAAGAAGTTGATTGATAAGGAGGAGAGTTCGGACCACTTACAAATTTAAAGTAGGTTTCATCCAAAACTATGATGACAATGAAAGAGTAGTTTATCAAATCTATAAAGTAATTATTTTCTCTCTTTTTTTTAATGTAAGACAAACTTGCAAATACTTATAGTAGTAGTAAACAAGGGAATCTAACACTTTTACTTAAAAAAAAAATAGAACTCGACCTAGTGGCTGTAGATATCTTACGCGTCTAATGTGCTAAGTGTAATGGGATAAAAGAGGTTAGTGCATTTCCGACCCAATTGTATAAAATATGTTGAAGTTTTAGTATTATTTTATGAGTAAAAATACCTCTTGAGTGAAATGTAAGAATGCCCCCACCTTATGCGAAGGATTCTATAAAAGAAAGAGAAATGCGGCGAAAGGTAAGTAAAGACACTAATTAACCGTGTTCCACCAAATTGAGCAGTTTTAGTCAAGACTCATGTAGGGCGGGTAAAACCGACAACTCGACCCGAACCTAACCCGAAATAAGTGGGTTAGGATTTGGATTTTTGACTCATTTAAGTAAATAGGTTTACACGATTAACCCATTTAATCAAACGGGTTATGTTCAGGTTGATATTTCCGACCTGAAAATGACATGCTTTGACCTTATTAATTTAAACATATAGAAAATTCTCGAAAAAATTTATTGATAAATCTAAAATTTGGTTAAAAAAAAGTAAAATATTTCTAAAATAGGTCATAATCATTCCAAGAAACTCTAAACATGTATACTTTCAATAGTGAACTTGCTCATCTAGCTTTTTAAGAAAATAATTATTTTTCAATATAATATTAATTATAGTTAAATGAGCTAAACGGGTATATGGGTAACCCATTTATTAAATGGGTCGGGTTAGGGTTGAGTTTTTCAGCCTGTTTATTAAATGAGTTAGGTTTGGGTTGAGGGATTTCTGAACCATTTATTATCGACGCGAACACTAACCCGACCTAATTGCCAGCCTACTCAGGAGTAGTGTTTTCCATAGGGTCATCAATGGTTATAATAATTGGAGACCAAAAGATTTTATTGGATATGTAGGTCCATAAGTAGGTTTATGTGTGGGTCGTGGGATCCGAAGAAGCAAACACCATTAATGATCTAGTGAGAGTTTATATGTTGTGATATTATAATGGAAAAATTGACATGTTTAGTAGGAGGAATGTCCTTGACTCATTTCTTTCTTTTTTGATTATCATATGAAATAATGTAAGACAGAAAGTCTATTACAAATATCTACCTTTTGTTTCTTAAATTTTGTAAAAGTTGTTGCCAGGCTTAAATTGTAGTTTTAACTTTTTAAATAGTTTTTTTTTTCATTGTAATTAATAATTTATATTAAGACTTCACATGTTTATTGACAAATATGTAAAATTCCTTACTTTCAAATTATATTCAGCTGTTATTTGGTTTACATGTGTCCTCTAGTTTTTAGAATAATGTATCACATACCTGAATCAAACCATTTATTTTCGTTTTTATAGCCGTACTTGTACTATACGTCATAATTATCTAAAAATATGAATCTTAATCAAACTACAAAATTGCTTCCTTCCTCATTTTTCTCTCCTCCCTTCCATCTCCTCTCCTTATACTCCTAATATTCTATTTTTGTTTGACTGAATCCTCTCTTAGTTTTTCAAATTGAAATCAATGTTTGATAAACTTAAATAGATTATTTGTGTTTCATTAAGGAGTACTTTTGCATTGTAAAATTACATAACTAATGAACATTGTAAAGAATATTTGAATCATACCCTCACTTGATTACCCTAATCGCCCAAGTAGGAAAAGTCTTTCTTATTATGGGTCTCTTGTTAATTATGTTGTGTGGAGTCAATTCTATTCTAATGTATGTCCATTGATTGAGGTTGAGGTGGTGGAATAGTTGTTGGAGATTTAGAGTATAAGGTTAGTTTAATTCATGATGTGTTTATTTAAGTTGCTCGGTTATGGTGTCGTAACTTAAATAACATATATAATAACATGCTATATGTGTGAGTTGTGCTTTGTAATTCATCATGTGAAGCCGCACCTCGCGACTACAATTGCAGCAGCAGCATGCTGGAGGCAGGGAAGTGGTCGCGGGTCGCGACCAGGGTCACCCCTCGCGACCTGCTGGGTTCAGTCCAGCTCGCGACGATGTCCCTGACTTTTGTTGCTCTTTGCGTTATTTCGCGTGTTTTGACGGTTTGTCAATGTACTGTTTCGGATTTTCTGAAACAATATAGCAGTGTTATAAATATGAGATCTCTCATATGATGAATGTTGGTTGAGAAAACTACTTCTCTCTTTTGCATACAAACTCTAAAGGTCAAAATCAGAAATTCTTCATCTCTACAAAATCTCACAAACTCATTTTTATTGAATAATGTTCATAGTAAGCGTGACCATTATTGTTTCTTCTTTGTATCTCGAAGGTGAATTCCGTGAACCCGTGCTTTACGATTAGGGTCGGAATATTACTTTTGGGAAAGTGATCCACGCCTAGAAGATTGTTATCTTGTGACCCTTGTTCAATTATTTTTTCCCTAACAATAGTGGCATCACTTTCCACCTTGTATCGTTGAGGTTTAAGTTTTTGTAAATGTAAGAAAAAATCCTCTGAATTGCCCTCACACGGACCCCCTAATTCCTCTCAAGTGAGCCCCCTCATCTTACAAAAAATGTCCTTTGATTAGGTTGTAGAGTCTCTAGGATTGTTCGTGTAGACCATGAAAAGGCTATTAGCCATGACATGAGTGGTCCTTTTGGTTTTGTTTTTGCTTCAATTTTATATTAATAACATATGTTCCTTGGGCTGTAGTGGCTCTAGGAATGTTCGTTTAGACCATAAAAAGGCTATTAGCTAACAGTGGTGCTCTTGGTTCAGTTTTTAACTGCCGCTTAACAGAATAACAGTGCAACAACTGTACAATCATTCAATAATATAGCTAAGCTACTGATTTAACATTCTAACTTAATTATACAGTATAATATTTTACTTAGACTCGCTCACTCAAATTTTCGAAGATGTAGAGTCTCTTATTGTTTCAGAATACAAAAGATACATATTGGAAGAACAACTGAATTTTCAAATACCCATATACTTCATCCGTTTCAAAATGCTTGAAACGTTTTGCCTTTTACACTATTCACCAACTGCTGTTTGAGCTTGTTTTACGGATTTAACATAAGGAAAAATAGTTATGTAGATCTTGTTAGATTCATCTTGACATATAATTTCAAAATATCAACTTCTAATTTTTTACTTATAAGGAATTAAATATATTAATGATTAAAGATTTGCACTGACAAGCATGTTCGAAAAAACGTCTCCAGTAATATGAAATGGAGGAAGTATTTCATAACTCAGCCTGTTATTTGATCTGATTAAGCCCTTTTCTCACAAGTGTTATAGCCCGATCTTTTGGGTGCAAGTCAGATAGTCTCGACTCTCTACATCCATGGTTCTTCCTCCCATGGGGAATAACATTAACCCCATGATGTTCACTATGGATAAGATGTCCCTAATCCGACCACTCAAAATTCAACAACTTGTCCATCTTATACGTTAGATACACACTACTTGATACGGAAATTGGTAAAACGAAAAAAGAAAAGAAGCAACTAACAACTATTACTACATGTATCTACGTACGTATGAGAGATAAAAGTGGCATGCATGTGAATCATCCGTGAATCTTGTGGGGTGGATTATAAAATATTTGGATTCCCTTTTTATTCAAGTTTTCAACACATCCAACAGCGACGATTATAACAAAAATATATACACCACTTATGTTTTTTATGGTGAAGATAGCCAGCTGCCTATTCTATACAATTTACATTGGGTTGGACCACAAATACAATCATATTCGTCGAGTGCACATGTCATTTTATTATTTTTGTTCACTGAACATGATTTCCGTTATATTTTATTAAAAAAAAAAATCCATATGACTATAGTTTAGCTACCTAAATACGAGTTGAAAAAGTAAAAAAACTTACCAATTACTCCATCCGTTTCCAAAATTTCTTCATAATTTGATCATTTTCCTCTCACAAAAAAAATTTCAAATAAAAACAACAAAAGAAAATGAAGGGAATATACGGTTACTAAACTACTCTCACCAGAGTTATAATATAGAAATTTAGCTAGCTAAAATTTAATGAGTTTGTCTCACTTTAAAAACAAGATCAAGTTTTGATTGACATCATGGTAAAGCGTATTCAGGGCAAATGACACAATATTTAATGATTTTGAACAATCCGATTGTTACAATCGCATCAACTAGTTTGGTAGAACCTCTTATGACCCAGCATATCAACATCCGGTGATCTCAATTATATTGTTAGTGTTTATTCAAACTTGACTTAATTATACAAGATAAGAACACTTGCACGGAAAGTGATCAAACCTTAGAGCAAATTGCTAAACAAAATTTTGTCTCACTATATCAAGTTGGATATGGTCACATTCTTCGGTACAGATTGATTGGAAACCATAATTAAGTTTAATACAGATTTTAATATTTTCCTATTTCATGATTCATATAAACATCAGAAATCCTAGACCTCAATACACTATGTTTGTAGGATCTAAGAGTACTTATACTTGAATGATATATTACAATGTTAAGATAATCTAATTTGATTCTACAATCAATGGATAAGGGATTTGATTGCACAATGGTAAATCGAAATTATGAGTCAACAAGTCTTAAATGAGGCGGACTTATAATAATTTTTATAAGATGTTAGAAGATATATATACAAAAAGTACAGAACCACCTCTTAAAACAGATTGATTACCCTGGTCTTACCGAATTAAGTAATTGAGAGACTAACGGAGTTGATCGTAGGAGCTTAAATGATGTATCATAAGAAATTCTATATAAATCTAAAGACACCAAAAGAAGTTTTATTCTAGAAATATTATCCTTTCAAGAAATAGCCGTTAATATAGAGGGGGAAAAGCTGTTGAAATACAAAAGGGACATGGGTCCCAACTTCCAAAACAATGCAATGGTGACCCTTCTAACTGAGATTTCCATGGATTAGAACAACTCTTACTGTATTAAGCGAATACTGTTAGCAATAAAACTTCGATCTATAAGTGGTTAATTGTTGATAGAAAGTTAGATTCTCAAGAATCAAATTATTAAAAGAAGGGCTCCACAAATCAGTAAAAGAAGGGAGGTCAGTCCTACATAAAATCAGCAGAAATTCAACACAGTAATTAGTCCTAACTTCACAATAAGTGCTAGTAATTATTAAGCATAAGGCATCCTTAAAGCATAAATTAAGAAAATCTGAAGACATAAAGACATTGAACCCACTTAAGTAACATGGACATCAACACCCAACACAACTACCGTCCAACCAAAGAATAGGATAAAAAAAATAGGAATTTTTTTTTTTTTTTTTTTTTTTTTTTTTTGTTTGAAATGAGAAGACAAGAAAGGAATTCAACAAACACAGCTAGATTTTTGTTTCAACAAATAGATAATTAAATATCCATAAGTGTCAATTGTCTTTCTCCCAATTGATGAATTGAAAAATGTGAATTATAGAGGTCTTGTAAAATATCTTGTATTTCTGCATAGAATAGGATGTTCCAAGGAATTAGGTGTCTTGTCAATATGACATGGTGAAATATTATGATAATTGAAGTGCAAAAATGGGCCTACTAATAATGCAGTAAAAAAAATTATATGGAACTTTGTCTAAGCAATTGTAAAGTAAGATATAAGCCACCTAGCTTATGAAATATACATGAACTATGAGGAAGAAGCTAACACTGAGATTACCCATCAAAAGCAGAATCTGAGAATTGTTAAAACCATGGAAGCACCTGAAGAACCAGCATCAAATAACACCAACTATAATGCAATAGACACCGATTTAAATGACTCGAATGAGCAAGTTACTCTACAAAGTATGGAAGCAGATGCAGAGACACTTGTAAATGGAGAGGCAGAAGACGTTGAAAGCAATTCTCTACACCAACCTCTCTTAAAGGGCAATAGAACACTTTCTGCTAACCACTTAGCTATGGTAGGAGCAAAGGTTTCCCATATCGAAAGCCTCGATTATGAGTATAATTTCTATCTCCTCTTAATCCATTTTATGTTTCTCTTCATGTTTTGTGGGTTCTTTTAATGAAATTCTATATTTGTGGTTATTGCAGAATCAATGAGAATGATCTGTTCAAGCAAGATTGGAGAAGCCGGTCTAAATTGCAAGTATTACAATATGTGTTCTTGAAATGGAAACTTGCATTTCTGATTGGACTCTTAACTGGTCTCATTGCTACTCTTATAAATCTTGCTGTTGAAAATATTGCTGGATATAAGTTGCTTCTTGTGTCTGACTATGTTGAGCAGAAGAGGTATTACCGCTACTTAATGGTTAGTTTTCTCTCTTTCATATGCTTCATTTAACACTAATTTTTTGGGCGTAACTTTCTTTCGGCTTCGTGCAGGTATATGATGGGACTGATTATGTTGACAGGGGCAAATTTCTTATTGACTCTGAGTGCTACAGTGCTAGTTGTTTTCTTTGCTCCTACAGCAGCTGGACCTGGTATACCTGAAATCAAAGCTTATCTTAATGGTGTTGATACCCCAAACATGTATGGGGCACCAACGTTGTTTGTTAAGGTTAGTTTCTTCTTGTTATTCTCATATACATCAATAGTTTGAAATATGCATTTTACTTTGACACATGATCCACCATAAAATGGATTTCTAGGATGTGGGTGATAATAATTACAAAAAGAAAACTTCATATACTTCTTTCTCTAGGTCAATTTCTGTATCTTAAATAATAGAGATTTTTGGTACTGTCTGGTGAAAAAAGAACAAGTTCCAGTCTTATTACAGGAGCATGTAGACCAAGTATTTCTGTGAATAATTAATTGCGCACAGTGAGAAAAGGCTTCATTTGGTTTACCATGGTTTTTTGTATATCATGATCACACAATAGGTGTCCCATCCCCCTAACCCAACAGAAAGAGAAGAAAGAATCACAAAAGACACCTACTGAAAGTGAATGATATTATATGTCAAATACTGACAGAAATTGAAACTGAAATGATACAGAACTATCACATACTAACCTCCGTTTCTAAATAAGTGCAACACTTTGACTTTCACGCTTGCCAACACACAACTTTGACCATTAATATCTCTAATTATGTATTTGTAAAAGTTATACAAAAGTTGATATCATGAAAATATTCATTTAAACAAATCCAACAACATTTTATATGATCATTTTTGTTTTTTTATACTAGTAAAAAATTACGGTCAAAGTGAGGTGTGTGAATAGTGCAAAAGTCAAAGTGTTGCACTTATTTAGAAACGGAGGAAGTATATATTAAGATACTAGACTACATATACGAAAGTTTCAACGAGTGGCCTATAGTACCTGGATAATGTCTAAAGTGGTTACTTATCTGCTGCTATCACAGATAATAGGGAGCATTGGAGCAGTCTCTGCTGGCTTAGACCTTGGTAAAGAAGGGCCCCTAGTGCACATTGGAGCATGCATTGCTTCTTTACTTGGCCAGGGTGGAACAGAGAAGCATCGTGTCAAATGGCGGTGGTATCGTTATATGAACAATGACAGGGATCTAAGGGATCTAATCACCTGTGGTGCTTCTGCAGGAGTTTGTGCAGCTTTTAGGGCCCCACTGGGAGGGGTGCTCTTTGCTCTGGAAGAAGTGGCAACATGGTGGAGAAGCGCTCTCCTTTGGAGAACTTTCTTTAGCACAGCAGTTGTAGTTGTAGTGCTCAGGGCTTTCACCGAATACTGCAGTTCTGGAACATGTGGGATTTTTGGCAATGGAGGACTCATCATGTTTGACGTCAGCAACGTTACAGTACATTACCACATGGCAGACGTCATCTCTGTTTCCCTCATAGGACTTATTGGTGGTGTTCTCGGAAGTCTTTACAACTATGTCCTGCACAAAGTTCTCAGACTTTACAATCTCATTAACGAGTAAGCAATATATAATACAATCTGGTCCCTAAGACTAATCCAATGTTTTCATGAATCATGATTTCCAGGATTAACCGAGAATGCCAGTTTTTTCAATGTCATCAAAAGAGAAGTCGGTGAAAAAAGGAACTCCTATCACTAGAATATCGTTTCATATATCCTACCAACTTCAATATTCTTTAAAACTTAGTATTTATTGTGCTAGATCATTATTATAGGAAGTATCACAACAATGAAAAAGCCAATGACCAAAGCTATGGAGTTCCTTTGTGAACGCCTGTAGTTAGAAAATAGAAGTACTAGTTCTCTTTGCTAATTTTCGTTAACATTTATACTTACACGTGGATGATCATAAGTTGTGATCAAAACAATGAAAAAACTAATGGATATGCATTACTTCAAATGCATGTAGAACTTTCTTCTAAATGTGCACACAGACTTTGTTGCCTTTTCCATTTCCATTTCCATTTCCATTTCCTTATACCTTATATTATATGAGTTGTTTATCTCAGTTCGTCAGTAAAGTAGCATATTTTCTGAGTTTTACGAGTGTTTCTCAAACAGTTTTGTACTGCTGCAGGAAGGGAAAGTTAGCAAAGATCCTTCTAAGTCTTACCGTCTCAGTGTTTACCTCTGTGAGCTTGTACAGCCTGCCCTTCCTTGTCAGTTGCACAAAATGTGATCCATCTCTACCAAATTCTGGCTGCTCCACAACTGGAAGAACAGGGAACTTCAAGAGATTCAACTGCCCAGAAGGCTATTACAACGACCTTGCCAGCTTACTCTTTTCCACCAACGTAGATGCTGTACGAAACATCTTCTCAACAAATACTCCAGGAGAGTTTCACCCAGTCTCTCTTCTAATATACTTCATACATTACTCTATCCTCGGAATCTTTACCTTCGGCATTGCTGTACCTTCTGGACTCTTCCTACCTATCATCCTCATTGGTTCAGCATACGGGCGTATGGTTGGCATTATCATGGGAAGTTACTCAAAGATTGATCACGGGCTTTATGCAGTTCTGGGTGCAGCATCTCTCATGGCTGGCTCGATGCGGATGACTGTTTCACTTTGCGTAATATTCCTCGAACTCACCAACAACTTGTTATTACTCCCCATAACTATGCTTGTGCTTCTCATTGCAAAATCAGTGGGAGATTGCTTCAACCCAAGCATCTATGAGATTATACTAGAGCTAAAAGGCCTACCTTTCCTAGATGCAAACCCTGAACCATGGATGAGGAATATCACTGTTGGAGAGCTTGCTGAGGTGAAGCCTCCATTAGTTAGTCTCCGAGGAGTTGAGAAGGTAGCTCACATTGTAGATGTCCTAAAAAACACTACACACAATGGTTTCCCTATCATAGATGATGATGCAATGATCCCGACAAGTCAAACGACAAAGGCAAGAGAGCTGCACGGGCTGATATTAAGAACTCACCTCGTTGCTGCACTGAAGAAAAAGTGGTTCCTCGAGCAGCCAAGAAGAACAGAGGAATGGGAAGTGAGAGAGAAATTTACATGGGTTGAACTGACAGAACGAGATCTAAACTTCGAACAAGTCGCCATAACAAAGCACGAAATGGAGATGTATGTTGATTTACATCCTTTCACAAACAAAACTCCTTACACCGTAGTAGAGGACATGTCAGTAGCAAAGGCAATGGTGCTGTTCAGGCAGGTTGCACTTCGCCATATGCTCATTGTACCCAAGTATCATGGATCTGGGGTAAGTTACAATCTATTATACTTATAGCTACATTTTTCATGACTGGTTTACTGCAACAATCTAAGAAATACGACCTTTTGGGTGACAGATTCCCATAAAAAAACTTTAAAAAATAACTTTCTGAATGAAGATCACCAATATATCCCTCACTAAATCAGATGTTTTTGTGTGCAGATATATCCTATCACTGGAATCTTAACAAGGCAAGATTTAAGAGCCCACAATATACAGAATGTGTTCCCCCATTTAGCAAGGTCGAAAGGCAGAGAAAAGCAGATATGAGATCTTTCTATACACAGATGGGGAGACTTTATCTCCTAGGATCAATAGATTTTCATTGCATTCTTTCCACAACTTTCATTTTGCCTAATATGATATGTACAAGATTGTACATTTTAAGAAATAGTCATGAAAAAAGTTTGTGTAGGCTCGCCAAAATATTACATATTCACTATGTATAAAAGGAAATACATAAAATACAGCAGCAGCCCCACATTTATTGCAAGGATTCCTCCCTCTTTCTGGCCTTGCTCTGTTTCTATGTCACAAAACATATATGCATGAGCTCATACATAGTGGAACTAGTCAATGCTTCATGTGACCATTAAATCTGTGTTTCTTCCTCACGGCCAGCATTCTCAAGGTCAGTATCGGACCACTTCCGAAGAGGTCCTACACATTGATGCAATAACCAAAACCAAATGCAGATACAGCATTGGTCTATCATCGTGGCGACTTCTTAGGCTTCTTTTTGGATGCCTTTTTCTTATGAGTCAACCAAGGACCCCTTTTAAATATGGCCAAAACCTCAATACTGCAGCCAAAAGACGATACAGTTATTAGTGAGTTAAAAAAAGGCACCAACACGTAATATGATCCTGATGACCACTAAATTAGGCTTTTATTAATCACTTTTTTACTTAGGGAAGCCTTATGAGGAACAAGAGCAATAATCTGTGTGCTTGTATTCAAGCAGTGGGTTTGCTACATTAATAAAAAGAGCCTAGTAATACAAAGAGCAAAGCAACAGCCTAATACTGTCTACTTCATTTGAGCATTAGGTGAGTGAAATCTTTAGATGTCTTTTCTATTAACTAAGAGAAGGTATTTGAGTTTAAGATCTATCCAGGTCAGAAGATTGAAACTACTCCCAAAGATTTTAAAAATTATCACATAACAATCGCGCTCCTATTCTTGCATTGTTCACGTATTACTCAAACTCTTGATCATCTCATCTCAAGCACCCATGTTGGATCCTTGACACTCCAACATGAGTATGAAAACTTGACTTTTCACTATGGAACCAAAAGATAATGGAATTTTTTCACAAAATCGCGTAGTATAATAGTAGACAAATACTCATCAATGACACGATTACCCAAGTATGAGTGTAGTTGTCCACTATCCCATGCACACTGACAACCAAATTCCCCTTCAGACTGCTAATCACACAGGCGAAAATTGTAGACAGACAAAAGATGAAAAAGGAGGCTGGAGAAAGTAAATTTCAAGTTATCAGGTATGGGTAGTCTAGTTAAGGAGTTCATGCTAAACTTTGATCAGAATTAGTAAAGCTCTGTACAAGACCAGGACCAGAGAATTGGCCAGTTCTTCATCAGATAGGTCAAACTAAACTGGTTAAGTCCATATTTGAGACAATACTACTTATCAAATGAATGGTTTGCTGAATAAAAGCACCGGTAGATCTTGGGATAAATGTTAATTTATGCATTAAAATAACTCTAATAAGAATGTTAACATGTAAAGATATAAACCATGCATTACCTCTGTGTTCCAGGAAAGAAGTTGAAGCCATGGGCTTTATCCAAAGACCAAGCCTTGTTCGATAACAACTGTTTGCAGTCCTATATATTAACAATGGCATTAGAAGGTAGTAACTAACTTAGATAAGTTGTTCTCAACCAAAGCATAAGCCAATGTCAATGCAGAATTGTACCATAACAGAAAAATTATCTATAGTACCTTTTTGAAGCTATCCCAACCACAGCTTATATAAACAAGTGTTTGAGGCAGCTCATCACTTTCTGACCTATGTGTTGCGCTTTGTGTGCTGACTGAAGCTTCCCTTTCTCGCAAAATCCATGGTCTCTTTTCATCTTTTAAATTTGAGGGAGAACTAAGAATTTGACAGATAGCATTTTGGAATAAGTATGCATTGTGGTCGTGAGCAAGACACATGACTGAAATAGATCATGATCATGACGGGAGAAAGAGACTACCTGGCAGAAGTATCTGCCTTACGCTTTACTGATGATAAAGTATGTAATGCACTAAGCAATGAATCATCCAGCCCTTTTCTGGGAGGATCCACCACAACTACATCAGATCCTATTAACCATGAAAGAGGTTCCTGTCCAGGAAGCAGAATATCAATGATTTACAAGCTCTGTCCATAACCGTGTTTAATCAAAAGGAGAAATAATAAGAAAAAAGGAGCATGCAGGTGATTTGGAGGGAAGGGATATCATCTTATACATCTTTTCCCTTTTAATGAAAGCACGAAATAACCACAGCAACAAAGACAAACTCCACATCAGGTATGGACGGAAGTAAGTGAACAAAAGCTTTACTTGCATAAAACAAAAATATTTAAAAGGAAAATCTCTTAAACTACTGTTACAATAATCATTATTAGAACTTCATGACTTATATATGATCCCAAGGTCCCAAAAATCTCACTAGCATTCTGGTTAACATAATTCAGATAGTAGTGAACTTGAGATAGAAAGGGTACGTTCAATAATAAATGCCTTTTACACTGCTAAATGTTAACAAAGGACCTGCTGGTGCTTTCTACGTTCAATCATTGTACAAACAAATTTCAGAACATGCAACATAATAGACGTCTTCTTTTCCAAAACGAAAAATGTTCATTGAACATAAATCATATATGCTCCAGATCCCAACTTGCGACTTCCAAACCATGGATGATATTAATGAATCTCCTGACCCAAAGTCAAAGGGATCCAGCAAGTAAACGTGCATTTCGAGAGTTTCAATAAGAGGAAAGGTAGATATCTAATAACTAGAATGACCAAAGCTTACCAGAGAAGCATCAGCCTGGTGCCAGCTCATGTTGCTATCGACAAGTTTTGGTAAACGGCTGACTGTCTTCTCGAAGCAGTTTTTTGACTCTGTGTTAATTTCAACACACCTGACAGTCCTGACAACCTCAAGAAAAATGAGTGGTGGAAAAGACAACAGAATAACATTAGAAAGACCAGAATAAGCAAAATTTATTGTTACAAGTCATGAGGGGTATAATCCCTTTGCACAGAAGATATGTTCTTACCTGCATTTTCTTGTTACAGCTAATGATAATCCAATAACACCAGCTCCACCATACAAATCAGTTACCGATGAACCATATGGAACATACTTGTGTAGTGTGCGAAGCAATGAATCAAAGGCCTGAAAGACAAGAGAAGAAGAAATTTTAAGTGAGGAAACAGTCTTGACTCTGTCAAACGACCAATCAAACAAGTTAGCCACTCAGCTGTGAATAGTTTCACAAAGATCCAAGATGCATCTAAAGTGATTGTTTGGTATACATGAAATTATGCAGCCATAGAAATTCTCATGATTTTCTGATTTAGGTACTTGTTTGATTGACAGGAAGTGGGGAAATGGGGGCAATGAAAATTCCTGGGAAATATAAATTCCCACAAAACGTGGGAATTTATTCACCCACCTCCCCCTTCGTCATTCAAAATACCCACATTAAGTCCATTTCCTAGGAATTACATAAGGGTAAATAACTTCCTAGGAAATGGAACTTCCCATGGGAATTAAATTCCCATGTATACCAAACAACCACTTAGTTCTCAACTTATTAGAATAACTTTAGCAAAAGTAAGTTAAGTTCCGCAACAGTAAGTTCATTTCAGCACAATTAAGATAAGTTCGCTAAATATAGAAGTTCAGTTTTGGAAAAAAATAAAAAATAAACTTTAAACAATTTAATAATTAAGTATAGCCAAACTAAATTTCAGGAAAGATCTAAAATAATCCTGATTGCTCTTTTGAGTCCCAAGTGCAGTTCCCTGTCCATTATATAATTTTTTTTTTCCTCTATTCCAGGTTAGTTTTACTTACTACTTTTTCTATCCATTTTAAAATTTTTAACACTGAAGTTAACAATCTATTTCTTAATCTCCATATTTACAAGTGAGAAGACAAATACGCATTGAATTAAGTGATGGAAATTATTTTATATTTTCCTTACTCGAAAAATAATTGATGTACTAATAATTTTAAAGTTATCATAAATAAAAATAGTCTCTTCAGGCCTTCACTACACGTAAAAGAAAAAACTCCCTCCATCCCTCAATTTTTTCAAAATAGGATTTGACACAACACATGTATTAAGGCTACATCTCACATGGAATGTGAGAGTTGAATTATCTAAAACTTGAAGTGGAATATGTGACATTCTAACAAAAAGTAGAAAATATATCATTTGAGATTTGCACCCACAGACCACTAGGGTCTTCTAGAGGATGAGTAGGTGTTTTCTAACCCAAATATAAAAGTTATATGATCTTGGACATCCTAAGTAAGCAAGTGAAAAGAACATAAACTGAAGAAGGGAGTAGATTTACTATTGATGATTATAATTATGTCAATCATGATAATCTTAACAATAGTGGTAACAAAATTAATAATGTACAACCATAGTGTCCAAACTTTAGCTATAGTAAATTGATGTTGATTTTATCATGACAAATCAGGATAAAGTTAAACTTAACAATAAGAAGTGAAAAAAAAAAGATGTTTCAGCAAAGTTAAGTTCAATTCAGCAATAGATAACCTAGGTTCAGCAAATATATGTTCAGACTAGCAAAGATAAGTTGAAAAGAATGGAGCTCAACTTGATCAATCACGTAAAAATATAGAAAGTGGACCTGAATCTACCAACTTCTATGTTGTTAACTACTTCTAATAGTTGATATATAACTAGAGGGACTACAATTTTTAATAGATGCCAGTGCAACTGAATTATACACACATTACTAAATATCATCCATCAACAGAAAACCCAAAATATACAGAACCATACCCGCGTATTAGCTTGTCCGAAGCTGGAAGGGGTCAGGTAGATATCAATTCCACCAACATGCTCCCAAAAGTCTCTTTCACCGACAAGATGTCTCCATCTATTGCCAAAAATTATCTACACCACAGCCACCATCAGTGTGTCTTTTAGTCTTTCGACCCTTTAAACAAGGGATAACTGAGAGGTATACGAAATTCCACGAAATAAAAGAAGGCTGACATAACACTAAAAGTTTCATGGCTTTCAAGTGGCCTACTTCAGTACGACAATATATGGGGCAGCATCATAGAAACCATTATTTATTTTCTCCCTTCCTTAAATATCTATGAGCAAATTTGCACATTTTACGTTTTACAACAACACAGGGCCAAATGGAAAATTTTCCCACACAGAGAAGCTTAATTTTGAGATTGCTTTGCAGACAATAGACTTCATATATATACAAAGATTTAGACGCTTCATCAACATAAAAATGTATCTGCAAATCTGTTATTTTTCGTTTTGATGGGTAATTGTACATTAATCACGCAGTAAGATTGCTTCAATGGCATTTAGGACTTGTCTATAATCTATTTATTTACTAATTTTCGATCGAAATAAAAGAAAAGTTGATCTCTAGTAGGGACCTTTTTTCTAACTTAAGGTATGAGGTAAAGGATTGACATTCCGGGGAAGAAAAAAATCATATACCTCTATGAGATGAAAACCTGTATTGGAAATTTAAACTATTGTTCTACACAACAATGCTTGACTTTTTCATTCTTTTACTCATAGTAATAAACTCCTCAACCCCCAATAGCTCATGTACTTTGGCAATTTGGACTCTGCCCAGCATTCTTAATCTTATTGTTCTTTTCTCCATATCAGTTTTTTTCTCTCTATATGTCCTCTTTCCTTTCTTTTTATTATTTTGCAAGGCTCTATGTCATAATGAACCCAGATAATTACCATTACATCACATACATTTCTCTTTTTTCTTGGAGGGACATTTATAGCATATATCAACTTGATTCTATTGAAACAGTGCCCTGTTCAGCATTGGCAATGTACTTGAGAATCCTAGCTCAATATAGCTTCTCTTTCTCTCTCCGACAAATAAAGTCAGAATTCTCATTATTTCCTCATCCAGCACTAAAGAACATTCCCCCGAAAATTGTATAACTGGTAGATAATCTATCATTCCAGATTTGTAGCATACAAAGCAAGCAATGTAAATAAATCAAGAGAGAACAGTAAGAGCAATAAAAGGTAGAAGCTTCCACAAAGAAACATATAAAAAAGAAATGTAAAGTTCTTTAACTTATGTTACTTACGTTGTTCTTTGATGTCTGAAAGTTCGCCCAAACAGAGTGAATTAGATGAACGTTACACTTTTGGCCACCATTTGTCCATAGAAACTGAAATCCAATAAATTTGTCAGCTTACTGCATATAAAGCAAGTCACCAAAAGAAAAAAAAAAAAAACATTATATTGCCCTTTCACCCAAAATAAACCATAGAAGGTTCTTTTTGGCAAAAGACTATTCCTGAAAAAAAAAATGACCACTCTTCCAAAAACCTCATCAGCTCACTGCAAATAAATCAGTAGTCTCCAAAAAAGAACATAATGCTCCTTGCATCCAAAATAAAGGTTTTCTTGGCAAATAGTTGTTCCTTTATAGCTTTTTCGAACTTAATCTGATTAACCACCCATTGATTCACATTTTCACTACGCAATTTAATACTCCACCCAAATCTTCAATCAAACGATTTGGTAAAATGGAAATTGAGCCCTTCAGTTAATATAGCGCAGTCTATGAAAATAGGGCATTTTCGTTTTCGTTACTTTCATATCATTCAACAGGGAATTGGAAAGAGGCGGTAAATTGGTAAAAGGAAAAAGGAAAAAGAAAAGACTAATAGATGGTGAGATGAAAAAAAGCGTAAATAACGAATAATACTAGCAATAAAAAAAAGTTAAAATATAGCAATGTTTGACACATCTATTTTACATCAATAGATGTCCAAATCTATATCTTAGATCCTCAATGAAAATATTACACCACTACTAAGAAATTAGGTGCCTGAATGTCGTAGGGTCCCCAACAAGTTAAACAGCTAAACTAGTGTCAGCTGCTACATAAGAAATCTATTCACTAATAAGTTGCAAAGTAGTAAAATATTGCTCAGTCTTCTTTACAACCCAGATTAAGCAAAAAATCTTCCTAATCCTAAAACATAACAAGATACTTTGTCTTGCAATACAGCTATAAAGAAATTCGTTTTTATACCAGCCTGCTAGACCATTACATCATCCATCGTGAAGACAATAATAAGACTGTATTAATTAATTAAGAAGTACAAATTATTCTCTTAGAATCAACGCATTCAAGACAGTCACTCCAAATTTTTACCACTCACATATTATCTACCCACTCACATACTAAGGGCGGGACTTCCATCCTTATTCATTAACAAAAACAATGATGCTACCAAGTACCAACCTTTTCTAAACATGATACCTTGGGTAGTGCAGCTTTCTCCATATAGAATACCCTTAAGATATACTACCTTATCGACACATGCATGCCAGAATGCATTGCAAACCATGTCTGCAATTTTATACGCTAAGGTAATTTAACATCTTCATTCATTATTTTTAATAAACCCTCGTATGAGTACTTTTTGACAGATCTACAATGGAATACGAACATATATAATTCAGGAGTCTTCCCATCTTAATATTTTAGTTGCTCTTTCTATCTATGCATGTCCTAGTAGGTTGTCCACTTCTATAAACTATTGACAAGAATCTTGTAATCTACCTACATTTAAGATTACGAAATGAGTTAACACTTGACGAAAAAGTGCTGGTCACCATACTGGAAAAGTAACCTTGCATGCATAAGGGTAAAACTAATAACTCTTTACTATGGGGTCTTTTATAATCGTTGTGAGTTTTCAGTTTTACGAACATTTTGGAAACTAGAAAAAGGAGTCTAACGTCATGTTGCCGATTTCAAAATTAACATGACTACCATTTGTATGGCTAATTTTAAGCTCATTATGCAATAAATTACAAAAAATATTTAAGATTTCAAAACCAAAAAAAATATCTGGCAGTGATATACAGATATTCAACAAGTGCTACAATACGGACAGATGTAACCGTAAATAGTTCGTTTTTACATATGGAACATAAATTTTAGGATGGAGTAAAATAATAGGAAAGTTTAGGATCTCGAAGCACTTAATTCTCACAATCTATCTCCCACATTTCAATTACATACACCTTATCCAATCTTTACAATCTTTACATATAGCTATGACACAAGACATTACTTATATAACTAGTTATTGGCTGATTTTACGCAAATTTTGGTTCAAAACAGTCTTGCTTGAACTCCTATTTTAAGGGAGTTCAAAACACTAACCATGGGTAAATAGAAAGTTTGTCCTTCAATCTTATTTCTCAACCTCATGCATGTAATTACTTCTCAACCAGCTCGCCATTGACCATTAATTACAGCGAGAAATTTATTGCTGTTCCTATATCTTGCTGTCCAACTATCTCTCAAAATGTCTCTAATAATAGGGCAAATTCAGTTAAGTGTTTTAGAGTCTGTGTGCACAAACCCCTCTGGGCATGCATGTCTTCAGGGCTAAAAATAACAAATAAGAAGTTTCTACTCTTTGCATGCTCATACTTCACCAGAAGCCACCAAACCCCTGATAGATAACTATGCCAAGTACCATTCTCCTAGTCTTCTCATATATATACATCATAGCTTCAACACTTCCCCTCACATGTGAGGTCCCTTTTTCAATTGGCCCAGAGTAAATTAACGGTCCCAACTATGGGTCTGGCTCTGATACCATGTTAAATATGGGCATGGGCCGCACCCATCAAAAGGAGAGAGAGTCTACTTCACAAGACTAATGATGTTCCACCTTAAAACCATATGGCAATAAGGGGAGTAGCCCCCTTTGCATTATGAAGTGAACCCATCTCTCTTCTTTTATCAATGTGGACACTCACATGTGTTGTGCGCTATACATCATAGCTTCAACAAAATTCTAATGATTAATGAGGTAATAGTATGAAGCAGGGATACACACCATTAGGTTCCACAAGCACGTAGATCTCTCCCCCCTCCTCTCTCTCTCTCCTCCCTCCCCTCCCTCTCCCCCTCCTCCCTCCCTCTCTCCCCCCCGTCTCTCTCTCTCTCTTATGTTATGGCCATTTCGAAATTCTAACCAGAAAATTCTTAAAGGTTTAGAGCTTATTTTAATTTGATACAGAAGGATAGTCTCTCCCTAGTCTCGAACCTTTGCAGAGCTCTACACCTGCCTGCATGTCTTTCTTCAAAGGGATTGCAAAAATGTCCTACAGTCCATCGAATTATATATTGTACATGTCACTTCTCTAGTCTTGTGTGCCTTTGAATTTAATCACATGGGTGACACAGAAAAGATTGCAACAGAAACATACCTGCGATAACAGTCTCCCCTTCTATCTCATTCTAATTTCTCACCTTTTTCATTATAGGAGTCAATTTTATCATTATTTATGAAAGATTCGAGGCTTATTGGGCTCTAAAAGAAAAGATAAGTAATACTTGAAGGTTAGTTTATATAGTATATCCTTCACTCTTATCATATGTTGAAGCCCTCATTAGTTCTAGTTGGTACATTATGAAAATAAATCACTCATCCTATATAGATTCTTTTTTATTTTGAATTTTCCAAGACATCATCCTTTCCAGATACATTTTTCTAAAACTAACATTAGGAGAACAACATCTACTCTAGATTTCCAAATCTAGTTAAAGAGCTTACATTGGCCAAAGAATTTAGTTTCTCAAAACTTGGTGAGGTCTCACTTCTTGAGTTCCAAACTAAACTAACCTGCACTTTACCTGAATCAAATATGTCAGACATCTGAAAGCTTCAAAATCATACAGCAATTAAAAATCCAAATCAAAATAAACACTTTGAATTCAAGCTAGGATGCGTATAGATGAAAACCATTTCTATATCTTTCTGAAAATGGAAGTTTGGTGTTATGTGTTGTCACGGCCATCTGCACACACCCAAAATTCATATTATTGGGAAAAAATTATGATTATAGAGCGTAAACAAAATGTAGAACTTGCATATCATCACTAACTTGCACATATCGTAGGTCACCAGTCCCCAAGTCTTCATCATATGGTTCCACTTCCAATTCAGTAATACCTAAGAAACCACATGATTAAAGAAAAGTGTATATTACACAGCTTGAAATATATATACAGCAGCTAAAAAAAAGCTCTACATCAAGCTTAACTACAAACCTTTCCTGAGTAGCTCGACAGCTGCATTAATGCTTGGATGATGTGCTGAAACCCAATTTAAGAGACATGGTCAAATAATATAATCAACAGATGAATATACAAGAAGCCCATGTTCCTTTCAACATATTATTGCTAAAGTAATCTTACTTTGGCTAAGCTGAATTCTTCTTTTTCCCTTTTTGTAAACTAAATTTGTTTTTACTAAATGAAACTAGATTTTGCTGAACTAAATTTACATTAGCCAAAATTCGCTTTTTCAAGCTGGAAAAAATTATTGTCAAAAGTTATAGTAATGAAGTCAAACCTTTGCATTCAGGAATGTCCACAATGTTATGAGTACCCTCCTCATACAGACCGATTAAAGGGTCCACGGCTGAACCACGAACAGCAAGCTTTGCCCGACACCTCCATCCATACTGAAGTCCAGTATCCACATGATTAAGGATTAGATATATCTAAATCCAAAATGCTCGGAAGAATTCACAATGTACTAATTCATACGATGAAATTCAAGCTGAAATTCTAACGTCAGTAAAATATTAGGTTATTTAATATTCAATTGTTTTTAACTTGACCTAAATCTAAATAGAAACAAATAAAATCAGTAACTAAAGTGTTGTTTTAAAATTAGTCTTATATTCTTGGAAACTTATCACAGAAACCTCATACCAATTAACTTAGATGCCTTGTATACATTGGCCTCGAGCTCCTTCAAAATGAACAAGACCAATATTGTGAATCATAAGCAAAACTTATTTGCTAGCAAAGAACTAGGAAGAAATGACTGGAAGTTTTTATAAAAGGCGCTTCTCTCTATACATATATTACATGTCACTAAACTATCAGATTATTCACTTATTTGTAGAATGACTTAAAATCTAAAAAGATTCAAATAAAACTAGCACCTTGAATGTTGTCTTTTAATAAGTCTAATATTCTTGGAAATTTATAACAGAAATTTTATACCAAATTCATTTAGATGCCACTTATGCATTTGCCTCAAACTCCATCGTTTGAAACATTATCAAATAAATTAGTTAGAGCTTAGAAGACTTAATACTGAAGTTACTTATAGAAGACCAAAGTAATAATCTGTCTGAAAACATCTCTAGAGTTTACATGTCAGAGAATGTATAATGAAAGATATCACAAGAAAAAAGCAGACAGAGCTGAGCCATGGCGGGCTGGACAGCAGGCCAATGGCTCACTGGTGGTAGTGCTGAGCCAGTCATTCCAAGAACACGGAGTGTCTCACGTGCCATCATGTGCCAGTTGGCCCAGGCTCAACTGGATATTGTTAAATGCTGAGTATTACTCTAGGACTCAACAATGCAGATCCTAGCACGTAAAGGCCTGTGTTTCTCAAGCTCCAGCACTAATATTTATTGGAAATCTAATAAGCAAGCTAATGGCCATTTCACACCACACCTATCTTTATTTAAAACCTATGAACTCTTAAATATAGCCAAAAAAAGGTAACCATGCCAAATGAAACCAACGTTCAAACTTCAAATGAAAGATTTAGGTGCATTAAGACTTACTCAAGTACTTCATCGATTCTTTTATAATTGCAAAGTTTGACTTTTACACCGTTCATATACTACTAAATTTGACCAGATTTTTCTAAAATATACAAAACAAATGTTATTAGGTAATACGTTGCTGAATTAGTTTCATTGTATATTTTCATAATATGAACTTTTTTATATTTTTTACTAATTAAATAATCAAGATATTAATGGTCAGAGTTATGTATCGGCAAGTGTGAAAGTCATAATGTTGCAATTACAAAAGGACTCGGAAAGTATACTACCTCATGATGTGTTGCATGTTCCTAGTTTTTAGTTAAATTTTCTATGAGAAAATAAATTTCCCGCCAATTATGTTCTAATCTCAGCTTTTCACAATGTTTCATTCAGGATCCTTCAAAGAATAATCCTGCATTCCTTAGTAAGAAGCTCGTGGATTTTATGTTGTTCACACTAATTAAGGAAAAGATAGCAAAGAAGTAGATTCTGGTAGATTTACCTATATATCACTATTTTTACTTTTTTCCACATAAAGAAGTGAACGCTTATGTTTCCATAGAACCTTTTGAGCATAAACGCAATTCTTATGTAACGCAAAATAACAATAAAGATGCTCTTCTTGCTCTTTCCGTTGCTAATATTGTTACCCTAGTGTTACTCTTTCCATTGCTGAGCATTGACAATGGAAGTTGAGCCAATTACCTTTTGCTATAAGGCTATGATAGAGTATATTGATATTTTACATCTTCTGAAGCCCACATCACACATTTGTCAACTCTGTGATCTGTGTTACAACATAGGAACAGCTATACTCTAAGTAAAGCATGTCACGTTGACCTACGGGCACCGCACAAGCGTACTACTTCTGACAGTTCTTCAGAGCATTGTTGATAATATTAGTAGGGCCTTCTGGGCGCACCGGTTTTTTCACAGAAGCAATGCTTCCCCATGTGGAATCACGTTCAGCCAAGAGTCTAAGTTTATCATATGAGCTAATGGACAAAAACTTTGTGATAATGTAGCCGCGGATTTTCATAGTAACAAAGGTATCATTAACCCACCCCAACAAAATGGCATTGCAGGGAGCAAACATAAACACGTTCTTGAAATAGCAAGAGGTTAATTCTTCCAATTCAAGATTACCCAAGTTATATTGGGGTGATTTTTTGCATACTACAACCTATATTATGAATGGATTCCCATAAAATAACTTCTCCAATACAGAGCCTCTTTACTGAAACAATGAGATTACTCTCATCTGAAGGTTTTTGGCAGTATTTGCTTTGCTGTTATACCAAAACATATCAAAGTTAACAGATTTCTTGGCTATCCAAATCAAAGAAAGAATACAAGGTGATGGAAAATAAGAAAAGATAATTGTTCTCCACAAGGGACATCATATTCCATGAAAGATTCCGCTGCTAATCATTCTAATTTTTATGCTTCACATACTGGTAGCATTTAAATATACGTGATGTACTTTTTCCTTTCCCTAGTCTGTCATTACATTATGATGCATATTTTTGCACGTCTTTTCGCATTCATATTTTTCAAACTATTCCCAATCCTTAAACTATGAACAATATCACATCTGAATCAGCCAACCAGGAGATCTACTAGAAGCCAAAGACATTCCCTCATTTCCATCCAGTAGCATTTGCACTACGTCCCACGTGCTTGACTGATTATCTGGTAACAACTGCCAAATAACAGGCCATTCCTGTACAAGTGTTCAACTTGGCACCACTTCTTCTAGCCACACTTCTCAAACACCCATTGAACCAGCATCACACAACGCCAAACTAGTTGCAAAACTTTTCACTTAAAAGGCACTAGTGGAATTTCACGAGACTTTCTCCCCTGATGTTAATGAGATTTGCCTCAAGCTCTTAGCCTTGTCAGCATATAAACAGTGGTCTTAGTGCTTTTCTCCATGGACAATTACATGAGGAGGCTTATATAAAGGTATTACCCTATACCTCATTCATCTACAGGAAAAGTGTAATTGAAGAAATTCCTCTTTAGAGCCAGACAAAAGCTTGCAGACAATGGTATGCAAAATTGAGAGCTTTGAAGCTTAAGGATTTTCAGCAATCTCAGAATGATGATTTTTTTTTAAGAATACTAGACGGTATCTCAACATATTCTCCATTCAGGTTGGGTGATGATCAGTGACTTGGTTCAGATTTGCATAAATCTTGAAATTTGATATCTGAAGCAATTTTTGATGCAGAACTCAGTATCAAGAACCTAGGGAAATCCCTTATTTCTTGGGTGTAGAAGTTACTCATCTTCATCAAAGATCTGTTCTTTCTTTGAGAAAATTGAACCAATATTTAGTGAAGGTTAGTACTTAGTAGTATCAAAGATGACAAGGCTATCAGCACTAGCCGCTGCTGTACCTTTAAGCTACAAGCTACTATTCGCGATTCTGTTCCTGATCCCTCTCATTACAGGAGTTTTGTTGGGAAGCTGAACTACCTGAGTGACACTAGGAATTATAAACCTGTTCTGGTCCACCATGATAATTAATCCCTTTAACTAGCTACAAACCCCATGAATCATTAACGTAATAAGCATATAGAAATTGATCGTCGCTTCAAAAGAAACAAAGTTACCAAAGGTTTGCTCCCATCGACATATCTCCCTATACACTCTTGACTGGAGATGCTCTTATCTTCATTCTTCGAACTCATCAGCATCATGACTCTACAACACTACGTAGCAAGGGATGTATATTGTTTCATTAAGCATCCAATCCTAGTTTAAGGGGGTGTAGCCGTGTAGGAATAACAGCTCAATTGCCAGCTATGATGGGTTTCTTAGAGCTTCTATGCACCTCTCTCTCTCTCTCCCTCTCTTTCTTTATAGAGAGAGAATTCCCAGTAGGCAGTAGTATTCAGCTGTAAGAGAATGTGTAATGAAAACTTCTATTATTCTAAGAAAAGGGAAAAAAAGCTCCATGGTGGAGCATTTTGATACATGCATCAGCTCCAGCAAAACAGATAGAGAATATGGTTAAATCATGAACTATAGAATCCGATTAAATGGGATCAAATTAAAATCGCGTAAATGTAATACACTATACTTCATCCGTTTACTTTTACTTGGAACCCGGGAGGAGGCATAAGAACCAAAGAGTAGAGAAGGTAGAGAGAGATAGTGATGGAGAGAAATAAAAAATGGGACACATCATACATGTGAGGAAGAGAAAGATAGAGAGAACTTTATGCCAACCGCCAAAAGTAGTATAGTAGTGTCGCAAGTAATTTGAAATTGCTATAAAAGGAAAGTGTTACAAGTAAAAGTACACGGAGGAAGTATACGGGTGTGTCCTCTCCACCTTAAAAAAAAAAAAAAAAAGTCTCAAACTAATAAGTTCAAATATGTTTCAATTATTTCATATTAGTTCAAAGTTCTAACACGTCCTAAAATCGATAAGTTGAGATTAGTTCCAAATAAGTTGATGAAAAGAATGCGCCCTAACTCTACTAACAAGTAACGAATATCAACAAACAAAAACTTGGAAAATAAAAAAGCATTGAGATACCAGTCTACAACTGTCGAAACTGAAATCATGAACACCATGACGCTTAAAGAAATCGAAAGCCTCATCAACCACACTTGGATGGTGAAGATCATACTCATGCGTGCATCCGGAGCAACTAATCACCACGAAAAGAAAAACAAAAGAATTAATTCCATCCAAGCAAACAAAGAGAGAAAATAAAAGAATTAGAGAGAAATATTGAACATACTCGTGAAAATGGGGGCACTGAAGAGCACAGGAGAGAGAAGGAGGAGGAGAAACGGAAAGGTTGTTAGGGTTAAAGGAAGGTGTTAAGGAGAGTGAATTCGGTGGTAATTGCGGCGGTGCTACTGGTGTTGGTGGTAGTGGTTGGGTGCGCAGAGCGGTGGAAGTGAAGCGGCGATGAGAGGTGAGAGTGGTGGAAGAGAGGTGAAGAGGAGATAGAAAAGAGGCTGATAATGACATTCTTTACAAGGTAGTTTTGACAAGAGAGTGGAGGACTAAGGAGAATACTTGTGCAGTCGTGCTCCTGCTATGCTACCATTGCTGAAAATTGAAATGGATAGAATAGAATGAGAATCTATGTAAAACTAAAACTAGACGTTACCCTCGTTTGGAAAATTCTACCCCAACATCAATATAGGCATAGCTATCTAAGAATAAGATTACTTCAACCCTTTTTTAACTTTCTCTCTCCTTATTCCTTAATGTCACCTTTTTAAAAATTGCTAAATATACAAGGGAATTGCTAAATGACGCCATTTTTTTTGCTTACTAACGCCCTATGTACAAGTATTATACATGTATTTTTGTTTGCCTTTTACTTTCCTCTTTCTCTTACTTTATTCACTTTCCTCTTTCTCACTTTCCTCATTTCCACACATCCCCACATTGAAAATTTTTTTTTTTTACTTTCATGCTCTCTCAATATTTCCGGCTTTGACCACCGAAACACCGACGTTGACCAACTTTGACCGGCGGTGACCAAGAAGAAAAACATACTCCGGCTTCATGGCGACAATGTAAGTACTTTTTTGCCGTGAAAAGGTCATAAGGCGCCTAAATTAGGCGGGCGACCATCAGTCGGCGCCTAAATTAGGCGGTTGACCAGTGGTCGGCGCCTAAATTAAGCGCCTCACCAGCTGGTGAGCCGCCTAAATTAGGCGCCTGACCACCTGGTCAACCGCCTAATTTAGGCGCCTGACCACCTGGTCAACCGCCTAATTTAGGCGCCTGACCAGATGGTCAGCCGCCTAATTTAGGCGCCTGACCAACTGGTCAGCCGTTATGAAATTTTTCGTTCGTAAAAGCATGGTTAATATAGTTTTTATTGAAAGATTATAGGTTTAAATTTGTAATATATGTAGTTTTAGCATGGTTAATAAAGTCATTTGCCAAATGACATGTACATTTTGAATAATATGTTTACGTGATATTAACTATGTTCATATGAAGTAGAAATGTAGAATATATGTAAAATTTACATGATAGAATTGACTACGTTCATATGTAGTAGGAACATGATATATTATATGCATTTTATCTACATTTTTAGTATATTAGAGTAGTTATATTAAGATTTTTAGCATATTAGAGTAGTTATAATATAGTAGACATAAATGATTTAAATAGTGAAAACTACAAGTAAATAATATTATTTTGCATATAAGAATAATTATTAAACTCACCTTAAATTAAAATTGCACGAAAATATAGGCGTTATATAGTTTTTGCTTAATAAATATATAACAGGCGTCTTATTAGGGCGCATGTCCAAGTAATTGCCAATGTTGTTTTTGCAGTTTATCGCTGAATTATGACTTGTATGGTCTTTAATAGGTTCCATACTCGAGCAATGATGGAGACGGGGTTAATTATCATAATAGATTTATCATAAGTGATAGATTCAATATGGTTAAAGAGGCGTCGATCGTCTTAATGAAATAGCAACTGCCATAGGGTTTGAATTGGTTATTGACTCGTATAAGAAGAATGCTAATGGTCCCCGTTTGCTATTTGAAATGTTTTCGGGGACGAGATACAAGGGAGATAAGGTAGACCCAAGAAAGGTGATACGGCCTAATACATCAACAAAGTATTGTGGATGTCCATTTAGGATTAACTTGGTTTTGGGGGAGCAATGGCGTGTGCGGATTCCCAAAAGTCAATATGGGTTTCACAACCACGCATTCATAGTATATGCGAGGGCCACGGACGGACAAGTGGGCTCGATGATGATGCTAGGCGGATGGTTCGACAAATGAGTGATGCCGAGACGGCACCAAGAAACATTCAAGCCGCATGTAGAGCATACCCCCATCTTCACCAAACGATAAAGCATATATACAACGAAAGGTATTTTTACAAGATGGAAGGCCGTGAAGAGCGGACTTGGCGAAAATTTTCCGCACCTTGCTAGCTTGAAAAACTATGTGTCATGGTCATTACGAGATGATGATGGAGTTATTACTCATGCATTCATGTCTCATCCTGGTGGTACGAACGCATTTCGTACATATCCTTGGGTTGTTGGCATCGATTCAACGTATAAGACGAATCGTTACGGTATGCCTTGCATTGAGTTGGTTGGTGTGGCACCGACAAATATGAACTTCCTCATCGCCTATGCCATAGTGAAGGATGAGACGCACGAGTTACCGTTGGGTGTTAGAGTGCCTACGTAATGTACTTGGGAATCATGTGAGCCCCAATGTCATATTTACCGATCGTGAGTTGGGTTTAGTTAGCTCCATTCGTACGCTTTTTCCAAATACTGCCCATCTTCTTTGTACATGGCATATTAACAAAGATGTGGAGGCACGAGTTACCACTATATGTGGGGCCAAGTCATTTGGAGAGCGTTTTCGTCTGGTTATTGGTGGAATGTGCTAAATGCAAACACGGGATGAATATGAGGTTGCATTGAGAAATTTGAAGGACGCTTGGGCGTGGAAGCAACCCGTTATTACTTATGTTGAGACAACGTGGTTGAATCCCCATAAGACCAAGTTTGTGAAAGCATGGACCAATGACGTGCTTCATTTTGGGAACACAACGACGTGTAGAGTAGAAAGTGCACATGCGGCTCTCAAAGCCTGGCTCCAAACTTCCACTTGTGCATTGGATACACTTTGGTCACGTGTTAATTTGTTCGTTGATAGCCAAATGATCAAGATCAAGGATGGCTTAGAGAAATCTAGGGGCGAATTGGTAGGCAACATATGGTACAACCTTTTTCTCATGTGGTTGTTCATGTCTCACATTACTGTTTGAATTTCTTTGAAGTTGGAAAACACTAAACGCCTCAACTTAGGAGATGGGGTGTTTGATTATTGTGGTTGTCGCCTTCCGTCTACTTTTGCTATCCCATGCGCATGTGCGATACGGTTGGCTATTAACGAATACGGAGGTTTGTATCTTGACCATATTCATCCTTTCTTCAAGACTTTGGTCATGGGAGATGGTGTAAATGCAACAGATTATGTTAGTCGGTGTGATCGGGATGTTGAATACCTTCGGGGATTACTTGCCGAACTTTCCGAGTGCGATCCAAGCAATAAGGAGAGGTATAGTTGACCTTATTCGTCGGCCAGTTACACCCGGAGGATGAGGGAGTTCGGGAGCCTCATGTAGTTACTACCGGGAGAGGTAGACCTCGTGGCTCATCATCTACTAGACGTGACCCGAGCTTGTTCGAACATGTGCGGCGCCGGTTCGGGATAGATCACGGCCTAGTAGTCGTACTCGTACAACTCGAGACGACTCAATCTACTAGAGATGGAGGTACATATATTTACTTTTTATTTATGTGAAAATTTATTTGCTATGTTATATACCATTTGTAGTGTGAAGTGCCTACCTAACTCTTATTTATATACCAGTTCGGAGTGCAACGGATACATTTGCAGCGGAGATAATTGAAACGCAACCAGGACCTTTTCCTTACAAGGATAACATACCCAATGCCATCCTCCCATTTCTAGTCTCATGGAACGACGTCGTAGGTGATGGGAATTGCGGATTCAGGTGTGTAGGCGACGCTTTCAATGGTGGCCAAGATCGTTGGCCACACGCACGTCAACACCTTTATAACGAGATTTCTATGAGAAACGTTTATGAGGATATTTATGGAGGACGAGACTACGTGGACCCGGCGAGATACCGTATCATGCACACCCAAGGTCCTTGCGGTAGAGATCATTGGTTAGAGTCCGTTGCGAGATTTGTATGCCATTGCTACGTTGTACAACCTATGCCGTGATGTATTATACAAAGGGGCCGGGAGGTATTTTGTGGGGTTGTTGCACTTGTTCTACCATTGACTCGCACCAACAAATGTGGATCGACCGTGTTATGAGTTCGTTATGATGCACCTAGGAGCGTTTCATCGCACTATATCCGCCTACACTTGGCTCCCGATTTCCCGATGCCCCCAATTCTTGCCACAGTGGTATCATTTGAGAGACAATACTGTGATTGGATGGGAGCATCGTTACACATCACGGATTAATGCATGGAATGTTCATTATGGGAACACGTAAATAAGTTGTAAATATTAATGTTAATGCATGGAATGTTCATTATGGGAACACGTAAATAAGTTGTAAATATTAATGTTATAAATTTGTCCTATCTATTAAAGTTGTTTATTATTATGATCTACTTAATAAGCAATTCAAACGGCATATCATTTGCATAAATATAACTAAATCATGTAATAGTATAAAACACAATGAAATTCAAACTACACATCATACGCATAACTATAACTAAATAATCCATGTTACGTGAAAATATAAATACAAATCCCATTACATTGAAAAAATAGTTGAAATGAAAATAAGAATACAAATCGTCGAAAATACATAGATGGACTAGGGGGTGGAAATGGGTGAGGGTTGCGGCGTGGGGCCACACCACGTGTACGGTTCCATGTATCATACCACCCCATCGACCGTCAAATAAGTCTCGAAAATCGCGGTAGATGGCTAGTGTCCCGTTCAACAAACGGCTCCATCAACAGGAACATCTCGACCTAACACCGCATATATTAGTACATAGGTCAAACTATTAGAATATAATATATAATTTGTAAACACTTAATTTCAATCAACTATAGAATATAACATACCCGATCGGCACCAAACCCGCCTCATCCGTGATGCGTGTCCACCATCAACATCACCATCGGCAAATCGTCGGGTTAATGATGTAAGGATGGGAGTAGGTGATATACCACCGCAAGAAAGCATTTGTCGAGGGATGGATCTGCCGCCTTCGTAAGAGCACCCAACATAAGCCGTGAAGAACGGGAAATATCGACCACGTCCGTCGCCGCGCTAGAAATGAGAAATCGACCCCGTACCTATCCCCCGCAAGGCCTATAGCAAGACTCCGGCTCCAAGATGGCGTGAGGGACCTCCCCGAATGAATCCAAGCCGGCGTAAAGTTCGGTCGGACATATACGGCTCAACAATATCCAAGTATCGCACCACCCGTAGTACGTGCTCCGAGGATAAGCCGATCTGGGACATATACCATATGGTAACCAATCAACCCGCATGGCATTCATCGATCCAATGCCCGTCGAATAATCGCAGGCGGTCAATCCCCCGCTCTCATGCCGAACATCCCAACAACGCCGAAGCGATCCTACAAAGAACCATCTTCCTAGTCCGATTCGGTCTGAACATAGGAAAATACTCGTAAATCCATGCCTCGCAAAAGCGTGAGGCAACCACATATCCGTGCTGAATCGCCACGACTAGCTATACCAAGCCGCCTATATAGGTACGCTAATGTAGCCGCACCCCAAGAATACCGACTCACATCCCCGGAGACATGACAAAAACGATAGTGGTAACGGACGGACTCGATGCCACTCTTATCAACGAATAGAGTGGCACCAAGGAGGTCGCATAAAACCTCGATACGGGTGGGTCGTACTCCGATCCGTAGCGAACATCTCCGTATCAAAGAATCAATGTATACACCACCACCGGCCCAATGCGCCTTCAAAAGGCGCTCCCTTCCATCCCAAAGAGCTCCGCACATGAACTCTTCACGTCATCCCATGTACCAAAGTCACCCGCAATCAATCCATCTGATGGGATATGGAGAATAGAACTCACATCGTGGAGCAAGATACTCATCTCTCCGAAAGGGAGGTGGAAAGAGTTTGTATCCGGCTGCCACCTCTCGACAAACGCACATATCAACGGCTGATCCAAATGATCAAACATAATATCAGGCAAGTGACTCAATCCAGTAGCCTGTATCATCCCCTGAAGCTTGGAACTCATACCAGCGTACCATGCCTGAAGCTTCTTGCACGTCTTCTCCCGGTTATGACACTTCAACATAGTCCTCTCTTCCTCTCCAGCCCAAATTCGTGCCGCTATGTGCCCTCCAAAACTCGTATGACACTACCATCCACCGGCCCACCTGGCCTAGCGTCACGTACTAGCCATGTAGTGTCATCCTCCGTGACCTTCCTCTCGGTCGTCCTACTACTCCCGAACCCTCGCATTGCACGATGCTCCATCTGAAGAACGTGCAAACCGACCACGAGAGGTACGTGGTCTGCATCCCCTAGAAGCACGACCCTCCTCTGGGCCCGTCGATGGATGCTCCTCCCGACTCTCATAATAATCACCCGCCTCTTGTTGCTCGTTCCCTGCCATCGGATCGCCCGTCCAAGGTGGGTGAGGTATCCACGCCCAACATTCATAATGATCGGAGTAGGCATTGCAAAGGACAAAGGAGGAATTTCCGGTACCCCCTCTCTGTTGCGCCCGATGAAGACCGAGTGTTCCTCAAAAGGTCATCTCTAGCCTTCCTCGATGAGATCGTCACTCCTCTCTCATGAGGATGACGATGACCCGAAGCAGTAGGCAAAGATGACTTAGCTTTGCCCTTGTCTCGTCCACTCATCTTCAATTATAAGTATAAAATTTCATTAATATTAATTATGTAATAATATGAAAAATCACTTACATACACTAATTTTATGCGTTTAAAGATTTCTAATTATTTTTCTAAAGTTCGTTAACCATCTATTATATTATATATCAAAAATTTTTCGCAGTTACACATTTTTCTACTTTAATACACCATAATTAACAAAATGTCATAATAATAATTTCCTAAACTAAAGAAATTAAAATATTTTATTTTAAGAAACTAAATTAGGCGCCTTATAGTAATCACACGTAAGGTGTAGGCGCCTAATTTAGGTGCCTCAACCACAGGTGGGGCGCCTAAATTAGGCGGCTGCACCAGTGGTTGGGCGCCCCACCTAAATTTGGCATTTTCATTTCAAATTTGGCATTTTCAGCACTACACAAACCCATTTCTACTCTAACATATGCAATTTTCTACTATAAAACACCATAATTAACAAAGTTTTTTAATTATTAATTTCTAAACTAAACATATTTTCATAAACAATATATTTATTTCCAGAAATTACAACTCAAAAAAAAAAAAAAATTACAACTTCCCCACCTAAAATAGGCGCCCCCTACCCCATGCAATTTCCTTTCATTTCTAAACTAAAAATATTTTCATAAACAACATTTTAATTTCAGAAATTACAACCCAAACAACATAATTAACAAAGTTTTATAATTAATAATTTCTAACCAACACATATTTTTTTTTTTTCAGAAATTAAAACAAAAAAAAAATTACTTGGGCGCCTAAAAAGGCGCCTACACCACCGGTGGGCCGCCTAAATTAGGCGCCCAACCGAGAGGTGTCGGCGCCTTTTAGGCGCCCCATTTTTTTTTTCGCATTTGCACACTAACCTTTACCGGAGTATTTGCCGGAGTTCAGTTGGCCGGAATACCGTCTCCTACGTCACCCAAGTTTCGCCGCCGTTCACTTCGTTGCCGCCGGACCCAATTTCCGTTGATGCCGGACTCCACCAGGACTAGGTGCCGCCGGAGTTACCCTTGGTTCGCCGCGGAGTTACCCTTCGTTCGCCGCCATTCACTTCGTTGCCGCCGGCCTTGGTTGTTGTTCTTCAGCTAGGTGAGAGAGAGAGTGAAGGAGTGAAGGAGAAGGAGAGTGAAGAGAGTGAAAGAGGAGGAGAGTGAGAGAGAGGAGTGGGTTTTCTTTGAGTGAATAGTGAGTATATGAATAGTTTTGTACATGTATAATACATGTACAAATGGCGTTAATAAGAAAAAAAATGGCGTCGTTTAGCAAATGAGATATACAATGGTACATGGCACAAACTAGCTCTCTAGTCTCCCTTATTAATTCTCTTTCTTCGAGCTACTCTCAAGAACTACTCCTTCTGTCTTTTTTTTTGTTGCTACATATGCTTTTTCACAAATACCAGGGAAAAGGTGGTTGCCCATTGTGCAGCGGTAGTATTAACATAAAGTAAGTAAGGTTAATTAAGTTAGTAAATTTGGTAGGAAAAAGGGGCTTGGCCCACATTTTATAAAAACTGGCGGTTTATATGGAGGAAATTAAAGGGAACCACTTTTCAGTTTTGCACCAAAACAACATATTTCAGTTGCTTTTTTATTTGAATAGGGATTTAGCTTTCCCTCTAAAAAATTCATGGAACCAAATTACATCGATTACCAACAGGGATTTCAAATTTCCCTCCAAAAAATTCATCTTAGACAAATGAATAAAATTACAACTAGGGTTGAAATTTCCCCCCAAAAAAAGTATCCAAACTAAAATTCAATGTCAAATAGGGGATTTCAAATTTCCCCCCCAAAAACTTACATAAGTCAATATGACAGTGAGTATATAAGCAGAACAACAACATTTGAGAGGCCTCATTTCACATTTCCAACACTTTTCTTCAACCCAACTTCATCAAGTAGAAAAAACAGAGTCAGCCATTGCGGGGGGAATCTCAGCTCAACATCATTGAGTGATTTAGCATACTTTTTTTTCTCTTAAGTTTTCATTGAATAAGTTGTGGACAATTTCTCAACATGAACATGTTTGGAATCCATAGCAATGCTATGGCTCCCCTAGACAGTTCTACTGATAAAGCTTCCACAGCTTCAACATCAATTGCTCAACCAAGAGAGCAAGTTCAGCCCACAATTGATCTTAACGATCCAATTCCAGATAGAGAGGTCTTAGATCTGAATTCTCTGCCACTTGATGAATTCCCACATGAAGAAAACATCTTCAATGAAACGCAAGTGAATGAAGATGAATAATTAGTGCAAGAATGGTTAAGTGATGTTTCAGATGTAGGCATAAAGTTTCAATGGACAGATTCATCATCAGAAGATGAGAAACAAGAACAACAACCAGAAGTTGCATAGAAGAGAAAGAGCCATGTTATGGACAATTCAATGAGAGGTAATGTGGCAGACAAGTTACAACAACTTGTGCAAAGAAATGAACATGGGTACAAGTTACCACGTGGAACATTGAAGAAGATTGCATCAGATTTCAACACATCAAGGTGGGCAGTCCAGAGAATATGGAAAAGTGGTGAACAACAAATCCACAACAACACAAACATTGATGTCAATAACAAGAGGACATGCAGAGTTGGAAGAAAGATGATTTAATTGGATCCAGCACAGTTAATGGCTATTTCATAAAGGAAGAGGACAAGTGTAAGGGCTACTGCTATGGCTCTAGGTATGCACAGATCAACATTACATAGGTTGGTAAAAAGGGGTTTAGTTAGAAAACACACAAATGCTATAAAACTCCACCTCACCCCAGCCCACAAGCTTGCTAGGGTTTTTTGGTGCTTGAACAATATCATACCAAATACAGCTCATACAGTACCAAGATACAACAATATGTACAAAGTTGTGCATGTGGATGAGAAATGGTTTTGTATGAGCAAGGTAAGTATCATATACTACCTTGCCCTAGGTGACATAGAGCCACATAGAAGGTGCAAATCTAAGAGGTTCATTATTAAAATTATGTTCATGGGTGCACTAGCAAGACCAATAATTACAGCGAATGGTTAAGTTATTTTTGAAGAGAAGATAGGCATCTTCCCATTCATAGAAGATGGGGCAGCAAAGAGGTGGAGTCATAACAAAGATGCAGGGGTAGTAGAAATCAAACCATTACTTAGCATCACAAAAGATGTCATAAGGGAAAAACTGATCAAACACATACTTGCCAGCAATTAGAGAGAAATGGCCATAATCAGGATGCAAGCAAATATGGATAGTCCAAGATAATGCAATGCCACACATAGGGGGGATGACCCTAAATTCATGCAAGAGGAAACAAAGGATGGTTTTGTTATCAGATTGATTAATCAACCAGCACAGTCTCCTGATATGAATGTGCTTGATCTAGGTTTTTTCAATGCCATTCAAACACTCAAAGATAGAATTGCACCAAGGAGTGTAAAACAGTTAGTGAAGGCAGTGAAGAAGGCATATGACAAGTATGACCCAAAGCTATGTAATCACATTTGATTGACACTACAATAATGCATGAAGGAGACTCTCATTGTGAGGGGGAACAACAACTATCACATTCCTCACGTGGGCAAGCAGTCACTAGAAAGGAGAGGTGCATTACCAACAACAATTACACTAAGTCCTGAATTATATGAAGAAAGCAAATAGTGGGTAGAGGAAGGGCATCTACATGAACCAGAGGAGGTAGCTAACCAAGCAACTAGTGGAGAATCAGATTCAGATGATGGCATAGGAATGGTTTGAAGCACAACAAATCAACAACTTTTTTTGGGGATTTAAAGTAAAGAATCATACTTTTTTGTAAGTAACAACAACCACATGTAGGTTAAACTTTTTGAAAGTGTAAATGATTATATTTTGTATGCAAGTTTTATATTATCAAAGTTATTATAAGCAACATAAAACAGTAGCATAATCGAACACAACTCCACACAAACAGTAACATTATGTAGCAACATAATCCACATAAAGCAACAAAACAGAAAAAATCATACTAAATCATTGAATAATAGGTCCCCACAAAAGCATATATAGCAACAAAATAAAGACAGAGGTCATAACCAAAGAAAAAATAGGTCACCACCATTGACTAATAGGTCAACACAAAAGAATGAGTGACATAAAGAGAAAATCACATTGAATAGGCAACAACCAAGTGTTACAAATAAAATAAGATTTCTAATTTTGTCACTCATACTTAAGCATTTTGAGAAGTTCAATCATACTCAATCAGAGGACACAAGCATTAAAAAAGATACCCTAATCCTCTCAGGGAGTCCCCAATCATCCATCATACTTATCATATGCAGTTACACAAGTTCAAACAAAGATAAGGAGAGCACAACAAACTGGTGGCATAAAGAGGTCACAAGGGTCAAGTTAAATCTGTCCAATTAAAGAATCAGGAGACCTCATTCATCATTGAGGATTAAAATAACCCTCTCATGTAAAAATTATTTACTTCATAACTTTGGACAACCAATACTCAACCAGCAAATGTCACTCACATGCCTCATCAGTTTATCATACTCTATCCTAGTCAATGAAAGAACTGAATAATTGCATAATGAAGTGTAATTATTGGATGTAAAATTACTTATCATCATTGAGGTCTACACAAACACACACACGCGCACACACACACATGCACACACACACACACACACACACACACACACAACAACAACAACAACAACAACAACAACAACACCAACAAACAGGTTCAAAACATAGGCATTGGTACAAAAAATCAAGCCATATTATATCTCCCACCAAAAGCATAATGACCCATCCCCCTCAAACAAGCAATACCAGAAATTGAACATAAGTCATAGCATGTCAATTGAAATGAAGTGAAAACATGGACAAACAAGTGCAAAACAAGTCAGATCACCAACATAATCAACATAGATCAACTTAAATCAAGCATGTGAGATGCATTGTAAGCAACATAATATGAACATAAATTAAGTAAACTCACTCCAAATCAACTTAAATCAGTCCAAGTCAACCAATATGAACATAAGTGAACTAAACTCACTCCAAATCAACTCAAATCAGTCAAACTCAACCAATATGAACATAATCAACATAAATCAACTTAAATCAAGCATGTGAGATGCACTGTAAGCAACACAAAATGAACATGGCTCCACTAAAATCAGTCAAAACTCACTCCAAATCAAATCCACTAAAATCAGTTAAAACTCACTCCAAATCACCTTAAATCAGTCCAACTCAACCAATATGAACATAAATCAACATAAATCATCAAAATTCAACAGAAATTATCAAAAATCAACATAGATCAACAATAAATAACAAATATCAACATAAATCATCAAAAATCAACATAAATCATAAAAATTCATCATAAATCAACATAAATGAACATAAATCATCATAAATCAACATAAATAATCAAAAATCAACAGAAATCATCAAAAATCAACATAGATCAACATAAATCAACAAATACGATAAATCATAAAAAAAACAGATTTCATAAATAATCAACATAGATGAACATAAATGAAACTAAATCAACTTCAATTCAAACCGTAAACATGAAAAAAAGTAAGTAAAAGCAAAACCCTAGACATGCAAACTAATCGCAAACAAATAACATGTTTCCAAACGCAATCCCGCAGGTAATTCAGACAAAAAATGATAAAAAAAAATAAAAACAAAGATTAAGTTAAGGAGTGGACCGATCTCCTCCAAAAAATTGTAGGGGACGTTCAAAAACCATTTCTTGATGGTTTTTGAACCACACAAGATAAGATCGCCATGATTCGAACCCTTGAGGGGGGGGTCTCCAATTTTTTCCGGCTTTTCTTCCGGTTTTGGGCGAGAAACCACCACATCTGGTGGTTTAATTGCAGGCGCACCGCAAGACCAACAACAATTACTCAGATCCAACTTCTTTTTTGCAACCCTAACTTTTTTTGCTTCATAATCGAACTCATCAAGCAAGTCAAACAACCTTTTCTTCTAATTCGGGGTTAAATCATCCATGGGAACACAACAAGAACAGGGGACTCGAAGTTCAAAGGAACTCAAAAAACCAAAAAATTGCTTCACAAAATTCGCAACAATGTAAGGATAATTAATCTAGGTTTTTTTCCAAGATTACAATTAAAAACCCTAGATCTGGCAATTTTAGGAAGAACATGAGAGAAAAAAGTGATAGTCAGAGAGTAAGAAGAAGCGTCAGAGAAAGAGAGAGAAATGAGATGGGGATGGGTCATTAGGGTTTTGGAGGGAGATATAATACGGCTTATGGGGGGGTTGGGTCATTTAAGAGGGGGGTTGAGGGTAAATAGGGTTAGGTGGGGGGTTGGGGTTATTAATGGGAAGTGGGTTGGGCTTTTTTACCATTTGTACAAATAAGGAGAAATGTAGCAACTAAAAAGAGACAACTCTAAATGGCAAAATGTAGCAACTAAAAAAAGACGGAGGGAGTATATCTAAAAACATGAAACAACAATAAAGCTCTTTAAAGAGCTCTCCATTCAACTTTTCATTATTTGGTGGTCCCCATGTCAATATATGAACCTCATTTCTTATTAAGATCAAAGTTATATAAATAAAGTTATTTATGTAAATTAAATATAATTACAAAAAATTTAATCTTTTTCATAATTTATGTAATGAAGACTTTTTTAAAAAGAATATTAATTTTGAATGCTAATGTTTAATTGGTAAATTCTACATGGTGGCCTTTAATTATGGGAAATTCTATATGGTGGAAAGAAAAAAAATGGATTCTACAAGGTGATCCTATGGTATAGTTTTACAAAAAAAAAAGTGACATTACTAAGCTTTTCCATCCAATTTTATGTTTATTAATTTTTTTTTAAAAAGAAAAATAAAAAAATATCCTTTCCTTCCTCCTTCGTCCTTAACTAGCCCCACCCTCAACCCTGCTGCCACACCCCACAGTTCATCAGCCCCCGAACCCCTCCCTCTTCTTCCTCCCTCATCGCCCCCACCCCCACCCCCACCCCTACCCCTGCTGCGCCACCCCACCCCCACAACTCATCGCCCCCCCAAACCCCTCCCTCTTGTTGCTCCCTCATCGCCCCCCCCCCCACCCTTACTACGCCACGCCCACGCCTCATCATCCCCCCCACACCACTACTAGCACCACCTATGTCTTTCTCCTCCTATGTCTCTGTCTCGCACCCACGACAACCACCAAGCTCCCTTCACTCTTGCCCTCTGGAAACCCATCACACCATCATTACATTTCTCCCTCAGCCCCTTCTCGAAAATCACTCCCTCTCTCTTACTTCATCGCCACCATTACATTCTTCCCTCATCCCCAAACAACGTCGCTTCCCCACACCTCAGTCCATCCTTCTCGAGTGTTCTCCTGCTTGTTTCGAAATCTTCCATGGCGGTGCACACGCGATATTGGTGTAAGGTAGAGGAGGTTACAGGGAGTACGAAGGCCGATGGGAGATGTCAGATTTTGAACTGATTTATGAGCAGGGAGGAGGAGGAAGACGGGTGGTATGATGGTCAATGGGTGGTCAGGTAGGGCAAAAGGAGAGGGATGATGGGAGAAAATTAAAAAACATCATTTTTCTTTTTTTCAAAAAAAAAAAAAAAAAACAGAAATTTGGATGAAAAAAATTAATTAATGTCACTTTTCTTTGTAAAACAATAGTATAGTGTCACGTTGTAGAAACCATTTTTTTCTTTCCACCATATAGAAATTCCCATAATTAAGGGCCACCATGTAGAATTTCCCTATTTAATTTTATAAATTTGGCATGGAACGAAAAAATTAACACACAACATGAAAAGCTCATTTTAAAATTATACAACACTTTTATACGTTCATACAACATGAAAAGCTAATATTCATACTTATTCATTTGCTTCCCGAACTTTCTCCATACATCCTGTACCAAGTCATCTTAAAGCTAATTATGAGTTTCTCTATGACGAATTCTAAACCTTACCTGTAAATACTCTTGCATTTCAGCTCGTCGTCCGGCGTTGTAGTACATATTTTTATTATAAGAGTCGGTTCACGAATAAGTGTAAAACGAGCTTGTAGCACTCTAAAAACACGTTCCACATCTTTTCTATAAGTCTCTTGATATTTAGAGAAAAGCTTTTCTTTAGCACCATGTGGGATACGAATGACTTTAACAAAAGCAGCCCATGGAGGGTAGGTTCCATCAGTAAGATAGTAGCATGTGTCATACCGACGACCATTTACCTCATAATTAACCGCGGGAGCCTGACCTTCTAAAATATCAGTGAACAATGGAGATCGGTCAAGGACATTCAATTCATTGCAAGAACCAGGCACACCGAAGAATGCATGCCATATCCAAAGGTCATACGATGCTACGACCTCTAAAATAATTGTTGATGTTCCATCTCTTTCGGTAAATTGCCCTTTCCATTCTTGAGGGCACTTTTTTCATTCCCATTGCATACAATCAATGCTTGCTATCATTCGAGGAAAACCACGTTCTTCTGCTACATGTAGTAGACGACGTAAGTTTGCTGGGTTTTGAGCTCTTAAATACGTTCGACCAAACACATCAATAACACCATTGACGAAGTGAGTAAGGCAACTTTTCACAGTACTTGCTGCCATTCACATATGTACTCGTCAACCTGGTCATATGCTGCACCATATGCTAAGATTCGTATTGCTGCAATACATTTTTGCAAGGTGGTCATTCCGAGCCTACCCGTTGCGTCAGGGTTTTGCTTGAAGAAAGAGTCCTTTGCCTGCAACTCATGAACGATACTAAGGAATAAGTCTATTCTCATTCGAAATCGGCGTTGAAAATGATCATCGCTGAATGTTTTTTCTTCAGGTGGAGCAAAGTAGTCCATCCACAACTGATTGGCACCTCGTTCACGTTCTCGCTCCCAATATTTTCTTTTACGCCTCAATTTTTCTGTACGTTTTCTTGCTAACATAGTCAATGCTTGCATATGGAGTAGTGAGCTTGGGGTAATGCAGTGATTAGGTTATCAACCATAGCAGTAAGTTGTGGTCTAATTTGTGAATTTGAATAAGAGAAATGGATGGATTCATTTTGGTTGTCTGTGTTAGACGAGTCAGATGAACTATATGAAATAGATTTTGAGCTTGAAGAGTAGGACATTGTAGTTTAGGATTTTCAAATTGTAATGGAAATAAGGTGTATGAATGTTCATCTGTAGTTACATGAAGGATATTTTGCAGGGATATGTGGAGTTACTTTACTATACAAATCTATTAAACTTCAAGCACCTTTGCATAATGACTTTAATACAATAGTGAAGTACAATAATTTAAACGTGATAATTGCATGCATTCAATTGACATAGACATATCACTAGTAAAAGTCAATGACTTTTAATACAATAGTGAAGCACACTAATTGACAAACCTAGTTAGATCACACTAGATTTTTGACTAATAAGCATGATCACACTAGAAAATTAAAAACCTTAAGAGCTCTACTAAATAATTCCGGCATATAATTTTGCCTTAAGGTCCTCCTCATGTTGTGTTAGTGATGATTTGCTTAGTAGCTTGTCTAAAATCATATACATGCGATCTTTCTCCTTTTGCAGTAGTTTTTCTCTTTTTCTTAGTTCCTTTTCCATTTCCAAGGCCATCTTCTTTTCCTCCATCTCACGTTGAATTTCTATTTCATGGATTTGTAGTTCTTTCATTGCATAAACTTGTTTGTTCGTATCACCTCCTCTTCATATAGACCGGCCTCAATTCTAGAATAAATTGGAGAATTCTTGATAGCCTGCTGTTATACACCTATCAAAAATAAAATCCTAACAAAACCTCCTAACAAAAAGTAAGGTTGAAATACATAGAGAGATTGTCGTTTTAATTTAACGCAATTTTCTGGTACTTTATTTAATGATCGCAAAAGAATATGAAATAGAGAAGATTTAGTTAGATCATAATTAGATGTTAGAGAGGGCTAGAGCAGTACTTTGACATCGATTTTATTCACCCTTTTTTACATATTTTTGTTGTTCTTTTGATATATATGATAGAATATGAAATATTCTAGATATTATGTGAATATATATCTTTGTGTATTTATGTAAAATAAGGATTCTCATAGCATTAGGCTGTATACCTATATACATTGATTAATGAGAATATCCTAAGACAGGGAGAATTACACAACTCTACATGGTATCAAGAGCCTCCTCTCTCTTCTAACCTTATTTTTTTCGGCCCCTACTCTCTTTATCACCGCCTACTGCTTCCCTTTCCTCCTCACCATGGGCGAAAATACTGAAGTCCCAAAACCCGATTCACCCCCGCAGGAGGGCGCGGAACAAGCTCCCAAGTATTTTGAGCAATTAAAGTATTATATTTGTTAGTCATAGCCGCATTCCAATGAGGGTCAAGCAAAGCTAATTTGGGATTTTTTGGAAGTGGGGAAGCTGACAAGGGGGGGGCTTGAGCTGTGAGTGTGAATATTTGTTTGGGCTTAAAAATCACACGGCTTGCACGAGTGATCGTGCGATGAGTGGTGGGCTATGGGGAAGGGGAGGGTACTGGGCTGGGCGGAAATGATCCAAAACGAATCATGGGAGAGGAAGGCGGGGAGGTAGTAGTTGGGCCAGGGGATTGGGCTAGGCCTGAGTGAGGCGCGCTGTGAGGAGGGGAGAGGGGGACAGACGCGGGCCGGGCCGGGCGGAGGCTCGGGACCGGGCCGGGCCGGGAAGCGATAGGAGAAGAGGGAAGAGCAGCTGGGGCTGGGCTATGGGCTGGATGAGCGTGGGCCTGGGCCATGATATATGGAGAGGGTGGATCATGGTCAAGAAAGGTGTAATCACTTGGGCTAAAATTTGTGAGATCAGCAAAGGGAAATTGGGTTCTCCACAAAAATGACATGCCTAAAGATGATAATTTTGTGAGTGGAAAGATCATAACATTTGTTCCCACGATGATTATCGGGAAAACCCAAAAAAATACATGGAGTGGAACGGGGTGAGAGTTTGTGTTTTGTGGTGGAGGAGAGTTTAGGATAGCATAGGCACCCAAAAACACGTATGTGATCATAGGAAGGCTTTTTGTGAAAGAGGGCTTCCATGGGCGTATGATTGTGGAGAGTGCGGCTGGGGAGGACATTGAGGAGGTAGGCACCCATAGTGAGAGAATGTTCCCAAAAAGAGGGGGGAAGATGCACATGGATGAGAAGGGTACGAACAATATTATTTGTGGTACGAATCATCCGTTCGGCTTTACCGTTTTGAGAGGAAGTACATGGACACGAGAAACGAAAAATGAGTCCATGGTTGGCACGAAACTGATGAAAAGGAGCATTATCAAATTCACGCCCATTATCACATTGAAAAGCTTTGATTTCTCTTTCGAATTGAGTTTTAACATAGTTGCGAAAATGAAGAAAAGTGGAGAAAGCTTGAGATTTATATTTGAGCGGAAAAATCCAAGTGAAGTAAGTGTAATCATCAAGTAAGAGAAGATAATATTTGTGACCAGATTTGCTTAAAACAGGAGATGTCCATATATCAGCATGAATAATATCAAAAGCAGTATTAGTATTATTCAATGAATGTTTAAATGGTAAGCGAATTGAACATGTTTGCCTAAAGGACAAGAAGGACATAAAGTATGATCAAACTGCTTAATACAAGAAATGTAATTATTATTCCTAAGAAAGCTAAAAACTGGACTGCCCGGATGTCCAAGCATGTTGTGCCAAGTGGAGGGAGAGACATCGGAAAGAGAGACCGAAGGTATGGCTGGAGGAGTGCGGGAGAAAGGATAGAGGTCCCCCACACTATTGCATCTCGTAAGAAGTGTCCTCGTGTTGAGATCCTTAATAGGAAGACCAAAAGGGTAAAACTCAATGGAGACATGATTATCAGTAACAAACTTACGAACAGAAATTAGATTGGTGATGATGTGAGGGGCATATAGGACATTTTGTAGTGTGAAGGGAGGATGGGGTAGGGGTATGGAAGTTGTGCCTGTACCCTTAATCGGAATGCGTGTGCCATTACCAATTAATATAAAAGGACAATTACTTGAAATAGAGAAATTTGAGAGATTACCCGGATTACTAGTGAGGTGAGAAGATGCTCCTATGTCCATGTACCATTGATCAGTGGGCTGTTGGAGTGTCATGGTGTTGTAGGCAGAACCGAGGTCAGTGAGATACATAGGAGCCCCATGGTCATATTGTAGCACAGAATAAGCATGCTGAGGAGGACCAAGCCGGCGTGGAGAAGGCCTAAGGATGTTGTTGGACGGGCGAGTGAAAGATTCATGCATGCTCCACGAGAACCCCATTTTGCTGCGCTAAAGCGCATCATTAGGTATGTCAAGCACACTTTGGACCACGATTTACACCTTTATCCTTCCCCTCCGAGTCGCTTGATTACTTATACTGATGCTGATTGGGGTGGTTGTCCTGATACTCGACGTTCTACCTTTGGTTATTGTGTCTTTTTGGGTGATAATCTCATTTAATGGTCCTCTAAACGGCAAGCTACTCTCTCCCGCTCTAGTGCTGAAGCAGAATACCGCGGTGTCGTTAATGTTGTCGCTGAGTCCTGCTGGATACGCAACCTACTATCCGAGCTTCATTGTCCTTTACGAAAGGCCACTCTTGTATACTGTGATAATGTCTCTGCTCTCTACCTTTCTAGCAACCCCGTTCAACATCAACGCACCAAACATGTTAAGTTGGACATTCACTTTGTTCGCGAGAAGGTAGCTCTCGGCCATGTTCGTGTCCTTCATCTGCCTTCTGCCTATCAGTATGCCGACATTTTCACTAAAGGTCTCCCTTGACAACTTTTCCTGGATTTCAGATCCAGTTTGAGCGTCCGCCCTCCTCCCGCTCCGACTGCGGGGGTGTGATAGAATATGAAATATTTTAGATATTATGTGAATATATATCTTTGTGTATTTGTGTAAAGTAAGGATTCTCATTGCATTAGGTTGTATACCTATATATATTGATTAATGAGAATATCCCAAGACAGAGAGAATTACACAACTCTACAATTTATGCATGCAAAGACAAACCAGTTCAGGAAGTACACTTGCTTGCAAACCATATACTTCTACAATTCTACTATAGATTACAAAATGCAGATCGCTAAGAAAAAAAGGCTTGCAGAACCTATGACCTGATAATTAAATAGGTCAATTGGTTCGGTTTGGGGTATTGATAAATCATTTTTATATAGAGTTTTTAGGCATATTTAGGTTGCATTATTAGAGCATATTAGTTCATATAGTTGCATTTTAAGTGTCATTAGCATAAATTATCTATTATGTGCTCTATTACGCTTCGTTTGTGGTTTTGTTAATGTTTCAGGTAGTTTCATAGCTATTTGGACGCTTTCGAAGCAATTTTGGATGAATTGAATAATTCTTGTGATGGGAGTTGATGAATGGCGGCTTTTGATCGATGAATTTATGTTCATGCATGCTTCTCTTATTCCTTATAATCATATTAAGTGAAGTATCTTCCATGAGGATCGCGGCATATCTTTCGAGAGTGAATTTGAGTTGAAAACGAAGAAATGCTTTAGTTCCGAAGTGATAATAACCGACACATGTTCATTCTTTTGATCATAACTAGAGTTATACAGATCGGATTGAAGTGATTCAAGTTGATTTTCAAACAAGACTTTAAGATCTTCGTAACAATAGGTCACATGCCCATAGACGATGCCTAGAACTCGAGATACAGCCTTCGAAAGTTGGCATTGCGAATCTGCCCTTGAACCAGCAGCGCCCAACGGGTTGCTTCTTCTCTTGCGACTGCATTGTTGCCTGGCCCGCTGGCTAGCCATCGCCCAATGGTCGGGCCTCGACTCGCCTAAGTGGTAGACGCGAGCTCGTGGTCGTTTTCGCTACTATCGTCCAATCATCGAACTTCTTTTATTAGTTTATTTTCTTATTTTCTTTTCTTTCACTCATTTAGAGATTAGATTAGAGGCAAATATAAAAGGGAGATTCATTTTATTTCTCCCTCATGCTTTTATTCCTAAAAACTCTAGTATTACGTTTATTCTTCATCTCTTTCCTTGGAACCCTAGTTTTTTGCTTTTCTTCCATTAATACAAGGTCTAGAGATATTTTTGTAATATCCCGAATTTTCAAAGATTATTTTATTATTTATTAAGGTTTAATATTATTTCCACTTAAAATTTATTTTATGATAATGCGGTTTTATTTGATAACTATGTTAATTAAAATAATGATTTCATTTAGTTTTGATTTATTTAACAAGTTTAAAACAACTCATTTACTTGTTTTATTATTCATTTCATTATTTCTAATTATTTAAACTCTTTATTTTTTGTTGTGGGTATCTTTGTACATGTGTCCATCCATTTGTAGCAATCCAAACCCAAATACCAAGTCCATAACCCATATGCCTTTTAGCCAAAAAGAAAAAGCAAAAATAAAAACAAAAACAAATAAAAAAAAGAGGGTGAAAACAGTTTTCACCATCTTCCCTCCCCTCCCTTCCTTTGTTCCTGATTTACAGCACATAAGAGCCAATTTTTCAACAAAAATTGCAGCCTTTGACAGTAGGAAAATTGAATTTCAGTCCACAAATATCAGATTTTAGGGACAAATTTTCAAAGAGCTACCACCATAGCCCTCACACCTCACCTCCACCATTAATGGAGCTTGACCAAAGCTCAAGATTTCTGACCAATCTCCTCTATAAATACTGAACCTTATTCACTAATTTGCTCAAGCAAACAATTCAAAAAGGTTTGCTTCAATTCCTTTCTATTCTTCCTAAATTTCTGATTTTTGGTTTTGAAACTGAATAAATTAAATATAAAACCCACCATTAACAATTTTCCTGTTCCTTTAAACCACCACACCACCGGAAATCACCGCACCACACTGAACCACCAATCGAACCACCAAGCCGCGACAACCGCCAGCTCCTATTCTCCCCTCCGCGGCGCCTCTGCTGCGTCCCCTGCAACCCGCGCCAGCCGCCACCGCACACCACCTGATTTCGACCTGCCTGACCCACCCTCCTGCCCGAATTCCGTTGCCTGAACATAGGCCGTGCGCCGGCCAAAACTCCACCATCTCCCCCTGCTTCGAGCCCCTCTGTTTTCCCTCCCTCCTTGTTCGTTCTTTTTTTTTTTGGGATGAAGGAACTGATTCCTTGAATCAGTACAAAGAAAGAAAAATCCTTTCCTCTTTCCTTTTACTTGTTACTTTTAAAACAAAAACCTTTGACTTTCCTAAATTAGCCTATCTTATTAAGTTAGTATATTTAGTTTAAGTTAATCTTTTTTAACTTGATAATATTTTTTTAATTTTCTAAAATATAATAAGGAGTATAATGAAGTTAATTTTCTATGTTTAAAATAATTGTTTAAGTTATTAAAAAATAACTTGAAGTAATTTTGTGAGTACTTAAAATGATTTCATAAATGATTTAATAACCATAAACTTTGATTTCTAAACTTTCTTAAAACCATTAAGAATTTCTTTAAGTTAATTGAATTATTTAAATTGTTTATTTTATATATAAAAAGGGGTTACTTAGGTAACTAACTTAGATCTCGTTAATATCTATTGTAGACTCCGATTGCGTAGACGAGAAATATCAAGAGTGTTAATCCGTTCGTGAACTTAACTTTTGGGCACACGTCACGAGGTAATCTCCAATGTCCATCTAAACGTAGACCCCAATGTGATTATGTGATTTAGAATATGGATTTGAATATGGTTTATAGTTATGGATTATGCACGACGAATGAGTATGACAAATGAAATGACTTGTATAACGGACGATATGACAATGATGATTATTATTATAACATTGTTAACGCCGTCAATAATAGCAACTTAATCACTAATCTTTTATTCTTGTGATCAACATCGCTTAATGTCATTTATTATTATTATTATTATTATTATTATATTATTATTATTATCATTATTATTATTATTATTATTATTATTATTATTATTATTATTATTATTATTATTATTATTATTATTATTATTATTATTATTATTATTATTATTATTATCATTATTATTATCATCATCATCATCATCATCACTATTCTTACCATTTATAGTATTACTGTTACTAAGATGATTGTTATCGTTACTATTAATATTGAAGTCATGAGTGTAAGTTGGAAATTATCAAGAACATGTGATAATTGGATGATTATGAGTTAATCAATGTAACCAAGTGACGGTTATGATAATGAATACGAATGGGCTCTCGGATTAAGCTATGTATGAATTGAATTCTGGATTTGGAATAAGTGTATGTATTCACTCTTGATTAAATGAATTGACGCATATGTGTACATGTGATATGTGACGACTTGAATTAAAAACTATTAATCACTTAAAGTGAAATATCGGAGGGAAATGATGAACAGGTTGCCCTGTATGGGAGGTCCAGCGGCCACCTACAGGTTATCTGGTTACTATGCTGATTTTCTGTTACTTGTCTTCCTTCTATCTTGTTGTGATCCAAGTAGAAGGGGTGTGCACACTAGGGACTCTGTTATTATGGCCATTATGTTATCCTTAGGTGGTCACAGGGGATTGACCCCGGCCTACAATGTTGAAGTAAGTGGTTACAGGGGATTGACCCCGGCTTACTGGCGTTCTCTTTCCTCTCCTTAAATAATTGAATTAATTATGTGATTATTCATTGTATATATATATGTGTATGTGTGCTATGCTTTCTAACCCTATTAACCTACTATTTTACAAAGTATTTTCAACTTAGGTAATTTACGGGATGGAGTTGGAATTACTCAGTTTTTTCTGATTTTTGGGAGCTTGTCTCTCTTGTTTCTTTTCAATGTATTTGTGCAGGTGGGTGATCGACGGGGAACAAAGGGAGATCATTTAGAGTTGTCATCCACTTAGCTTATGTTTTAGCTTCCGCTGGAACTTTGAAACACTTGAGTAATTAGTAATATTTAATGAACATTTTACTTGGTTGTAAGGATTAATTTATTTGAATTTAGTATGCTTTATGCTTTAACCTAGCCTTGCAATTATTTCCAAGGAGATAAGTGCGGCAGTAGCACACCCGTTGAGTCGAACCCTCGTGGATTTTCCCCCATCTCGAGTTTTATTAAATGAAAAAGGGTTCGGGTTGGCGGGGGTGTTACAATTTTCCATTGTTTTTTTCTTCATTAATAATTGCTATTGTCTTTCTCTTTATTATTGTAGTTTGTTATTATTGTTTTCATTATTACTCATTCATGAATTCTAGGTTAATTATTGATTTTGCTCTAGTTATTTCAATTATGAGTGAGTAGTCTCTTTTCTTGGGCAAAGTGAGGGAAACCATGTTTATATCATGATGTTTATACTTTGAAGTCGATTGATTTATGAACTAGAGTTGTGAGTAATTCCAATTGATAAGTTTTAATAGTTTGATTCTTGTAATTGGCCAATATCAAGAGTTAATTAGTTTGCTAATAGGAATTAGAGTTGAAAGATCATATTCTTAGAGTCTTCATTACAATTGGCAATTCTGAATATGTTAGCGATCGTACTGCATAGGTTGAATTGAAAGTGTTAATACCCGATCGAAGGATTAACCATTCCTTTAATTACTCACCCTCTAGTTTATTTGTTATTAAATTGATTCGTATTCATAGATTGGTATAAGCATAGTGGATCGAACGTATACCCTAGACTTTTAATTTATTGATTAAACCAACATTTTGATATTACTTGCTTCTAGTTTAGTTATTATTCAAATCAAACATTCGTTTTCCTGAGATAGTTGATTATAATTTAGCGGAAATTGATAGAAATCCTCTCCCTATGGAATCGACCCGTATTTGCTAAGTCTCTGCTAACAACAGACACCGTGCACTTGCGGTATTAGTTTTTAAACTCATCAAGTTTTTCGCGCCGTTGCCGGGGAGACGGCTATATTTTTTTGGCTTTTGTTCTTGGTTAAACTGAACTGTATATAATTTTGATTTTTTTACATACTTTTTTCTCTCTCTTTTAGTGTGTTGTCATGGAGTGGTGTAATTATAATTCACTTGGGGAAGTTCATTCTACTTCTCAAGGGCAGTATGATTATTCTGGGTATTATAATGCGAATGATTATGTGTTTGATGTATCATATGATTATCAAAATTCACAAAATTTGTGCATGAATTCCTACGAATATTCTCATTATCGTCATGAGTCTTATGTGTATAATTTTACCCCTTGTTACCAACCTGAAGTCAATGATTATGCTCAACCCAAGTTATCTGAGCGTCAGGAACTTTATAATATGATGCAAGCGTATTTGTTAAACAAAATGAAGAATTAAATGAATTGGCGCATGGTTACCAAAACATGGCAAAATCTATCGAGTTACTTGTTGTGTAGCAATCTACTAACCAACAGGTCATACTTGATGATACTGTTATTAGTGTTGAGAATTATACTTCAGAGGAGAAAGGGGTTGATTTCACTCATGATAATTTAGTAGAAGGTAAGGGTGTAATTGGTAAAGTTGGTAGTGAGTGTCGTTATGTCGATGGATCCATAGTTGAAAGTGAAGTGTCTAACACTTATTCGATAAACCTTTCTTCTACATATGAGCCTCAAGACATTTCACTTCTCTTACATCCCCCGTCATGCTTTCCCGACACCCCTTTGAATGAAAGTACAATAGAGGAAAATATCTTTCCATCTCTTTACGATTCCGATTGTGAAGATTGTTGGAACGATGTTGTAGATGTAATGGAGAAGAATGAACCATTAGTTGTGGAGTCTATAATTGAAAAATCATTGGTGGTGGAACTTTTGGCTGAAGAATCTTGTATCGAAAAGCTCATTAGTGAGGGTGAAATTGTAGGTAAAAGCATTATTGTTGAGCCTACCCCACCTTTTCCATATGTCCATTCTTTATAGAGGCTTGATCTTTGTCCTTCATGCCTTATGTTAAACTCTCCGTACTTTCTACAGAAATCTCCATTGCATGATACATTAGGCCAAGTCAACCTTGATGCTCAGTTTGAAAGGTTTGAATTGCCTAAGGCACAATTAGAGGGAAGCTGTAAATATTCTAGTTTTTCCTTTTCTTTTGATTTTTCTTCTTCTTCTAGTTCTTTTTCTTTTGATTTTATTAACTCTTCTAATTCATCTTATGCCCTATTTTTTAATAATCATGTGCTTGTTTTCAAGCCATATGTAGTGTCGAATGACATGTTTGCAGGGGCATTTGACAAGTTACTCAAGGCGTTGGATAGTTTCTTGATTAATGATGACTTGAGTAGGGTCGTGTGAACCTTAAAAATCAGGTCTTATCGGGAGGCAACCCGACTTTTTTTCATTTTTTTTAGGTTTGACTAACTTTGCTAATGTGTGAAGTCTTTTGCTAGGTACAAGCATAGCCAAGTTTTTTTGGCTAAGTTTCACTGCCTCATTACAACTGTCGCTTGTGGTGGAGGTGTCGATGCCTTTTGACACTCCCTTTGATTACCCACCTGTTTTGTAAGTTGTATCTTTCCCTTATTTAATTCCTCTTTGTTCACATTGAGGACAATGTATCATTCAGCTTGGGGGAGGATGTTTGTCATCATTACTTAGCGCATGTTTGTTGCATTTAGAGTAGTTTTTTATTACTTTCATAGGATGTTGCAAGGTTTGTACCACTCACTAGGAGTGGGAGTTTACGTGCAACCAAAAATATTGTACTGCTTTCTTAGTTGCGTTAGCATATTTCATCTCATATTAGACTTCATCTCTCATTTTAATTGCATCTACATATGGGTTATTGCTAGCACTAATTGAGAACCTTGCTGATATTTTACTACAATTACTAGCATAATTCATCTTGTTCATGATTCTTCATAGCATGATTGTTTTGCAATTGATTTTTTGTGGTACGATTGATTGATCTCTCTCTGGCTCAATTTACCTTTACTGTGCACACACTTAACCTAAGTGAGCTTTTGTGCCTGATAAATTGACGTATCTATGTCAATCCTGTTATTTCATGTGTGATTAGTTCCTCAGTTCTGGCATTGATCTTGATTTTGACTTGGTACTCCTTGATTTTTGATAGAGCATACATTTTGACATGATTGAGGCATTTTTATTTCGTGATCTTAGCTCCAGAGTATTCTTGTGTTCATATTATCTTTCCTCTAGCCCCTCTGAGCCTTTCTGACTGTCTTTGTTCTATACCTACATTACAAGCCATTAGCCTCATTTGATTCTTGTCCTAAGCCTAACTTGGGGGAGCGAGTATTAGTTTTGGTTCGGTTTGTATTGAATTGAAGTGCTCTATTTGTGGTTTAGAGGGATGGAAAGTATGTTTAGTGAGCTTGGAAATTAATTAAATGTTTGAAAAAAAAAAAAAAAATGAAAAAAAAGTGAAAATGAAATGAAAAAGAAGTGAAAAAATAAATGAGAATAAAGTGAAATGATAAGGGTTACTATTGAATTTCTTGAATCGAAAAAGTTTGGTTATTCTTGGAGATTGTTGGTTGTTGTGCGGAGTTGTTGTGACCTTTCTTGGTCATGTTTTCAGTTATATGATGCTCCCCCTTCTTGATTTTTCCACCACAATTCCCAAATTACTTTCCATACCTTTAACCTCTGCCCCATTACAACCATTAAAAGTCCTCTTGATCATTGTGTATTGTAATGTTGAGTATTAAGTGAGTCAAAAAGTCAAAGTTAAAGAGTATAGGTTTTATCTGGGTCGACTTGATTTAGGTTGAGTGTCATTATTTACTCCCTAAACACATGAGAGATTAGAGTGCACATAACTATAGTGAGGTCGGAATAGTTCGGTTAAGTCCAGTTTGGGAGAGATGGTTTGTGGTATGATTGGAGAGTTGATTGTGTTACATGACATGTTATGCGGCTTTGTTCGGGTTTGTTTCGATGCTTGGCTTGTGTAGTGATTATATCTCTCGTGCTTTCAATTGAGTGTTTGGTCCTATCGTAGTTTCATTTTGTAGGTCATCTTTCTTTTCCAATGTCTATATCTTATTGCATGGGGACAAGCAATGGTTTAGCTTGGGGGAATTTGATAAATCATTTTTATATAGAGTTTTTAGGCATATTTAGGTTGCATTATTAGAGCATATTAGTTCATATAGTTGCATTTTAAGTGTCATTAGCATAAATTATCTATTTTGTGCTCTATTACGCTTCGTTTGTGGTTTTGTTAATATTTCAGGTAGTTTCATAGCTATTTGGACGCTTTCGAAGCTATTTTGGATGAATTGAATAATTCTTGTGATGGGAGTTGATGAATGGCGGCTTTTGATCGATGAATTTATGTTTGTGCATGCTTCTCTTATTCCTTATAATCATATTAAGTGAAGTATCTTCCATGAGGATCGCGGCATATCTTTCGAGAGTGAATTTGAGTTGAAAACGAAGAAATGCATTAGTTCCGAAGTGATAATAACCGACACATATTCACTCTTTTGATCATAACTCGAGTTATACAGATCGGATTGAAGTGATTCAAGTTGAGTTTCAAACAAGACTTGAAGATCTTCGCAACAATAGGTTACATGCGTACAGATGATGCCTAGAACTCGAGATACAGCCTTCGAAAGTTGACATTGCGAATCTGCCCGTGAACCAGCGCCCAACGGGTTGCTTCTTCTCTTGCGACTGCATTGCTGCCTGGCCCGCTGGCCAGCCAGCGCCTAATGGTCGGGCCTCGACTCGCCTAAGTGGTAGACGCGAGCTCGTGGTTGTCGTCGCTACTATCGTCCAATCATCGAACTTCTTTTATTAGTTTATTTTCTTATTTTCTTTTCTTTCACTCATTTAGAGATTAGATTAGAGGCAAATATAAAAGGGAGATTCATTTTATTTCTCTCTCATGCTTTTATTCCTAAAAACTCTAGTATTACGTTTATTCTTCATCTCTTTCCTTGGAAACCTAGTTTTTGCTTCTCTTCCATTAATACAAGTTCTAGAGGTATTTTCCGTTGTTTTCTTCTTCATTAATTATTGCTATTGTCTTCCTCTTTATCATTGTTGTTTGTTATTATTGTTTCCATTATTTATCATTCATGAATTCTAGGTTAATTATTGATTTTGTTCTAGTTATTTCAATTATGAGTGAGTAGTCTCTTTTCTAGGGCAAAGTGAGGGAAGCCATGTTTATACTATGATGTTTATACTTTGAAGTTGATTGATTAATGAACTAGAGTTGTGAGTAATTCCAATTGATAAGTTTTAATAGTTTGATTCTTGTAATTGGCCAATATCAAGAGTTAATTAATTTGCTAATAGGAATTAGAATTGAAAGATCATATTCTTAGAGTCTTCATTACAATTGGCAATTCTGAATATGTTAGCGATCGTACTGCATAGGTTGAATTGAAAGTGTTAATACTCGACCGAAGGATTAACTATTCCTTTAATTACTCACCCTCTAGTTTATTTGTTATTGAATTGATTCGTATTCTTAGATTGGTATAAGCATAGTGGATCGAACGTATGCCCTAGACTTTTAATTTATTGATTAAACCAACATTTTGATATTACTTGCTTCTAGTTTAGTTATTATTCAAATCAAACATTTGTATTTTTGAGATAGTTTATTATAATTAAGCGGAAATCGATAAAAATCCTCTCCCTGTGGAATCGTCCCGTATTTGCTAAGTCTCTGCTAACAATAGACACCGTGCACTTGCGGTATTACTTTTTAAACTCATCAGGTATAAAAGTTTTGAGCTTTTGGGTTGGGTTACACACATGTTTATAATCCAAAACTTTTGTGTTCGAGTTGACCCAATGAGTTAAGGGAAATTAGGACGTCCTTTGTGCTTTTCTTTTCCAATGCAACATATATTCCAATATATATACACAATATACAACGTAACATTTCATAAGTAATATAATGTATCAAAGCCAACTCTTAAATAAAATGAAGCTAAAACGATAGTAATCAATAAATAAAAAACAAGAACAATCAACATAAATATTTAATGGATTCACTAATAATGCCTAATTAGCTAGGAGAAAATCAAATTTGTTAGAGTTTCTTGATAAGGGAGTACATATTACATAATTTGCGTCTGAATGATATAGCTAGGAGTTCATATGTTATTCCTTAAAACATAATCTCGTTAGCTCATTAATACAGACCAAAAATAGAAGGCAGAACATATAGGAATGATCCCCAAATAACACGTTACTGCTAAACCAGGATCCTTCGCCCTTGGACCTTGACTTTCCCCTAGATTCAAGCTAAACATCCCAACAAATGATTTATAAGTCTAATTAAAATATATATATATATATATATATATATATATATATATATATAGGATCCACTGAAAACTAACCTTAAGCTGAAAACTGAAAACCGACCTTTTGCTCATTTTGCATATTTTTGCTCATTTTATGTTTTTTGCTCATTTCATGTTTTTGCTCATTTTAAGAAACTTTTGCTCATTTTAGCAAACTTTCGCTCATTTTACGAAGTTTTTGCTCATTTTACAAACTTTTGTTTATTTTATGTTTTTTTGCTCATTTTATGATTTTGCTCATTTTTAAAACTTTTGCTCATTTTACAAATTTTTGCTCATTTTATCGTTTTGCTCATTTTAAGAAACTTTTTGCTCATTTTATGTTGCAGTTTTCAGTTTTCAGCATAAGGAGTGGTTTTCACGTGATCATATATATATATATATATATATATATATATATATATATATATATATATATATATATATATATATATATATATATATATATATCATTTTATTTTTGAAGGCATATATAATGAAAGGGTAATATATATCGTATTTAAATCAATGATATTAATTGTTTCAAATATTTTTTGCTAAAAAATTTTGTATTCCCATTTGCTATAAAAAAAATGTAACGACTTTTGGGTAAAAGAAAAGTTGAGTTGGTTTTACCCCAAGAAGTAATGAGTTGTTCGAGTTCTGAATTTCTGATTAATTCGGGTAACACCATTTTGTTTAAGGCCTTTTTTCCGAGTTGAGTCAGATGAATTTTGACATTTCTAAGACTTTGTTCTTTCGAGCACAATTTCAGTTCAGTTCAATTTAGTTAAGCTCTCTCACTTCAATTGATTTCATTTCAGTCCAGTCCAGTTCAACTACTTTCCTCTCATAGTTTCAATTCAGTTTAGCTTATTTCAGTTCAGTTCAGTTCAATTCATCCAGAAATAACAGGGCCTAAGCGTTATTTTCACCTTAGAAATTTTTTTCAGTCATGTCTATTTAGGTCTAGTCAAATTAGGTCTAATCAAAGCTAATCAGATAAAATCAAGTGCAAGTGTAAGATGAAATAATTAAAATTGATAAAATCTGCTTCCTCCGTTCCGAATTAAATGTAACAATTCCACTTTTTCACTATTCATACTTTTCACTTTGACTAAGATTTGTGATTTATACATAATGAAAAACATAGTCAAGTGGGATCTTGTTAGATTCGTCTCGTGAGTACTTTCATAAAATGTAATTTTCATAATTTTTACTTATATGTAATTATAGATATTTATGGTCAAAATAATGTATCGGCATGCGTAAAAGTGGATTTGTTGCATTTAATTCGAAACGGAGGAAGTATTAAATTCCGATGAAAAAACACACCATAGTACCTTTCTTTTTTTAATTTCTTTTTCAGAAAAAAATCATTACACCTCAATAAATTAATTTTTGATGGGAACATAACACACATGGGACACTTTGTCGCCGTACTATTTGAATAAAATTAAGAATTTATTACTTCCTCCGTTTCGAATTAAATGCAATAAATCCACTTTTTCACTATTTACACTTTTCACTTTGACTAAGATTTCTGATTTATACATAATGAAAAACATAGCCAAGTGGGATCTTGTTAGATTCGTCTCGTGACATACTTTTATAAAATGTAATTTTTATAATTTTTACTTATATGTAATTATAGATATTTGTGGTCAAAATAATGTCCCAGCATGCGTAAAAGTGGATTTGTTGGGTCCGTTTTGTTCAACTTATTTTAACTTATATAAGATTTTATAAGATAATATAAGATAAGATAAGATAAGATAAGATAAGTTAAGATCAGATAAGATAAGATAAAATAAGATGTTAGACACACTCAATAAAATATCTTATAAGATAAGATAAGATAAGATAAGATAAAATAAGATAAGGTAAGATAAGATAAGATAAGATCAGATAAGATTTTATAAGATCTTATAAGATAAGATAAGATAAGATAAGACAAAATAAGATAAGGTAAGATAAGATAAGATAAGATCAGATAAGATTTTATAAGATCTTATAAGATAAGATAAGATAAGATAAGACAAAATAAGTTGAACAGAACAAACCCTTAATTCGGAACGGAGGAAGTATAAGAATTCAGCACATACTATTTCAAGAATCCTATATTATACTCCTAACTAAGGCTATGTTTAGTTCACCTGAAATTTTCTTACCTGAACTTATCTGATCTGATCTGAACTTATTTTTTCTGATCTGATCTGATCTAATCTAATCTGATTTGAACTGATCTGATCTGATCTGATCTTATCTTTTACAAAACATATTGCTACTAATATTATTATTACTTTGTATTTCATTACTAGTATTACTATTACTATCATTTTATTACTATGCACAACTTTCAATAATAATAATAATAATAATAATTCTATAATAATAATATAAAATAATAATAATAATAATAATAATAATAAAAATAATAATATAGATAACATAATAATAATAATAATAATAATAATAATAATAATAATAATAATAATAATAATAATAATTATTATTATTATTATTATAGCATAATTAGTTTTTTTTTTTTTGAAAAAGAACACATTAGTATATGAACATACAATTAAAAATTAAAGACTAAGGACTCTTGGATCCAATGGTATGGCTTCTTACCTCCCACACGGGAGACCAAGGTTCAAATCTTGGTGGAAGCATATACTTCAATATTGTTGTGGGTGGGGGAGGGGGGTTGGGGCTTCTTGGGTCTTTAGGTGAGTGACCCTGTGCAAAGGCAGCCCAGAGAAAATTCATCTTACCACGGGGTTCCCGAAAGGGGCCCAAAAAAAACAAAAAAAAAACACACATTTTAGGTAAAAAAAACATATTGTTCATGGTCAAGAAAAAAAATTGTTCATGTTCAAGGTCCGTTAATAATAAGAATTTAGGTAGTAATGAAAAGAACATATAATGATATTAAAAAAAGAACATATACTGAAAGAGCATACAAGATCTATTTAAAAAACACATTTTAAAAATAAAAGATAGATGCTATTTTTATAATGATGACATGTTTGGATTTAACTAACAACATGTTCTTTGTTATATCAATAAATTGTTCTTTTTTATTATAAATAAACCTATAAATATATATAATCATATGATCTAGAACAAAATGATTAAATATTCTTCTTATATCGTTGTCTTGTTCTATATAAACTTTGTTTTTAAAGATAAGTTGAAATCCTTTGTAGGGAAAATTTTGAACGTGATGACAACACCATTAGGTTATCCCATGCTACTCATGTTTTATATCAACTAGTAATATATAATTTATATTATTCTACCAAAATTGTTTTAAAAAATAAACATCATATACTATTGTCATGTTCGTTACATGTACAACATCAAAAAGAACATCACATATCAAAATTATTAATTAGATAAAATATAAAAAAAGAACACGTACAAATGCCAAAAGAACATTCTTATTCTTGAACACAAATAGCTTCAAATAGTGACATCAATGACATTTATAATAATAGCAATGACATTTACCAATATTAATAATTAATAAGTACAACAACGACAATAATAATAATCTTTTTGAACAAATGTACTAGTAAATAGTAATAGTAATTGTATAATAATAATAATAATAATCATAATAATAATAATAATAATAATAATAATAATAATAATAACATAACAATAATAGCATTAGTAATACTAATAATCATAATAATCATGATAATAATAACAATAATACTAAGTTTTTTTTTTTGAGAGAAATAATACTAAGTTTTTAAATATAAGCATAATCCGAATTTATCTGATCTGATCCGGTCTGATCTGATCTGATCTGAAATAAGCAAAAATAAGGTGAACTGAACATAGCCTAAGAGTAATAGTAAGATTCTGGTGCTTGTCCCATATACTATAACAATAAAAATTTATCTGTACGTAGATTAATTATCATGCAGGTCGCCTGTCATTTCTTAACACAAATTGATTATCTTTGTTTAATAATCTCTATTATATAAGTGAAGGGGGGAGGAAGATGGTGTCCTCTTACAAAAAGTCTAATATATGCTTAATGATTTAAATTGTCATATAATATTAAATAGTCTTTTCTTCTTCCTACTTGCCATATATATTGAACAAGTTAATAATGGGATTGAATTTCAAATTTCAATTAAATATTAAATTAAGGAGAATGATTTCCTCTTCTTAAATATGTGTGAAAAACTCTGATAAAGAATTAAATTGACAATATAACTTGATTGAAACAATCCGTACAAAAAATAAAAACTGAATTTCATATTAATAATTATAATGATAATATTTTAAAATCTAAATGTTGATTATTATTCGGTAATCTCTATTATATAAATCAAACTCTTCCACTTTATTAATATTCAACGATTGAATCCAATACACAAATTCTTTCACTTTATTTGAGCACAAGCTTTCTTCTGCTTTGTATTTCCTTTACTTATATAATAGAGTTTTGAATAATGATGAACAAATAACTAAAAAAACCAACGAAACATTTATTTAAGAAAAACATATTAAAAAAAAAATTATAAATATTTGTTCGAATCAATTTTTTTGTAGCACTGATAAATAACTAATTGAGAAAAAGAATGTTAATATGACACGCACGCATAGCGTGCAAAAAATACTAGTCATTTGAAAAAGAGAAGGGAGGATCAAAGGAAAATACAGGGAAGTATCTCTCAATCTTTGAATGAATTCCTAAAATAATCGCCAAAAAATATCAAAAATATTTCGTGCCCCTCAACTACACTTGACATAAAATGCAAATCTAGTATACACATAATACATATCCAAAATAGAAAGAGTCACGTAAAACAAGAGCAAAAAATAAGAAATATACCAAATATTTCAATAAAATCCTAAAATAAATCGTCTCAACTATAACAGCGCACCTAATATGCTTCCGACCTTTCAGCCATCATCACCATTCACCACCCCTCAACTCTTTTTAAGTCTTAACCACTCTCACTTTGACATTCAACCTTTCTCTTTATATTCTCAAACGAAGATAACTTCCACATTCATCATTCTCCTTTTCTCTCTCACTTACTTCAATGGCGATCAACTACAGCTTCTTTTTCCTCTTGTCATCCTTCTTGTTATTAGGTATTGACTGTTACATTCTTCTTTTTTATTAATAATTTTAGTAATCTTTCCCTTGCTAGTAAAGTTTGTTAGTTTCACTTGAATTTGTCTCTTTTGTCCTCTAGATTTGATATATGTTGTGATATTATTGTAGACGTTGTTTTACTTATTTACATACGTATAATTTTTTTCACTCAGAAACTTTTATTATGACACATTCGAAAGTTATACGCCATCTTGCTTGTTGGGTTTACCGTTTATATATGATGGTAATCAATAACATAAGGCGGATTATAATTTAGGGAAATTCAGTAATGTATGTAAATTAAAGTTGAGATTGATCTTATAAATTAGAGTTAGGCTATTTGGAGAACTTTTCTAATAAAGAGTGACGGGTTGTTTTATTACTCAAATTTATTGTTATTAAGACGATGTAGAAAGTTATTTATATTTTTTTTTTTTTTGAAAGAAAGATAAATTTCATTAAATGAAGGCCAAACGGCATCTACAATAAGTATTAAAGAAAAACAAGATATAATCAGACAAGATCAAATCAAATTCGTCTTCTAAGAAACTACAATGAACCGGATCGAGCAATACAATAGCCCCTTGTATTTCTTGAATCATGCAATATTGATGGGGAAGTCTATCATTCGACATAGTTTGGGGAAGAAAATTCTTGATTTAACCATGTTGACCGCTTCGAATTTCCAATACGATGTTGATGGTCTTGAACTTCAACCAATAGGAACAATCTCTCATACCAAATTTTAAACTTCCACGTGGGAAGAGACTAGAACTAAACTCCAAACTCCTATAAGAGGAGAGAAAGAACCCAAAAATTGGGTAGAAAACTCTCAAAAAGAGAGAGAATGGAAGATTATTAATAACAAAAACAATAAAAACTAGAAGAAAAAAGAAGAATTGGGGGCTTACCACCATCGAAAGGATGATGGCAGCCCCAAACTAGAAGAAAAGGATTAGGGTTTTTTTTGGAGGAAGAGAAGAGAGGGGAGAGGAGGAGGCTAGGGTTTTAGAAAGTTATTTATATGATTGTAAATTTGTGTGTAGTCCGCACAAACCGCATTGATGTTGTGAAAAACCATAATGACTAATAAACTCTACATATGCAGGTGTTTCAACAAAGAGAACATCAGGGACTATATTCACTCTCCTGAACAACTGCCCATACACCGTCTGGCCCGGCACGCTGTCTGGAAACGGGCCAACACTCGCTGGGGAGGGAAACTACATACTGTCCCCAGGAACATCAATGCAACTCAATCCTCCAGTAGGCTGGTCGGGCCGATTCTGGGCCCGAACAGGCTGCAATTTCGACACCAACGGTGCAGGAACATGCTCCACTGGCGACTGCGGTGGGCTACAATGCATCGGTGGCGGTGTCCCACCCGTGTCGCTGGCGGAGTTCACCCTTAATGGTGCAGGTGGACAAGACTTCTACGACGTAAGCCTAGTAGACGGGTACAATGTTGGCATTGGTGTCAAGCCAACAGGTGATGGTGCATCAGGTAACTGTCAGTACGCAGGGTGTGTGACTGACCTCAATGCATCGTGTCCGCCCGAGCTACAAGTCAGGGACTCGAACGGGGGCGTGGTGGCTTGTAAGAGCGCGTGCGCTGCTTTTAATAGTCCGGAGTATTGTTGTACAGGTGATCATGGGAGTCCGCAAACGTGCTCGCCTACGCAGTACTCGGAGATGTTTAAGAACGCGTGTCCAACGGCTTACAGTTATGCTTACGATGATGCGTCTAGCACTTGCACTTGTACTGGCTCTGACTATATCATCACTTTCTGCTCATCAGGCGCGTGATTCGTCACAAGTTATCTGTCTGAAATCATTTTTTTTTTTTGCTTTAGAACTTTTAAAATTAATGTAGTAGGAAGCAACAAATTGATTGGATGAACTAAGTAGTTTTAATTCTTTCTTTTTATTAGTTCTTAAAGTACTATATGGATTCATAGTGATTAGGACTTAGGAGTGTTTTGTTGTTTTTGTTTTTCCAGTCTAGTATATTTGGAATCGCATACTTTATTTCTTATAAGTCGTGTGTTTAAAATATTAGAATCACATCATATATAGTCTAATCTAATTTTATTGTTTGAAAACCATGTATGTTGAGAGCTCTACAAACCTCCAATCTTCAGCTCATATATGCAAATCCTGTCAAAAAATGTAAAAACTCTTATTTTTGGCAGTTGGCCCTTGCAAGACCAAAAAAAGAAAAAATAGTCACCTTTTTACTAGGTACTTAAGCAGATATGATCCGATTTAAAGCAATACTCTTATTATATTGATATTGTATGGGTATTACCCAAGTAGGTTAGCGGACCCCAGTAAGGGGTCCGCGAACGCCTTATCGGACGCGAATACTTTAAATGTCGCCCACAACTCTATCAAGTCAGTACATCAACATGGTCCGACAACGTTGGCGGTTGCCCAACAAGACAAAATAAGGGAATCTTCCCAACTGTCAGAAGCACCACAACCGTACACGTGTAAATGGATTACGCACCCTGTCAGGTGAATAGTACTTCTTTAAATAGCCAAATGGTACTAGTCTGCAGGTACATTCTCTCACACTCAGAATTCTTATCTTTCTCTCTCTACTCTCTCTCTCTAAATCCTATTTGGACACGTGCTGACTTGAGCGTCGGAGGGGGTTTCCTCGCACCCCCCGAGGGTAGTTCACGTTTGCTTCCTGCGCAACTATTTACAAGCGGACGCTAACCTCAATCTTTGGCGGACTTCTCTCAAGACCGCCAACCAACACCGAAACAACTTGGCGCTAGAAGGAGGGGCCTCCTATCCTTGTGAAGCAGTCATGGAAAAAGCAAACGATACAAGTCGCGGTCCACCTGGACTAGAGATCGGCCAAGGATCTTCTCGTCCTGCAATTACCGGATCTATCGGTGCACCCCAGTTCCATCCCAACATGCCGGAGAGCAACAGCGATCAGTGTACCCCTGTGGATAATGTCACGTAGACGATTTGGAGTGAGAAAATCTCCAGGCCTGTCTTGGGGGCCAAGATAATAGGGTGAAGAAGCATCTATTTTTGGTGGTGGAGTCTTGCCGGCGGGATCATCACCGGCCATATTGTAGGAGCGGAAAGAAAACGACCTAGTCTGATACCATGTAGAGGAATTAGGTCAATTGAATATGCTTTCCTGCCTTTGACATTCCACACAATCAAACATATACATCGAATGAGAGTCGTACTCAAATAAGGAAAGTAACTATACAAAGGAAAACTACTTCCTAAAATATAGGATATACAGCTCTACCAAAAGATATCCTAACAGATTGATAACATTGCCATTAATAATCTTATTTCCTAGATTGATAATTATGGATTTACTTATATAATATATTTGATTGCAATCATGGGAAAAAGTGTCTCTTTCTGCAAAAATATGTTCACTTTTTAAGAGTTACGTGTAAATTTAGATGTTGACATACTTGCCAATAATAACTTCTCACAAAATATTTCTTTCAGGATTCACTTTGTAATATTGAATTACAATGTTGCAACTATTATAAAGCGGAGTAAGTATAAACTTTGAGGATAAGATAGGTATTTATGAGCATATGCCGGTGTTAGATTTGAAATTCTACATTGTTCACAAACAAGTAAAAGAAGGAAAAACTAAGTCTCATATCAAAAGAAAAGAAAATGCAAGCTCATAAAATTATGCAGAGCTCGATGGTAAAAAAGAAGCAACTAAATTACCAAACAATAAAGCTTATGGTCAATTACCAACAATACGTATCTCGACCTTACCATCCAAAGTCCAACAAATCATGACTATATGTTTAACTTGTACGATCATATATAAGTAGCATTTCAGTGACAAAAATGTCATTTTATATACATGATTAGTTGATTTCGGAGTTGAATCGGAAATTTACAAAGCTTCCACTATCAGTTTGCCTAATTCCTCCCCGTGAAGAACAAAAATTTGTTCATATATCATGATTAAAATTTAGTCACATTTTATACATCAATAATTCTTTAAACACATTTGTCATTTGTTATTCAACATTATTAGTTATATACTTCCTCTGTTTTTTTAATGCATCATCTCGTTTTTTACACTATTTATCAACCAATTTTGACGAGCTATCTCGCATCATTATATAAGAAAAAATATAGTCAAGTGTAGTCTTATTAGATTCGTCTTAATGCAAGGATTCCCAATATCAAATTTTTATAATTTTTACTTATATGCAATTAGAGATATTGACGTTGAAAGAAGCATCTCGGTAAACTTAATAATAAAAATGGTGCAATTAAGAAAAACAGAGCAAATACTATATTTGAAAAACAAAATTTAAAACTTTTAATCTATTCTTTTTTTAATAAATCATCTATTTACAAAAATGGTGTGACATGAACGTTATTGGTTCCTAAAAAGGGGAAAGGGGATTCGAACATGCACTTCAATCTTAACCACTAGGCCAAGACATCCTTAGTTGGGGTCTAAACTCTAAACCGTCTCCAATACTAATATGGCAATATCATTGGTTTGCTTTGTTTTCTTTTCTTAACAAGTACACCACTGCGAAGCACACTTTACTGTCATCTCTCTCTGTCCTCTCGGCTTATCTCTCTGCATTTCTCAAGGTTAGCATTTTGATTTTCATTTCAATTATAGTATTTTCTATAATCTCTGATGTTTGTTCTTTTGCGTCGATTAATTTGCTCAATTGTCTCTTTCTGACTATATAATTTCATGATTCAATTGATCATTACTGGATTAATGAATTATGTCCAAGACTACTTTGAGATTAATAGCTCTGTTATTGTGAGTGGGTTTTGCGGGTCTGGTTTTTTCAATTTTTGGGGCAGTGAAACATTATCTAAGTTAGGGTTTTGATGTATCATCTTCTAAAATGCAGATAGATTTGATCGAAACTTTGTATTCAGTAATGTTGTATGAGTTTCATCTCAATTCATATACTATTGCTGGTTTTTTTAAGCAAACATGTTTCTAAAATTTTAATACCAAAAGATGAATAAAAGTAGGAGCTAAGGGATGAATGGAAGCAATTAAGGGCCTGGTTGATGATCTCTCAGAAATTGAAAATATACCAAAGGAGTGAAAGATTTTGGCGGGCGTAGAGAGAGGGGAGTGTCAGCAGTCTTAGAAGCTAAGAATAAGGTGTAGGGTGGGTTTATATCAGGGTTTGAATGATAGGGAAGGAGTAAGGGATATATGCAGGTTGGCGAAGACAAAGTATTGTGGAACTACATATCTTTAAGTAATTGAGTGGGACAACTGTGATTGTCATTCTGTGACTGACTCGCCTGTTAAGCAAGCGGCTTTTTTCCCTCCGCCTAAGAGTCGAGATTGTCAGATAGTCATGTCAAATTGATGGATCATGAAGAAAGACAAGCTTTAAGGTTGGAGGTGGTTGAGTCCTTGTGGATGAGAGTATAATCAAGGAGAAATGAGAAAGGCTTTTCTTGGTGCTTCTTAAGAGGGCTAAGGATAACAACTACAATTTTAAGCCCACGTATTTTCTAGGAAGAGGTTCAGGTTTTTAAGTGATGAGAAGAGGGACAACAATGGGTTTTGAGAAGAAACCCATAGAACCAAGGAATGCTTATGAAAAAAGGAATAACTTGGTTAAGAAATTGTTGAATGTCGTGGGGGCTTAGCTCTATAATCCCTTTATATAAGAACAAACGAGGGATTCAGCTGTGTTATCATGTTAGGGGATTTAGTTACTTAGCTGTGCTATGAAATCACGGGAGAGCGTATTAAGAGGATATTGAGGTGGGATACAACTATTGAAGACGCAATACGGTATCATGTATGGAAGAACGACAAGTGGAGGCTATATGCCTCTTTATATGTTTAATGGAGCAGTGTAGATATAGGAAAAGCAGACCATTTACTTTTTATTGATATAGAAAAGGCCTATATTTAAATACTATAGAAATCGTTAAAAAGGTGTCTTCTGACTAAGGCGACTTCAGTTGCATATATCTGAAATTAAATACATTTATGAGGCAGTTAAAGATTAAAGTGAGAGCAGAAGCGGAGACACAAATTGGTTTGATATTGTTTTAGGGCATCTAAGTACATTTCTATTCATCATAGTTAAAACCGAGCTTACAAAAATAATGTGTTGGGGTGTACTGTGGTTTATGCTAGTTGGTTGTAACATCGTTTACATTAATGTGATGCAGCAAGACATCAATGACGACAATATTTAAGTTGGCTGTAATTTTTGTTAAAGGGTTTCGGATAGTGTAGAATTGAGGTGTAAGTGTGAGGAAGGGAGGGATATTTTGGACTTGGGGTTAATATTTGAACAAATATTATCCAACAGTAGAGTATTTATCTTTGGGGTTAATTATTCAAGGTAATGCAACATTTATGAGAACAATATATGCTGTGTCAATGCATGCTGACTAGATGGAGAACTAGAGTAGTTCATGGGGATTTCTTTATGAAAAGAAGGTAACTGTTAAAAGATGAAAATTCTAATGTGTAGTCATTAGGCCAGCTATTTTCTATGGAGTAATATGGTATTTGATAAATTGAGCTCAATGTGACGATATTATGGTGGTAGAGATGCGAATGATCTATTGATGTGCTATTATAAAAGAAGAGATGATGAAGAATGAGATTATAAGAAGTTTGGAGGGAATTACTTCCATAGAAGAAAAAAATGCTGAAAAGGAGACTAAGATGGGTTAGGTATGATGAGAGGACTCTTCAGTGAGTCTGTGTGTGTCATAAGAAATCACGCTTGGAAACTTATGGAGGACACGACTCTTGATAGGAGATAATTGTCTGATAGGATTCAAGCAATTGACCTTAATTGGTCAACGTTTCTGTGTATGTGTCTCTGTGTGTGTGTGTATGTGTGTTTGTGTGTGTGTGTGTGTGGGTGTGTGTTGGGGTGGAGGGGGTGTTGGTATGTTTATAATAATATTATTATTTTTGGGAACATAATCTGTAAATTTGCACTTTGAGTTTCCAGCTTTGCTGTAAATTGTTTATGCATTTGAGCTTATGAGGAAGTTTCTTTAGAAATAAAGAATAATCAGGGCTAGTCTTAGCAGAAACACTTATAGCATGTTTGGTTCTTCATTTTTGGGCTCCAAGAAACAGTTGCAATCACCTACTCCCTTTCTTCTTGTTTGGTTTAACCCCTCCTCAATCCATCACTATTACTTGGTGGTAATGGATTCCCCTAAGTTTTTACCTTCCCTTCTCCTTCAAGTAATAAAATCCATTTCTTGATCATAATGGTTTCCATTTTCAATTAATTTTATGGCTTCAACCAAACACTCAATAAAGATAACACTTCTTGCTACCATTCCCCTTCTCTATTTGATTCCACTTCCTTCCTATTCCATGACTTGAACCAAACAAACACTTAGACTATCTTGAACATATATATTTGACTTTTAGCCTGCCAAAGTCGGGCTTTGTTTTGGTATGGTCAGTTAACTCCCAATTTGAGTGAGAAGTCATGTTACGTAAGGGACTAAGATAAAAAGGGTTATGGGTTATGGGTTATTGTATTTCTCTTCACCTAATGTTTATTAGAAGTTACCCCTGTGAATATTTTGATCTCAGTTACTCGAAAGAACTTTTTTTATTCCTATCATCATAGTTTGGTCACTATTATTGTTATTAGGTGATGTGTTTCAAATTTCATGTATTGGTATTTGATACTATTAGTTTAGCAAGCGCATATATTGTTCAACATAGGCTTTGTTTCTCCCCTTATTTTCATATATCTCAGGAGAAGTTAGTTCATATTAGTTATGTTTTGGGGGCTTATTACTTATACACTATGTAGCACGAAAAAGGATGGAGTTTCCGAAACGGAAGTGTATTCGAAATGGGGAAACCTCATCTTCCAACCATTTTTTTGCTTCATTAGCTAGGAAACCATCTGGGTTCCCAAAAACGGAGATGTTTCAGAAACAAAGAAACCTCAAGTCATAGAAGTTTCCATGCTTTAGTTTGTACATTCAGATTAGTTCAAATAAGTTCAGTTCAGGGCCAATAAGGATTACTTAAGTTCATTTTACAACAATAAGTTCAGGTTAGTTTATTTTAAGGACAAAAACATATGGCAAGTGAACACTAGGCGAAGAGAAAGCAAGCACCCTAATCTGCAGTTTGTGAATAGCAAACTATTGAAAAGTCTATATGGGCACACTCATTATTTTTTGAAATAATTTGAAGTCTTGCATCTGAACTGTGTTGATGGTCAGGTTTACGTAGTTTTGTTATCTGTTAGCTGGCATATCTTGTCTTTTCATTGTTTTTATGCCATATGAACATATGTGTGCGTCAAACTATGGAAGTACAGAACTTCTTTTCATGTATAGTTGGTATCCCACTTGCCTGTTCTCAACATGCTCAAAGATGGGTTTGTATCATATATATGTATTTCCCCTTTACCTTTTGAATTGATGGGAACATATATGCATAATATGTTCAGATTGACTCGTAAATATCCCCTTCCTTAGAATCTCGCTTGCAGGTTTGTGATTGCTCTATGTTACTTGCAAGCTGTCTTCACCCTAATCATCATGTAGTTGCCCAGCAGCCTTGTTTCTATTTGAGGGGTACTTGTATAGTTGTATTCAACTTATCATTGTTCTTGAACCTTCAAATTTTGGTGGTTTTTTCTCATAAAATATTGATCTTGTTTTGTATAATAGCTGATGGTCATATTGTTATCATATGTATGTGATATTTCGTTGTTTGGTTAACGTCAGCTAGTCATATTGTTAAGCATCTGCATCACATATATGTCTATTACACTTATTAAGAGCAATGAGTACTTGATACATCTGTGATGATACACTCATGATGTTCTACTCTTCTCGTTGCAGTGAACAATGTCTCGGAGGTATGATAGCCGTACGACGATTTTCTCTCCTGAAGGTCGCCTCTACCAGGTGGAGTATGCCATGGAGGCCATTGGGAATGCTGGAAGCGCCATTGGGATTTTGGCAAAAGATGGTGTTGTTTTAATTGGTGAGAAGAAAGTGACCTCTAAGCTTCTTCAGACCTCCACCTCAACCGAGAAGATGTACAAAGTTGACGATCATGTAGCTTGTGCTGTGGCTGGTATAATGTCTGATGCTAACATCCTTATTAATACAGCTCGAGTCCAAGCTCAGCGTTACACTTTTGCTTACCAAGAGCCAATGCCTGTTGAGCAGCTGGTTCAATCTCTGTGTGATACCAAGCAGGGTTACACTCAGTTTGGTGGGCTTCGCCCCTTTGGTGTTTCATTTCTCTTTGCTGGGTGGGATAAAAACTACGGTTTCCAACTTTACATGAGTGACCCGAGTGGCAATTATGGTGGTTGGAAAGCTACTGCAATTGGAGCAAACAACCAAGCTGCACAGTCGATGCTGAAGCAGGACTACAAGGATGATATTAGCCGGGAAGATGCTGTTCAGCTTGTTTTGAAGGTCCTCAGCAAGACGATGGACAGCACAAGTCTTACTTCCGAGAAGCTTGAATTGGCTGAGGTTTACCTCACACCTTCTGGAAAAGTCAAGTACCAGGTACACTCTCCAGAATCATTGAACAAGTTGTTGGCCAAGTCTGGACTAACTCAACCTACTGCAGAAACCTCTTGAGCTCTGCCATATCTTAGTGCAATTTATGTCCTTAAATCCCATGTTATACTGAAATTATGTAATATACTCTATTAGATTTGACTAGTGTCTTTGCTTAAATCGTTGCCTCTTCTTGAAGGGCGCATGCTCCACCCAGTAGTTTTTTTTGGTTGCTATACGATGTTTAATTGTTCATGCTGTGATTTAGCCATGTATACTTTGTGTCAATCATTATGGCTGAACTAGGTTAAAACGGCTATCAATGTTTTCATGCATTCAAGTCTCATCGACGTCTGCTGAGCCTTGGCTATTGAGCAGAAGGTTTTTGTTATAGCCTGAACATTGGACTAACTTGTCTTAAGCATGTGATATTTTGCTTGTAGTTGTGGTAAATATGCTGCTTAATACTAATCACTTCTTATTTACCTATGTAGCACGGAAATCACTGGAACCTACGATTTGTCATCTCCAAAATGTTTTCATGTTCGAAACTTCAGCCATTTTCGTGCTAAATGAGTCTTGAAAGAAGTTGGGACTTGGTGTTTCCCATTCGTAACATTTTTATTTCCGAAACCTTAACCATTTCTATGCTATATAAAAATCTGCCATCATTATTTTGGGAAGTTTTGATGGCTGATAACTAGATCCTCTAAAGTAACACGTTTTATATCATTGATTTCCCATACTGATATATAGATCTCAGCTTCCTTTCTTAAGCTTATAAACTTTTTCTTGATGACGGGGTTGTTGGTAGTTCACTAAATCGGTATGATAACAAGATACCTAGTATTGGGGAGAGGTGCACCCTGAACCCCTAGGGGCTAGGAGCAGAGAGAAAAAAAGGGCAGGAATTGTGAATACATTATAGAATACTTGGACGAAAATCTTTCTCGAAACGATAGAATATGGTTAGCTACCAAAAAATCATCATGATCATATTGAGAATTTAAGCAATAAATTAAATTATCTGGGAGCAGTCGAATTAACCCCTTTGTAAAGATATCCCAAGATTTAATGTCAAATATCGTCTCAATACCACTCTCAAATAGAGCATGCAAATCATAAATGCCTAATGATTGGTAAGTTGCAAACCTAAGAAAAACAAACCTCCAACTAATCCTACTAAAATGTACTAAGGTAAGTCAGAATTAATCCCACGGTGAGGTCTTGCTATGAAAAACTTCTATATATGGTAAAACTAAACAAGAATAATTAACCAAACTTTGCTAAATTAACTAATTATACTAATATATAATTAAATGCATTTAAAGCTAAGTATTCCCACTAGCATCAATAAACACAAACCCTATCCCAATTTATTGGACAGTAATGCTCAAAAGGTTTTGGTGTACCCTAAAATTACCAATAATCTTCTCTGACACTATGACTTCACCTACCATGCATTCATACCTACTATCATTAACATGGAATTCTGCGACTTAAAAGACATCAACAATAGTCTAACTAAATTCATAACAATCAATTCTACATCTTTTGATGGAGACAATCATGTCCACATGAGAATCTAATACAATCCATCAAGATCCAACACCTTGTAGTTACTCCCTCCCTTTTTCTAATTCTTACGCTTTCTTCTTTAATCCCCTTTTTTTTTAAAAAATGTTACACTTCTACTTTGTCCTTATATGGTAACTTATCATATCAATTTTTCACACTTTTCCACCTCATATACCCCACTACCTATTCTAATAATCTACCCAAAACCTTCCCACCTACCCTATTTTTCTGTCTCCTACATTATTTTAATGCTTTTTTTGCATTTTTCAAAACCAAACATTCCTTTATTGTACTTCTTTCTTTTTTTTGCACAATTTCCTTGTCCCCCCGCCCCCAAAGTGGCCCAAAGTAAAGTGTAACAATTTAAAAAATGGAGGGAGTATGATTTTAAGTGCATGTTTCTAACAAGGTAGAGAAGACAATCCGATTAATAAGGATAAGGTGGTAAAAAGTGACACGACCCACTAACCTAACCCGAACCCGACATGATATTATCGGGTTTAGGTTAAGGTTTTCAACCTGTTTAAGCAAGCTGGTTGACCCGATACTACCAGTGTATTAAACGGGTTGGGTTAGGGTCGAACTTTTTTACTCGAATCCGACACGACAACCGTCTTAACTACTATTCTATAATCAATATTATTAATTGGGCTTGAAATAATTTGAATATTTTTCATAAATATGTAAGATTTATTATTTGGTTGTTCGATATGGTTTATTCAGGTAGGATATCAGTATATAAGACGTGGGTTAAGAAATATATGACGTACATTTATGTAGTTTATGTATATATATGCGCGTTTGATAATCGGGTTCCATAACCCGTTTAATAAACGGGTCGGGTTAGGTTGAGTGTTGTTGGCCCGTTTAATAAACAGGTCAGGTTGCGGTTGAGGGTGTTCAACCCGTTTACCGATGGACCCGACACGAATTTGATACGACATGACACGTTTAGCAGCTTTTGATCTGAGGGGAAATCATGCAATTAGATCCATGACTAAGGTTATCATGTGCAAGTACTGCAACTTTCTATTGTACGCCCAAGTAGTAAGCTAGCATAGTACATCCAGGGTTAATTTCTTGTTCATTACTCATCTGGAATCATCTAAATGAGCAAAATTAGCAAACTGAGGGAGTTTCCATTTCCGAATGAGAAAAATGGCCTCTTTTAAACACATTTTCTTTCTTTTATTTTAAAAAAAAAAATAATACTAATAGTCAAATTTAATACTATTCGTTTTCACGGCCAATAAAATGACATATCAATATCATGTGTCACTTCATAGTCTTCATTAATTTGGTTGTTAGTTTTTTTGTCCAAAAATTATCGACTGACAAGTATGATAATGCAGGAACTTAGCTTTTATTTTACAGAAAAAGAAAAATAGAGTTGCAAAAACTTTTAGGTCCATAACTATGCAGGAATTTTTTTACATACTTAACCATTTACTTTCTGTTACGTTCTTCGGAAGAAAAAGAAAGAAGTAATGACTGTAGGTCTGTAGGAAGAAAAATTATCTTATCTTTGCTAACTTAAATATTTTCACTTTCCCTCTAAATTTGGTTGGGTATTATGGTAAAAAGTAGAAGATATAAGGATGATGATTTTTTTAAGTCATGAATGAGATGATTTTGCAGATTTGATCATGAGTCATGACATTTTTTTGGAGGATGAGAGAGAAAGTTACATAAAGAGATGGATGATCATTTTATTTCATTTTTAATTCATGATAGTAGATGGACTCTAGTGATTGTGAAACGAAGTGGAAATCATTACCCTCATCTTAGGGCAATGATTACCATCACTCCTCTAAGGTAATGTATTACACCAAAATCAACAAGCAAGCCATCTCAATTCTCAAGGCTTAACAGGATAGTTAGGGCCGCCGGTGACATTTATTGAACCCTAATCGAAAAAATAGACAAGGCCCGTGACTAGAATTCCACATACCCCTATGTGCTCATAACATTACCCCTTTTTCTTTCTGAATTGTCTTTAGATAATTGTCCTATTTCTTATTTAAATAATATGATCTACACAAACAATTTCTCAATTTATCTACATCATCTATCATCTAAATTCGTTTTTTCATTTTCTTCATTCTATCTTTTACAATCATCTAAAATTTCTTAGTACTACCAATCTAAGCCTGCCTTAATTATTTACCACTCTTAACATAAACTTCAAACTCCTCAAATAATATAGGATTATTATTATATGCTTCTATACAGAGCGGACAATCATGCTGTTCACCCAACGTACTAGAAACTAGAAAGCATGTATGTAAACAGTGTTATATACCATAAAATCATCAATCGAAAGGTACTTTTTTTAACAGGCAATATTAATGTCATGCATGAAGAATGTATTGACTGATCATGAACAAACACCACATAACTTTTATTTTCTAGCACAAACATAACTAAGAGTACCTTTCTTTTTTCTTCTTTTTTTTTTTTTTTTTTTTTTTTGGCATGGTCTTGAGAGCATCCACGTTGAAAAGAGATAAATAATGATGACAATGACTTACCATGCATATAAACATAGATATATAGGCCATATTGATATAGTACATACTCCATAAGTAATTGCATGCAGATTATGATGGGTCGTTTTGATCATCATTATGTCAAAAAAAAAAGCTTATAAGAGAAGGATCCAGGCTTTACTGTTGGTAGGGTTTCAGAAAAACATTATGTAGGGTTGATTGTGTGATTTTACTTCATAATGGAAGTTTCATATCATCGAGGCAGCACATTCTATAGGATGTATGGTTTTATATTGTGAGTATGTTGAGTGTTGACAACTCATACTTGCATGTCTTATATGTATGGTGGTCGTCAATTCATAGAAAAGGCCTTGATATATAACTTGTGTTTTGCATGTCGTGTACTAACTTGCGGCTAGAATGAGTTAAGGTTAATGCCCTACTTAATCAATAATTTATTTCACTGTTGGCTTTTGACGTGGAATGCAAAACTAGCTCAAATATATGGTTGAGTTGGTTGCTTTGCGTGGAATAATCAAAGTAATAGTTGTTAATGGACTTGAGAAAGTTTCTAGAAAAATTTGGACAAAAATATATAGTACGTTTTGATTTAGATTTCGTGTATAATGTTTTAATTGAGTAGTAATATTGCATGATAATATGATGTATATGCAAGCTAAGTAAAGGTACATATAATAAATTAACAAATTTACAAGGTTTTTCACTTTTATCACATCTACATTTTAGGATTTCTATAGATGTAAAGGATGAAGTACAGGATCTCCGAAGCATCTCCATATGTTTATAAAACTTCCTTACATTATCAAAAGAGAAGAAATAAATCAATAATCGATGATTGATAATTTAATACAAGGATTATCTTGTGAAAACTTTGGCATAGTATTATCATTTCTAGTGAAATGAAGTATTTCTTCCGTTGGGAAATAAATGAAACGTCTCTCTATTATTATGTGAGAGTTTTTTGGGAGAAGCATTTTATTTCAGAACAGAGGAAGTATTAACTTCATCAATGTCATTTGGCTCTTTCTAGGAGAGTTTTCTACGCATATATTGAGTTTTGTATGCCTCTTTATTTTATGAATGTTTGAAGTTCATGTATTTTGCTTTTCTATTACTACTTGTTGGTCTACTAGAAATTGAAACCAATACACTTTCGTTGTTGGCATTTTTTAAACTTTCATCTACAGAGCACTCTTGGGGTTTTAGGGGCATGTACAGAGCTGTTCGAGTTGCCCAGGGTGGTTTAATGAGTAGGGAATGGGCGGGCAATTGATGGCAGATAACTGGGTCAAAGGTTCATGCTTGAAGGTTAAAACGGGTGAATCTTTGCAGGCACATGGAGTTTCCAAAGTGGAGCACCTTATTAATGCAAATGATAGATCTTGGAGAGCGAGTCTTATTTAGAAGTTGTTTGAAAGACTCGGCTTACAGAATCTTATCAATGCATATTCCCAGTGAAGATGTGAAAGATTCTTATGGTTGGCAATTCAATAAAACAGGGGATCGGAGATTAGATCAAAGGATGTATATGCTTATCTAATGAAGGAGGAAAGCAACTCGGGCGGGGATGATTCTAGTCATAACTTTTGGAAACGGTTTTGGTTTATGAGAATATGTCCCAAGTGAAAGATCTTTATCTGGAGAATTTTAAATAAGGCTTTAGCTACCAATGACAACCTAAGGAAACGAAATATCCAAGTTAGGAAAGAATGCTATTTGTGTGGCGGTTTTGAGGAAACAATTTGCCATTTGTTTCGTGACTGTCATGTTGTGCGCCGAGTGTGGAAAGCTTCAAGACTAGGCCTTAGAGTGGACAATCAACAAGGAATACAAGTGGAAAGATGGATAAAGAATTACTTAAACTATATGTGGCAGCTGGAAAGGCAAGAAATGCACGCCAGTGTAGAGTTTGTTGCCACTCTGTGGGCTATTTGGATTGTCAGAAATAGGGTAGTTTTCAAGAGAGCTAGAATGTGTCCTGGTGACATAATGAGGGAGATTGATAAGGGTATTCGAAACCATATTATGCGGTTTAACAAGAAGGTGGGGGATAGGGGGTCCTGTAGGCATGCCGATCAGGCGGTTACAGAAGGAAGAGAAGGTTTCTCTGAGGTTTCAGTGGATACGTGTGTACTGCTTGTTGACGGGGTATGGAGAAAGCGAGACAATGGTAAACACTGGGCTGGTGTGGGCTGGGTGGGCAAGAAAGGTCAGGATATTCTTTTTCAGGGCAATGCCAGGGTGCATGCTACTTCAACCTTACAAAAGAAAGCTTATGCGCTGTTATAGGGAGTTCGTGCGGCTTACAACAAACGGATTGAGCGACTTCAAATTTGCATAGATTCCGCACTGTTAGTTAGAGCGGTTAAACAAATGTTAGGACCTTTAGATATAGATAATATTGTTAAAGATGTTTGTATTAGTCTTCGTAAATGTTTATCGTTCACTGTACTTAGAGTGGATAAGAGTCAAGTTAGTACAGCCCATGGTTTAGCACTAAGGGCTATACAGGGTTCTATAATGTAGTTTTGTCTTCCTTATTGTAAAAAAAAAAAAAACTTTCATCTACAAACCAGTTGAATATGATCAAAACCAATTTCAAAATATTGCACTTTTATAGAATGCCTTGTGGAGATGCAATATGAAAAGGGCGTGTTGAAAATGCCAGATTTCATCTATTACATTCACTTGTCTGAATTAAATTAACGCATTTGTTATTTTATTCCTGCTATTATAGATATAGAATTAGGATTTTGGCCCAGGCGATGCCCTGGGTCAGTTATAATTATCAAATATATTATTATTCATAAATTTTATAATTGATTGTATTAGCTTTTTTTTAATACTTTGTCTAGTGCAAAATTGGAAGATGGACGTTATGGCATGATAAGTCATGTTTTAAAAAAACTTCTATGGAATTGGGGATAAAAATAACAATTTCAATGGAATAGGGGTAAGAGAATCTTATTAGTTAATAAGAGTGTTAGAGATCAAAAGGCTTGTCTATATCTTTATAATTACATATAATTATAAGACTTTATTATATTTTACTTTAAAATATTAAGCATTGAAATTGTAGTGGATTAGTGGTTGAACTCGCACATTTCATTTCAAAGGTCATGTGTTCGAATCCTACTAACTACAAATTGTTAATATTTTTAAATGAGATTATAAACATGTGTATTAGAAGCTTGAGAAGAGTGCCATGTGGCACCATTCCTTTGATAGGAACGCCTTTTAATATATTTGTATAGATAGATGACTTTGAATTGATGAATTAATTTAGTTATTTTTTTTAAAAAAAAAAAACTTCAAGTTACTTTCTAAGCTTTTGTGGACAACATACTTCCTCCGTTTCAAAATAAGTGAAACATTTGTCTCAAAAAGCTCTCACATAAATGAGAAAAGTGTTTCACTTATTTTGGAACGGATGAAGTAATATTTATCTCCCAAGCTCCCACAATTAAAAGGTGGAAATTTGAGCCTTATTTGACTTTTACATCTTCTTTAAGTACTCCCTCCGTTATTTTAGTTGGAATACTTGAAACTTTTTCCTTATATGCTAGGTTGATCCATCATATCTCTCTTACTTTTACTCTAACCTCTCCTTTTCTCACTTTTTCATTACTTTAACTCTCCTTTTCTCTAACTTGTGCATTTGCAATTGTAAGTTAGCTTGACTTTTCCTCCAAGTTTCCTCGGCGCACAATAGCTTCCCTAAGCTAACATGCTCCGATGCCATGGTGCATAAATCTGTCGGGAAATCTCAAGCTAAATCACAAGGAAATGGTTCTTGTAAGATCAATGATAAGCCTAGAGGTCCTCTTGATGATGATCAAGCGTTGAAAACATGTTCAATGGATGAGATTATGGATGTTGAAGCTCTAGATTTCGGGTTTGGGGAGCATGAGGTCCTCACCTGCAAATCCTCTCTTCATCAATGACAAGTTCAATTATAAATTCATCACACCTTTAATTTCATCGTAGCTCTGAACGTCATGAGACTCAACAAAGAATGAATGATCAGATGACATGTATGTCATATGTTCTACTTTTACAACAATTTGATGAGGTTGCTCGTGAGGAACAAATTGAAATGAATCAGAATCTGAATGTTGGTTTGAATGCTGACTTGGCTGATGTGCATATTCAATTAGATGATATTCAAGATGAAATAGATTTCTGGAATTCATCAATTGTTTGTTATGTTGTTGGCGCTAATCCACCTATACAACTTATGGAGGGTTTTGTGCATAGAATATGGAAATCTCTTAATAACAAGGTTGCTGTTGTAAGCAAAGGTGTTTTCATAGTTCGTTGTGTTGTTATGCATACAAGAGATAAGGTGTTGAATGGAACCTATCTCTTTGACAACAAGCCTCTCGTTATAAAAGCACGGTCCCAGGATCTAGATTTTGAAAAAAAGGAGCTCAGGACTTTGCCAATATGGATTCAGGTGACATTAGGCATTAAGTACTAGGGGTAAAAAGTTTCTTTTAAAGATTGTAGCTCAAGTTGGGAATCCATTGAAATGAGAAGATGCTAAAAAGAAGAGGGATAAGGTGCAATTTGCACGTGTCATGGTGAAAGTGAACTTGAATCAACAGTTCCTTGAAGTTATTTCTTTCATTGATGAACATGGGACTAGAGTGGAGGTGCTTGTCACTTACGAGTGGAATCCCAGCCAATGTTCAAATTGCCATAAATTTGGACATGAAACATAGAAATATAGGGTGCAAAAAGTGAAACAAGCGTGGGTTAAAAAAAAGGTAGCCGCAACCACCCAAATCTTCTGAAACAGATGCTATGGTAATATAAGAGAAAGTTCAGGATGCAGAGGGGTTAGTTTCAAAGAGCTCTTCACCCAATTAAAGTGAGGAATGTTGTGCTAGAATCACCTGTGTTAAGCAATGCTTTTGACATTCTTGTGGATGCTGCTAAAGGGGAGAGGCAAGGAGAGACCTCTTGAGTTTAAGAAGTGGGAAGAGGGGACTCTTCCACTTCTAATTGATAGAATCTTGGCATGGAATGTCCTAGGGCTCCATGACCTTAAAAAATAGAATGATGTTAAAATATTTATTCAGAAATATTCTATAGGGCTTTCGAGGATCCTGAAGACTAAGGTAAAGGCTTCTAATATGGGAAGCCCTTATCATAAACTCTTTAGTGGTTGGTATTTCTCCTCAAACTCAAGCTATAATGATAATGGGAGAATTATAATTGCCTGGAAACCAAGTGTGTTTTAGTTTACTATTCTAGTGCATCTAGCTAGGTCAAGTACTATTTTGTGAAGCCTATTAGTAGCACAAATGGTTTATACTAAACTTTTATTTATGCATACAATGATAATGCTAGAAGGGTGGGGTTACAGAAGTTTATTGTGGATCAAAACACAAGGGATCCATGGATCATTTGTGGTGATTTCAATTGTGTGATGCACATTGATGAGATAATTAGTGCCTCTGTGAGGGTTTCATGATTTGAGCACATTGTGCAATGTATAAATGAGTGTGGAATGAGTGATATAAAGTACTCTGGGAAATCATTTACTTGGAATAATAAGCAGCAGGGTCAAGGCAGGGTGTTTTCTAAAATTGATAGAATGATGGCCAATGAAGCTTGGATGAATTTATATCCTACTACTGAAGCCTCCTATATGGATAAGGAGGACTTTGATCACTCTAGATCTCCAGATTTATTAACAGTTTATCCTAGAGTGGAGCTGGGGAAAAGACCCTTTAAATACTTCACTATGTGGAAAAGCTCTCCTCAATTTTAGAACATTATTATTCAAGCCTAGAATAGGAGTGTCACTGGATCAAAGATGTATGTTGTGACTCAAAATCTAAATATAGTAAAGTAGAGTTTAAAGGAGCTTAATAGGGAAGGCTTATAACGATGTTCAAGCTGCAAATGCTAAGGCATATACTGAGATGATTGAGGCTCAGAATGATATGCATCAGCATCCTGGTGACACTAACTATGTATATGCTGAGTCGAGGGATGTACAAGCTTATAGAGTTCAACATCAAATTTATGTTGACTTCTTGAAATGGAAAGCAAAGAAGGACTTGATTCTTGCTGGAGATGAAAATACTTCCTTGTTTCACTAGAGTATAATTAAAAGCTAGGAAAAATCAAAACAATATGTATGGTATTTATAATACAAATGGTGTATGGAGGGATAATGCTAAGGAGGTCTCGAATGCTTTTTTACACTACTATCAAGCTTTGCTGGGTACAACAGTTCCTGTCAGGAAGAAAGTGATGCAGGAGATTATTCAAAGGCGTCCTATGGTGACTGAAGTGTACAAAGCTGGTTTGTCTGCTCCTTACACAACTAGGGAAATTCAGGAAGCTTTATTCTCCATTCTAGGTAACAAGGCCCCAGGCCCTGATGAGTTTGGATCCTATTTTTTTAAAGATACCTAGGATACTCTTAGAGTAGATATCACTAATGTTGTGCTTGATTTTCTTAAAAGGGGAAACTTTTAAAAGAAGTTAATTCTACCGTCATTACTTTAATCCCCAAGAATAAATGCCCTAATAATGTGGGTGATTTTAGACCTATTTCATGACGTAGTATGCTTTATAAATGCATTACAATGGTCTTGTGCAACAGCTTAAGATGCATTCTCCCTGAAATTATTAATGAGAATCAGGAGGGCTTTGTGCATGGGAGATACATAGTGCATAACATCATGGTTGTGCAGGATATAGTCAAGCACTATGGTAGGAAAAGTGCTAAACCAAGTTGTTTAATGAAGATTGATCTTCAAAAATCTTATGATACTATTGACTGGAATTTTCTAGAAGAAATGTTGATTAGTCTGGATTTCCCTAGGCATTTTGTAAAGCTGGTGATGGAATGTGTCACAACACCAAAATTTTCACTTATGATTAATGATCCCATGCAAGGCTTCCCATGTTATTTGTTATATGCATGGAGTACCTGTCTAGAGTTTTGAAGACTACTGGTGAAATGGAACAATTCAAGTATCATCCTAGATGTCAGAAGGTTAAGCAAACCCATTTGTGTTTTGCTGATGATTTGATCATATGCTGCAAGGGTAAGTGTGCTAGTATTCACCTCATGTTACAAGCTTTCAAGCTTTTTTTTTGACACATCTGGGTTACTAGAAAACAAAAGTAAATCTTCCTTCTATGTTTGTGGTATGATAGGTGAAGATATGCAGAGAGCGAGTAAAGCATGTTTATGGTACAGTAATAGTCATGCCTTTTAGATACCTTGGAGTGCCTATTTTCCCTAAAAGGTTATATGTTGGTCAATAAGAAATGCTTATTAAAAAGATAACTAATAGAATAAGGATTTGGAGTTTAAGGAACCTTTCTTATGCTGCCAGAATGTTGCTTATTAACTCAATTGTAATGAGCCTTTATATGTATTGGTCGCAGGTGTATGTGCTTCCCAAAATAATTCTACAGGGTATTACAAAGGTGTGCATGACATTCTTGTGGAGTGGCCAAGCTTTTTGTCATAAAGCTGGATACATAGCTTGGGACAAGTTGTGTTGTGATAAATCTGCTGGGGGTTTGGATTTTTTCTTCCAATGGAATATGGCCACCATGAGTAAGTATGTTTGGGCAGTCTCTACCAAACAAGATAATGTTTGGATTATGTGGATTAATTTAGTGTATCTTAGAGAGGCTGATTGTTGGAGTTACACTCCTAATCAGGGAGTAATCTAGTATTGGAGAAAGGTTTGTGCAACACAATACTTTCTGAAAAATCACTACTCATTGGCTAATTTCCATGTTGTGAGTAAGTTCTCAGTTAAGAGTGTGTATAAAAATTGACAGGGGAGATGAATCAGGTTAATTGGAGGCATGTGGTGTGGAACAAATTAAGTACACCAAAGCACAGGTTTGTTACCTGGTTAGCTGTGCAAGCAAAGCTACAAACAACATAAAAACTAGCTAGGATTGGCATCACTAATCACTTGGATGTCAGTTGTGCTCTAATGCTGTGGAGAATCATGAACGTACACTTGTTCTTTCTGTGTCATTTCAGTACGAAATGTTTGCAACAGATAAAAACTTGTTACATATAAACTCAACTAGTTTTAATCTACATCGATTAATCGGGTGGATTACCTACTCCAAGTTGTCTAATTTCAAGAGAGATTCTTAGTCAGCTACTATTAGTGCTATGATTTATTTGATATGGCAATGTAGGAATAATGTTTACTGGCAGGCTCAAGTTCCTACTATTAACGTTACAGTTCAAACACTCAAGCAAGTTATTAGGAGAAGAGTTCTTGTTGTCCTTCCCAAAAAAATATCTAGGAGGGACAATGATTGGTTTGTTAATTGGGCTTAATATGTATCTAGTAGTTTTGGAGCTTGTATAAAGCTTTGTTGCATTCCTTTGGGTTGAGGGAGTCCAACCTAGCTAGTTGGTTTGCCTCCCCTTAGACTAGGCTAGGTTGTATTTTGTTTGGTTCTTCAATAGCAAATAGCTTTATACAAGCTCCAAAACCTAGAGTATTTTGTTTGCTCCAAATAGCTCTATACTTACTTGCAAAAAAAATTACCCTTTTCTCTACTTTTTCCACTTTTTCCTTAGTTCATGTGCAATAGCAATATCCAAACTAAAAGAACCAAGGGAATAGAACTTTGTTAACAAGTACTCATGGATATATTAGAAAAGGAAAAAGAATATAATCATACAATATAATCGTATAAGAAAACGTATCATACACTAAAAAAAGGGTCTATATGAAGTCGGTACAATTTCTTAGATCAGTAAGGATAAATGAGATCTTATGCATATCTCTATTATTGACCAAAAAACAAGGACCTTAACCAACTTCTTCTTACTCTTAACAATTTAACAATCCATTTTTAGAAATGTAAATTAATAAGTTTTCAATGTAAATTAAAATGAGTAAGTCTCTGGTCAGACCGTATGATGGTTAGTTGTCAGACAACTGACGTTAGACGTCATCAAGCTTATGCTATAACTTTTACTCCCAAAACTATAACTATTAAACCTTAACTATTAACCCAAAAATCGTAACTTTAAACCTTTATAAATACTGGAGAATCATAACTATTAACCTGAAAATCATAACTACTAACCAAAAATCCACAACTCTCAACCCAACAATATAAAATCAACCAAACACAATAATCATAAACCTAAATCAACAATTTTTGTACCCAAACTACGACTAATGATGCAAAGCAATAACTATTAACGCGAAAATCATAACTAATAATAAGAAAATCATAACTATTTAGAATTTACCCAACAAACTATAAATTACTCCAAAAAGTATAAGTAATAATTGGAATACAATAACTAACAACTTGTCAACAATTACTAATAACTAAAAACAATAATTATTAATATTATCAATATAACACTTTAGCCAGAACCATAACTATTAACCTGGATACTATAACTAATAGTCTTTTTTGTCAAAAACTACCTAATAAATGTCCCACTTTTGACAACAACTACCTTATATTTTTTTCCAAAAGAACTAACTTATAAATTCCAAAAGTTTGAGTAGCACTACCAACTAACTGGAGACGTTGGTATGTTCCGTGAAATCGACCCCACTTTTTGATTTCCCTCCAAAACTCACTGTGAAATGTCTCTTACACCTCCCATTACTCTGAATTATCCACCTCTCCACCTTCCTCTGTCATCTTCCATTACTTTTCTCTCTCTTCAAAAATTACCTTTGCACTAGAAGATTCCCTGGTCCAAAATTTTCGGTCTTATCGCTCCCAATTTCTTACATAACTAAGCGCAATAAGTTGTCACTGTCATTGACCCAGAAGAATGAGCAAAGACGCGGTATAAAAGGGTACTATAGGAAGAGGAAAAACTCTTCTTACACTCAATATAAAGGGTAAACTAAATCATTGGTATGAAATTTACCCCTTCAATTGGTTTTTGAAGCTTTGTATGATGTGATATTGTTTATTGCTTTGTATGAGAATTTAATGGGAGCCCTAATTTTTAATTAAACTAATTAGAAACCCTAATTATTTCTTGCTAAAATTGAATTGAACAATTGATTAAATAATTCCCCACTAATGCAATTGATTAAGTAATTAATTCGTGCCCCATGCGCTGCTGATTAGTGGAGAAGTAATTAAAAAAAGTATAAAGCTTTGTTTCTCCTTTTCTGCTTTTCTTTGGTTTTTGCTGAAAATGTATTAGTTGTTGAATGTATCTTGCTGTGTGTGCCCAAATTGCAGGGAGGATGTTGTTGCTATTAACTTAAATATATCACTAGTGGAAAAAAACGCAAGGGCTGCGTTTTTTAATAAATGAAGCGCGCACAAAGCAAGAGGGGTTTCCTTTCCCCTTTCTCTCTCATACTCATTCTCAGTAGAATTCTCATTCTCTCTCCTCTCTCTCATTCTCTCACAAAGAGGGGTTTCCTCTCTCCTCACCACAACCACTCTCCACACCACCAACGAGCAATCCTCTCATCGTCTTCACACCACCAACGAGTCCCTCTCATCGTCTCCTTCTCTCGTCGTCTTCTCGTCGCGCACACCAACCTCTCGTCGTCTTCTCGTCGCGCAACCCACCAAATCCCATCTCGTCGTCTCCTCTCGTCCTCTTCAACGAGCACACCAACCGCACATCCATATCTAGGGTTTTCAGCGAGCGCACCACCAACGAGCACACCAACACCTTCTCTCGTCTCTTGTCACTCCTCTCTCGTTCATCGCGCACACCAACCGCGCATCCAGATCTAGGTTCGTCAGTTTTTTTTTGTACTTGTGATATTTTAGGTTTAGTTGACGGGATTTAGTTTCGTATTTTATATTTTGTTTCAGATTTTGTTTGTGATAATTTATTCAGAATTTTCGTTTTTTTTTTGGGATTTATTTGTGATAATTTATCCAGACCTAGGGCTGGGCTTATGTTTCATATTTTATATTTTTTCATTTTAATTTGTGGAATTAATTTGATGTTAGGGTTTATGTGGTATTTCTTCATCCATATTTGTAGTATTGTTCTTTATAATTTTGTTTATTTTTTTTCTAGAATATGCGCTGGTGTTGATGCTCAAATAAAAACAATATATATAATCAGTAAATGTTTTTGGGTACATTTAGAACTATAAAATGCAAAAACAAAAACAAGTTTTTTTTTTTTAGGTGACAAGGGTTGCGGGCTTTATCAAAAACCGCAGCCCTTTGTACAACGAAGGGCTGCGGTTTTGGGCCTAAACCGCAGCCCTTGGTAGTGAAGGACTGCGGTAAAAAACCGCAGCCTTTCACTTTTGCCGAAGGGCTGCTACGGCAAGGGCTGCTGGCCAAAAACGCTGCCCTTGCGTTTTTCTCCACTAGTATATGGATTGAGGGACAATTTGAAACATAGAAGGGTAAAACCTAGTATAAGGGGGGTGGGATGTATATGAAAAAATATTTATGGAAAAAGGATGTGAGTGTTGTGGGTATTAGAAAGGAGGTTATTGCTGCCTACAATACTGTAATGAGGAGTGTGCCTCCAAATTTTAGTGTTTGGTTTAGGCTTCATGGGAGGAAGTAATTAAACAAATAGGAGGGTGAAACTAGAAGATGAAGATGATGTAAATGAAGATGGTTGCTGGGAGGGATTTAAACAATAGGGAATCTTGTCGGCCTTGGAAGAGCCAATGCTTGATTCAGTAAGCCCAATTAGGACCAAGAATGTGTTCTATGTAAGCCCAAAGAAGGAGTCCACCAAAACCAAACCCAACCACACACCTTCTACTGGCCATCAAGAAAGAGCCTGGAACATCTGTTTAAAGCCCACTCAGAAAGAGTAGTAGGTTTACAAAGCATGATCTAGATGTTCTTGTGATGCATAAGGATGACTAGGAACAACATTTTTCATCCCCCTCCTGAATTGAAGCTTCAACAGAAGAAAAAAGAGCAAAACAACAAGTCCTCCCATTAAGAAATAAAAAAGTGAGCCTCATAAATCCAACCCTAAACCAACATCACCTCCAATAAAGACAAGAACTATAAACATCAGCACCTCTAGCACATCTGCAGCACCTCTTTCAAAACCCACACCTAGGAAGAAAACTGCTGCTCACAAAGGGAAAGCAGGGAATAAGAAGAGTGTAAAGAAAAGGAAGGTCAGTTCAGGGAAAAAAGGGTAGTAAGAGGTGTCCAGGTCTTGGAGTACTGATGGTGATGAGGATTGGAGTGGTGATGGTGAGTGGTTTCCAGATTCTAAGTGGTTTAATCTAGATGTGGATTTTGCTCCATGTGAAGAGGACTGTGAATTAATAAGTAGGGGATGGTCCTAGAGTTAGGAGGAAAAGTTCTAGGTTGAATGAGAGTGTCCCACCTGCAAATGTGCACCCTGAAAAAGAAAAGCAGAAGGGGAAGGGGATTGTAGAGTCATCTAGGGAAGATGAGGTAAGAAAAGAAGGATCTAATGGGCCTCTGTTAGGTGAAGAGATTGAGTATGACTCAGAGGAGTTGAGGAGACCTGAGGGGTCAGATGATGAGTTGGACATTTATCCAACATTGAATCCAGAGATAGACTTTAAGAAGAAGATACAATTAAGCAAAGTTTTTGAAATTCCCAGATATTGTAGCTGTTAGGAAAGCAATTAGACACCACATCATAGAAAACAAGTATGATTATTATTTCTTGCATAATGGTAAAAGTTGAGTGACTGTATACTGTAGGAATAGATGTGGTTGTCCTTAGGATACGAAGCATAGGAAGATAGTTCAATGTACCTGTGAGCAAGAGGATAAGTTAAAATTTAAAATTCATGTGAAAAAGATGGGTATGGATGACAAAATTCAGATTAAGAACTTGAACTTGCAACATACCTTTGGGGCTTTTCATGCTAGATTTAAGGTGAGTTCAGAGTACGTATTTGGCTGAGAGATACATGGATGAGTGGAGATCTGATCCAACATGGAAGGTGGTCAGGTTCTGTGATAGGGTTAACAAGGACACAAGGGTTCACATTGGGTACTTCAGAGCTTGGTTTGCAGAGGCCAGAGCAAAACTAGTCTTCTATAGGGATGCAGTTGAGGAATATGCTAGGGCTATTTGATTATGCGTTTGCCATCCTGAAATATGACCCAGGATCTTCAGATATGGTGGTGCTTGAGGGAATTCAGAGGCCCCTTACACACTTTCAGAGGATGTATGCTTGTTTGGAGGTTTGCAAAAGTGGATTTAAGAAAGGTTGCAGGCTTTTGATTGCGGTAGATGTGTGCGTGCCACCTGAGGGGGCTTACCTTGGTATGATCTTGGTTGCTGTGAGGAAGGATGAGAACATTCAAATCTTCCCAGTGGCTTGGGCAGTTGTAGAAACTAAAAACACATCAAGTTGGATGTGGTTTTCAGAGTTGTTGGTGATGGATATTGAGTATGACTTGGTGAAAGGTGAAGGCCTGACTGTGATGACTAACAGGCAGAAGGTAATTTTCTTTTGCCTTTGTATATACATTTTTTTTTCCTTAACAACATTAACTAATGCTATGCATGATTTAGAACAGGGGCTGCTTGAAGCCTTGTCAGTTGTTGTGCCCAAGGCAGAAATTAAATTTTGTGCTAGACATATATGGGCAAACTTCAAGCTAGAATTTACTGGCACAATGTTCAAAGAGAACTTTTGGAAGGCTGTTAGATCAACTACAAAGGTATGACACTCACTAATTTTGACATTCTTGCCTTTTATGCACTGTGCCTGATTTATTCATGCATTAAAATTTTGTCTGAAGATGCATACAGTTATTTAGATTCAATCCCCAAAAATGCTATGCTAGACATGCATTTACCACAACCTCCAAGTCCAATATGCTGTTGAATAATCTTTGTGAGACATTTAACTCTATGCTAAGGGAAGCAAGAGATAAACCAATAGTGACTTGCTTAGAAAAGATTAGGAGATATGTGATAAAGAAAAATGCAGATAAATGGGCTGCAGCTGAGAAGCATGAAGGCATATTCATGCCTTATGTGAGTAAGGTGTTTGAGTGGGTGGGAGGTTCAGCAGCCAAGTGTACTGTTGTGCCATCTAGGGCAGATGAATGGGAAGTGGACCATTATAGTGACAGGTATGTTGTCAATTTGAACGACAACACCCACACTTGCTTCCACTGAGAGCTAAGTGGTATACCAAGCCCACATGCATGGGCTTGTATCATCAAGAAGAGACAAAGACGAGAGGACTTTATGGATGCATGGTACAACAAAGACAAGTACATAGAGGCCGACACTCCACACATTAAGCCTATGCCTGGGATGAAGCAGTGGGACAAGTCTAACCAAGTTTAACCACTCCCCCTATGATCAGAATGATGCCTGGAAGACCATCTTTGAAAAAGAGGAAGAAGGAGAAGGGTGAAAATGCTGAGAAGAACTTTGTGAAGATACAAAAGAAGCGTAACAAGTGCAACAACTGTGGCAATCCTGGCCACTATAAAACAAAGTGCAAGGCACCTCCTGCCCCTCCTAATTAAAGAAAAGAAAAAGGTGGCAAACCCCCCTCTAATGATGCTTAGGTTGTTAAGAGAAGACAAAGGAACATGGAGATGGTGCTTGGACAGGTAATTAATGAACTCTAAAATCTTCCCATTTTCAATCAATTACATTGGTTTTCCAGTGATCACTAACATTTCTTATTTCAGGGAAACAATAAAGGCTACCAAGGAAACACCTCAACAGTAAGACCTTCAAGCTCTCACATCACATCAGATGGTCCTTCATGCAGCCAGACCTCCATGCCTACACCAGGCGTTTCTCAGCATCCTCCCACTCAACAGAGCCAACCAAGCAGGCCAACAAGTAATACAACCCCAAAACCATTATTTAGGCCAAAAATGCAAGTTCAATCCAAGGAGAAGAGGACTCCTGTGTGGAAGCCGCCATAACAAGAGAAGACACGTATTTTAGGGATTAATGTCTTTGCTATTGAGAATGTTGCTTAAATATATTTTTTGATCCACAAATGAAACACATTTCAGTTTGTATATCACGTTTTGATACATTTGTGGTATTGACTGTGAATTATATTATGTAACTTGTTAACTTTGTGGCAATACAATGCAAGGCTAGATTTTGTTCAACAATATCAAAATGCAATTTATAATTGAGTTCAGTGCATAAACTTCTCTCACACATTAAGGTTTACAAAATTAGTGACAAGGAACCGAGTTGCAATTACCTAAAATAAGTACCTAGGCTAGAACTTTAACAAGGAGACAAAAAATTATCACAATTGCAAAAAAAAAAAAAAAAAAAAAAAAAGATTCAAAACCCACATTCCAGTTAGTCTTCGTCTTCTTCAAATGCTTCACATTAGAGGAAAAAGCTTTATATTTCTTGTTCAATTTGCCATACTCAGCATCAACTTTGACCTTTTCTTCTTGGACTTAGCTTAATTCATGCCTGATCAATGCTACTTCTTGCTTAAGCCTTCTCCTCTCCAGCACCAACTCATTGGTGACAACCCTTTGCCACTCCAATATGCCATTATCCAGCCACCTAAATAATTTGCAGTCACGCCAACCAGTTGTAGGGTTGTAGAATATGCAAGCTACAAAGTGTGTCCCTGGGTTAGCAGTTGTCCAAGACACTCCAATATGAGGCTTGATGCCACAGTCACATTTGGTTGGAAACTCACAAGCTGATTGGTAGCTTAAACTTGACATGACCTCAACAAACCCAAAATCAAACTAAAGTTAGGAACTTTCTACGGGAATAAACCCTAGGTTTGGTGTAATCCAAACAAACCCCAGCAAAACCCTAAAATTCATGACTAATTGAAGAATGAGAAGAAATCCCTACAATTGAGTGACTAATTGCAAGGAAAACCCTAAAATTGAATAATTAAAGCTTCAATCCCATAATACATACCTTTCACAGCAAGAGGGGGTCAAATTTCGCCTGGAAATGTGTGGTGACCTTCAATTGGGTGAGAATTGAGTGATATCTCACAGCAAGAGGGGTTCCTCTGTTCTAAGTATGTAAACTGAGAGAGAAATGACACATTGGTATAAAAATGGGAGGGAAATCAAAACTAGTGTCCATTTAACATAAACAGACTAACGTTTTCCGTTAGTTGGTAGTGCTACTCAAACTTTTGGAATTTATAAGGGAGTTCATTTGAAAAAAAATTATAAGGTAGTTGTTTCTAAAAGTGGACATTTCTTAGGTAGTTTTTGACAAAAAGGCTAACAAATAACTAGAAAATTACAACTATATACCCAAAGCCCATATATTAGACGAAAACTATAACTTATTACTTGAAAACCATAACTTATAATAGAATAACATAATTATTCACCTAATAATCATAACTAATTACCCAAATATCATAACTAACTAAGAAATTGTAACTATCAACTAAAAAAATGTAACTATCAACCCCAAACTATAACTATTAACACAAAAATTATAACTAGTACCAAAATACTATAACTATTAATCTAGGCAAAATTGGCCTCAAGAACACAAAATATAGCAAGGGTGCACCCAACACCACCAACTTTGACTAGTAGCCAAAATACCATAAAATATTGGCATGGGTGCAGTGAGTGTCAGTAACAACGCCGGAGCTAACGTTTTTTGCCGGCGGCGGGGAATCCATACTAATATTTTTTTTTTCATTTTTCCTTTTTTCTTTCATTTATCCTATTTTTTCATTAATTAGAAGCCTAAGTCACGTGAGTATATGTCGATAAAAGTTAGCTCCTGCTTCATTTATGGCACTCGTTGCACCCAAGCCAATAGTTTGTGGTGCTTTGGCTAAAGTTGGTGGCGCTGGATGCACCCGCACCATAGTTTGTGGTGTTGAGAACAATTTTGTCATTAATCTAATTAAAACCAATAACTATTAGCTTAAAATTCATATCTAATAATCCAAAGGCTATAACTATTTTCCAAAACCATAACTATTAATGACAGAACTATAACTAATTAATAGCCATAAAACCTTAACTGTTTAACTAAAACTATATATTACTACACAAACTATAGCAAACTACCTGAAAACCACAACTATTAACCTAAGAATCATAACTGTTTACCTCAATATCATAATGGACTAAAATATTATTATTAACAACTCAAAACTGTAACTATAAAATTAAAGACCTTAACTATTAACTCTCAAACCAAAACTACTAACTTAAAAACCACCACTTTTAATAAGAAAACTATAATTATTAACACAAACATCATAGTTATTAAGCCAAAACCATGACTAATAATAATGAACACTCACTCTACATTTGTTTTCCTCGCTCATTTCCCCCAAACAAGAAAAAAAACCAATAAGTTCATCAAATGGAGGTCCGACAATGGCTAACCACTAAGGATGACAATTGGGCGGGGTGCGTGCGAAGGATGGTACCTCCACACCCGCACCCGCATAAAATTCTCATCCCATCCCCGCCCCACCACCCATTGTGGGGAAAATTCCAGACCCATCTCCGCCCCAGTAGGTACGTATTTAAACCTATCCCCGCCCACCACCACCATGGATACTCACACCCGCTTCGTACCCGCTTCGTACCCACTTCATCCCCGCCCCATCACCCGCATGGGTACTTGCACCGCTTCGTACCCGCGTCATACCCACATATACATATTTTGCAAGATAAAATTATTAATAATAAATATGCGGGGCGGGGAGGGCAGGGATGGGACGGGTATAGCATAAAATTCATACCCGCTCCACCACCCATTGCGGGTATGATTTTAATCTCCATCCCCTCCCTATCCCCGCCCCATCCCCGCCAAACCTAGACCCATCCCCGCCCCACTTGTGCGGGAATGGGGCGAGTTTCCTACTTGACCTGCCCCACTACCATCCCTACTAACCACCGATGAAACAGCGAAAACTTTCATATCCAGGTGTTTCCACCTCCCGCCCACCGCTCCTGCTTCCTCAGCTTCACTGCTTTCTTCTCCGCTTAGGCAACTTTCTTCTCAGTCGAGGTAGAAATGGAGAAAAGAAGTAATGAGAACTTGCAGAGAGACGCAGAAGGTAGAGAGAGAAGGAAAGGGGGGGGGTAGTGGGGAAACGCGTGGGGTGAGCTAGGAAAACATGTGGGCTGGGCGAGCTGAGCGTCGAGCTTTTGTAATTATTGGGCCTATTGGGCTCGTCTGACAGTTTAATAACTATCATACGGTCTTATACAAAAGTTTGCCCAATAAAATTTAACTTGAGTGATTATTTTTAAGAATCATGTTGGTATTATATGTCCAGGACCACAATAACAACAATGCAAATACAATATAGAAAGTAGTAAGACTAATACAATATGCAAATACAATATAGAAAGTAGAACAACAATGCAAATACAATATATAAAATAACAATAAATAAACGACAAGTGTTTGTAAGGAAATTAAGTAAGTGCCTCTAGAATAATAAGACAACCCTCTTACTTGATATGTGATTCCTTTCACTCAAGACTAATTATCACATTTGATGGTTCTTCTCCTCAATGATGATAATCTTTTATTTAATTTGTTTTCTATTTAGGCCTAAACCTCCTTTTATAGGCTAAACAAGAAAGCCCTCCGAATGATCATACTTGTCCTTAAAGATAATAATTCTAGAAGATATTATATATATACCAAAACTTATCTAGTTCTCTAATTATAATCCTCACTAATTAAATTAGAAAACTAATTAAAAAGAAAACAAAGAAAAAAATGATTTTCCACAGTCGAATAACTTGCGTAAAAGAACTTGCCGCCAAACTTCACATGCTATGGAGGAATTCATAGACCTCTAGACAGCAGACACCAACAATTGTATTCACAAACAAGCCTTTGTAAGGTTCCACACTTGATTCCTATATTTCATACATGTTCGAACCACCATAATGGACCACTATATTGGGCTTGTAATCCTAAGTTTCAAACAAATTACTATTTAATTATGCTTGAGGCCCCTTTTCTTGAACTGGGAGAAACTGAACTAGGAAACACTGAATTGAATTAAACTGGAAGAAAGTTGAACATGAGAGAGTGTCTAAACTAAACTGAATTACAAGAAACAGAACAGAACTGAAAATAAGTTCAAAAGAACAGTAGTGATTATTTAACTTGAGTAAGTATAAGAAAGCCCCGGTTCATATAGTTTCAGTGATTCCGCACTGTTGATTGAATCGCATTAAATATCAGAAACAGACGAATCTCTCTTTTTAACTGTCCAATCAAATTTCAAGTTAATAATGTTAACCATCAAATGGTCAGAAAAAAATTGATGAGCAGGACAAGTTTGTTGTGGCAGTATGAAATGACTAGTCGACATGCATGAAACATCGTTGCAGTCATAATTTTGTGGAGTCTGCCTGTCTCAGCCTTATAACTGTTAACCCTAAATCTTTGGATAAAACCTAATTTTACATGATTATTAAAAAATAAGTACACTGGAATAAAGTTAGAAGGAACAAATTAAAGGAGGAAACAAAAACAAAAAGAAAGAAAATTTTGTGGTTCCAAGTGTTCATCTCGACTCTTCTTTGCTTTTATATTTCAGGAGTATTATGGGCAAGTGTCACATTGATTGTAAAGATGTTGTGAACTCTTGCTTTGTTGTTAATGTGTTACACCATGCATTGTAATGATTTGGGTGATTATAAGCTTAGCTTGTTGGTTATAATACAAGCTAAGTAGGCAAACCAAATAGACAGACGTTTAGTTTTGGAAAAAAAGTAGAGGACGTGTTTTGTCTATGGATTATTATGCATTTATGCTCTTATGTTTATGATGATGCAATGTATATTCCCTCTCAAATTTCAGGGGACAAAAATAAGCAAACACTTTGTTGGAAATCTATGGTGGGACTAGAATAAGGGCATTTTTCTTCATCTAAAAGTGTTTGCCTATATGGTTTGGATTAGAGGTCGGCATCTACGTCCATGCCATCGTCCTCCAACTCGCTAGTTTGTGTTCACGAGATGTAAGCGGCAAGGTGTCTAAGATAGTTGTGTAAGAGATAAACTAAACTAGAGACTTCATATTAAATTAATCGGTATAACAAAATTGCGGAAGCGTAACTTAATCCATATGATATCCTTTGTTATTCTATTGATGATGGGTGGTCACGGAGAATAGACAATTATATGAATTGAGGACTATAACCCTAGCCCTAATATGTATATATATGTATATATATATATATATATATATATATATATATATATATATATATATGTATATGTATATATGTATGTATATATATGTATATATGTATATGTATATATATGTATATATGTATATATGTATATGTATATATATGTATATATGTATATGTATATATATGTATATATGTATGTATATATATATATATATGTATATATATATATATGTATGTATATATATATATATATGTATGTATATATATATATATATGTATGTATGTATATATATATATATATATATATATATATATATATATATATGTATATATATATATAGGGTCTTATGTATTTCCTAATTGGATCATCATAAAATAAGAGACAATAATGGGTCTATGTAGGCCCATATGATTATTTTCTAACAAGTTGACAGAATTCAAAACAATTTGTCCCTCATTCATTCAATTTCCTTAAAAATTGTTATCTTTCCTCACACTTTAGAAGAGCAAAAGAGGAAGGTTCATATGTTTACAAGAAGCTGTGTCATAAGGATTTTTAATGCTACCATCGCAAAAACATCTTTACAATAGTGCATCTTTCAGTTCATATGCATAGAATATAGATTCAAGTATGAATCTAAAGATGTTGAGTTCTTCAAGCTAGCATATTTCCTTTACAGAAAAATGATATTTTCCAAGTTATGTAAATATGCTCCGATATCTTCTTCTATGTCTATACTTGCCGTTAATATTTGAAATACGATTGGTCAACCTAGGAGCAATAAGAGGTGAAAACTTAATCTGTGATATTATGGCTACAATTTTTTTTGTGAAAATAGTGTTGTGAATGAACGTAGCCCGAAATTTAGGAGAACATTTTTGTGTGGGGAGAACAACACAAAGCCGTCCGATTGCGTGCACTTATAGCGCACGTGTGGTTTGCCATTCTTCTATACCATTGCTCAACAAAACTTAAAGGAACATAATGATATATATAAACAAGGTAATAGATTTGTATTCTTTCCATGTAGGACTTGGGTATTTCATGAACAAAAGCAAATAAACAAATACTCCATAAATATAACTAACTTCGAGGCTTTAATTCCAACAATAGTCTATTATGCCTAATTATGCACCGAAATTTGTTGACTTGCCAAAAGGTAGCAAAGCCATTATCCGTCAATGATCTTGAATTTTCTGGACAAATAGCATGATTTAAAGATAAATGAAACGGCTAGTTATAACATGATTTACACAATTTTGATGTAATCAAACTTCAAAAGGTTAATATTAGATAACAATAGTTCACTTCTGGATTTGTCAAAATTCCAAAATCAATTTTAAAAAATTAGAACAATCATCAAAAGAAGAGGCAAAAATTAATTAGTGATAGTGTTGAAAAAAGAAAATGTTTGGTAATCCTATATCTTGACTGCTTATACGTAGTAACAATAAAATTAATTTATATATCAAATGACCTTGTATTATTGGTTATTCTAGAGAATAACATTGACGATGAAATTTGTTATTTTAATTTTTTTCCTTATATCACACTCTTCTAGGTTAATTAATGTTATATAATTTTATTAGAGCATCCAATTGCACAAAGAATAAAACAAAACTATACATACGATAATAAAACATGGCCTTTTTAATTGATTTTTGAGCAACTTGTGGTCATTTTGAATGGCTGCTGTATTTTTCTTGTGCAATATTGTAGGTATTTCGAACATCTTTTGTATTTTTCTTATGCACTTTTATGCCTTAATAAAAATAATTACCTTAACTAACCTCGAAAGAGTATAATTTGCATAAAACTTTACATATTTCATCATAGATGTCGTATTTTAAAATAAATAACAATAGGTGAAACACAGGATTATCAATGAGAATAGTAGTAATCACTTCATTATATATAAATGATAGCTAGGTACAATGAATACAGAAAAGAAAATTTATTTTTGTCTAATTGTAGCAAGGTCCTAACTGCTACGGGTTTCTAAAACTACAATGGTGACATAATTGGTAGTCAATTGGGAACAAAAAACAAAGGATCTTCAAAAGATATGGAGGGGTCCTTATTTGGTTGGGTATGGTCTGTCCTTTATGTTCTCTCTAATTTTCCACCTTCCACTGAATTTGGCTTCTTCAACAATGAGCAATCTTTCTACTATCCCCAATTTGTTAAAAATCAAGAATCATAAGCCAATTTGCAGCAAAGGAATTTCTTCTCATCTATTGGAGCTGACACAAAGGAGAGAATTTTTCCTTTTCTTTAAGCTACTTTTCAACTTGGCTCTGACCACAATGTCCCTTCCCCTGCAGGGCCAGGGTATCTTAATTCCCTCTAGCTTGGTATTGTTGGCACATATTTCTTGATAAACTTGACACTCTGGAATCACAAATAATAAAGGAGGATTTGATCAGTATAAAGTAGGAAATAAGAGGGATTGATTTATAAAAAATTGGTCGACACGACTTTAACCATGACAATGGCAACTATATTAATGTTGGATATGCCCAATGATATATGACCGTAAATTATGCGTATTCTAGTGATTTTTTCTATTTTCTTGACGATGATAAGCCATGGATGGGGAGTAGCCGAGTAGGGAGTAGAGGTGAGGTTTTGAAAGTGGTTGGACAAGTGGGGAACTAACATCATCTACAACAATATATCATCGATTGTACCAACATTAAAGTTGGTGTTGCACTCTACTCCTAGCATTAAAGTTTGTGTTGTTATGTGTACTCACTATTACTTGGTGCTGATTCATATACACAAACCTACAGTTGAGGACTGAGGTCATATAAACTAATTATCTCATTCTTCAAAGATAGTTGAAGTGTTGCGCACTACTCCCTATATTTCATGAAAAACTATTTACTTTTTATTTTCGTCTATTCCATAAAGAACTACTCATTTTACTTTATTTCTATTATAGCAAAAGATATATAATACTTTACGTATCCTTAGCATATTAGAAAGTCAATTAAAATAATAAAGTAAATGAAATTCGATCGTAATATTGGGTAATGGATATCTTAGAGATTCTACCAACTGTGCTAGAATAAGTCTTGAAGGTAACACAACTTTATTTCAATTGATAAAACTGAGATCTAAATATTGTCTTTTGCTTTACAGTGCTTCACAGTATCCTTGTGAGTTGTGACCATACATGTTCAACATGTCTCCAAAAACATGGCATTATGGCAATCAATATTTAATGCTTGATAACATACTCGCTCCATTGGCATACTTTCTAAATTATTTTTCCTAATTAAATATTTCATAACTTGATTACATCAGTAGTATTACTAAAGAAAGCAGCAAATGATAGGCTTTTTATATATTTGGTTGGGGTGTGAGGGGAAAGTAGTAGCAAGCTTGGCCCCTAACATGGCCTGATTGCTCAACACTAGGCCAACTCCAAACAAGGCGCAGACATGGCCCTCCGCCCTCCCTCTTCTGCTTCCCTTCGACCTAGCTACCCATTACGAGTCCTCGATAATGAGTCTAGCATGGGGACATAAATTGATAACATATTTTTACTTATTTTAGTAAAGGAAAGAGAGCATGGCATGTCTAATGGCGGAATCCGGAAATTTAAAAAGAAGGAAAATAGATAAAAAAAAAGATCAACAAAGTAGATCAATAAAATTTGAACATTTGAAATATTTGCACAAGTTCTCTTTTCTATAGTAATCAAAGAAAAAATATTCACAGTGAGGCTACAACCCCCTACAGAAAATTTTCTATGCAACCGTTATAGCCTATAGTAATGAGTAATGACATAACTGATAACTGTTGTATAGAAAATCATCCACCGGCAATCTTCTAATTCCAGTGTTGGTGGACTTACTGTGTCCATATTTTTACAATCCGTACGTAGCCCTTTTTCTCTGCCTATATGAGATGCAGCTACTCCTTTCTAAGGCTTAATAAGCCTGTCACAGGTAAATGCATGCATGCAAGTAATATTGGTACTTACAAGTTTTCTACTAAAAAGAGCTTCTTAGACTAGTAAAAATGATGATATTCACTGGAGAGAATACAAGTTGGCGCAGCTGCTGAATCCAAATTCATTGATAATGTTTTGTCGTTGCTGCTCATTTACATCCCAGTATAAACTCCCGGTATCCTGAAAATGACATGTTTATAAATACTATTTCAAAAACTTCCAAGATTATTTATTTATTTTGGCATTCTACCTAAAGTGTTTAGACATGGGGGTCCTTTCAAAACATAACTTTTGGCCTACTAGTGTCCTGCACAAATACACAATATGTTGCACATTGAGTTGAGGCGACCCTTCTGTATTTAAACCAATTTATTTTTCCATTCCCTTTTCTTCCATTTCTTTTTTCATAGAAATCAAACTATTTTATCAAATATAATTTTCGACTAATTTCTGGCAGAAACCAAAGAGTACAAAGGTTGACAGAGACACCTTATTAGTCCAAGTTTCTTATGCAAACTTCAGTGATAACACCACCTGTATAAGGAAAGTAACTTTGTCTATCTAGTGGGCGGGTAATTTACCCCTAGAGATAGACATCAATACTTAGTAGAGTTCAACTTAGCAGTGTTAGTGAATTTTAAATTGTCTATATTTAGTGGGTAGCTTACCCAGTAAATAAATGTATCAATCTCCTTTGCGTATACTTCCTACTCTGAGTAAGGATACATTTATACTCCCGTCGTCTTTAATTATTTATTTCATTTGCTTTCTAAGATCTCCAAGACATATGTTGACTATTAATATCTTTAATTGATCGTATATACAATGAAGATAATAGAAAGTTGATGTTTGAGAATCATGTGGGAACCCAATGGTTGGAGCTTCCGCCTCCCCACCTCATTGTCGGGAGATCAACTCTCATCAGCCTCAAATTTGGAGAGTTTGTGTGGATATTTGTTTTTTTGGTATAAATCCCCACTTTCCAATCTATTATGATAATGCTTTTAAGGTAATAAAGTTTTGTCTTTTCCACTGGCCTTGCATTAATTTTTTTGCTTATTTTGAACACAATTTGTCGAGTGTTAGGTGTTTGATAACTAACATGTTAATCCCCATTTTTTCTTTCTTCATGTACCTGTAACTGTAAAGGCGGCAAACTTGGCTTCTGCTCCTGTTGAAATAAATTGGCTGAGCTATCAACAATAGGGCCAGGGAAGGTGGGCGTTGTGGCCGAGCTCGTGGTGGAGCAGCTCAGTGCATTCAGATTAGCAAAAGCTTCAGGCTGACCAATGCTACTGCCACCGTTGCTGGTGGGTTGTATTAATGTCATTGGTAATGCCATGCCATTGTTAATGGCCTACATATTTCATGTCAATTCAAACATATAATCATCAGTATAAGTTCTAAGAATAAAGTGAGAGAATTATGAACCAAGGTTTGTTTTTTAAGGAAAAAAGTTGCTGTTTGAATTCAGGGATAATAGTTTACAGTACCTGAGTCCCAAACACCATAGGATTGTGATCCACTAATCCAAAATTGTAAACCATGGGGTCCAGAGAAGCAAGCTTCATTGACAAAAACTGGAAGAAAACAGTGAAATGAGAAGATAAAAATTATGGGTACACTTCCCAAAGAAATTTACACAGTTTCCTTGAACAAAGAATAGTGATACAATATGCAGGTAATATGCCAACTTTTTTCCCAAGAAAAAAAACCCTTAACCATCCATCATAATTCATAAGAGGTACTTCCAACTTTTTGCAGAAATAATTAGGTGATCTGAAAGTACCAAATTAAAGATTGCATTTTCAAGGTATCTTGCTTAGAATAGTAATAAAATTGTCAAAAATGCAATAGATGCAAAAGGCCAACCCAAATATAGTTTGCATATGTGAATATGTAAAAAACAAAAGGTTATTACCAAACGGTACTCCCAAGAGTTAGAGGTATATTGACATATTTAAAATTTATATAAACCATGAATCATGTTATATATTGCTAGTAGGGACAAAAATGTCATGATACTTCTTTATTCTGTAGAGAACAGTTAGCTAAATAGTCTTAATCAATTCTAACAGTGACCGTTAATATGGAGTGTTGAAGTAAAATGCTACAATGGCATAGTCATATGGTCAATATTAAGTTGCAAACATGAAAATAACTATGTGAAAAAGAACCAAATTAAGTACCTCAACTTGGTTTTGTAAGGACTGGACATAGTTGATAATCTCATCCAACATGAGGGCCTTCCCAGTGACCTAATATCTCAAACAAGACATATGAACTTGTTAATGAAACAACTTACTTACAAGTTACACCCAAGAAGATCCTAGAAAAGACAAGAGTATTATGGCATAAAGGATAATTAATTATGCCCACCTTGTCACAACCAGGAACAATAGCTTGCAACATTTTCATTCTCTCACTGATTTTCTCTCTCCTAACCTGTCATAAACCAAACAACAGTACATGATGTAAACATATTATTTTATTAGATTTAAAATAAACCAACTTTACCAAACTTATATCCATATACTCCCTCACTCTCTTTTTAATGGTTACACTTACACTTTTCACGCATGCCAATGTAAAACTTTGAGGATATATATTTCTAGTTTTGTATTTGTAAAAATTATAAAAAGTACATATTAATAAAATACATACTAAGACGAATCTAACAAGATCCCACATTACAATGTTTTTATTCATGTATAAATCACAAATGAGGGTCAAAGTGCAACTTGTGAATAGTGTAAAATGTCAAAGTGTAACAATTAAAACGAAACGGAGGGAGTAGTATGCACAAAGTGACATTTTTGTAATTTTGAATAAACTCGCAGATATTTTGGGTATTTGTAGAAAAATAGGGATATTTTAAAGACTTATTAAGTTATTATCGGCATCGCATTGTAAAATTACAAAGGCATACTTTCTTTTAGTTCTGAAATAATGAAACAATTATCTCAAAAAGCCGTCACATAAAAAAGATATTTCAGAACGGATGAATTATATCGGATATAAATGTGTAATTTGTCTACATAAATTGTCATATAAAATAAAAAAAATTACTGATATACCCTTTCAGCAAGGCTGTGACTATCTGTGGCTTGTCCCCTCCTAGCTCTAACATGAATGTAACCCTTTGGAGGTTCTTCATTAAAATTATTTTCTTTTTTCTCATCATTCGTTACTTCTTTCTCTTCCTTCTGTTTCTTGCACTTCACTTGTTTGGGCTGCTAAACAAAAACATAAAAACTCATTGACGCATATTATCAAACATCTTACTTGCAAAAACAATGAACTTCTTTCGAAGCTTTCGAGCTAAATTTCGATGGAATACCTTAGAAATAGCAGAATTTGGGGAAGACCCTTTTCGAGACTTCCTCTTTCTTTTAATGGATAACGAAGTTTGAGTTACTTGCTCACCACTATCAGCTTTATCCGCCATTGATAAGCTTTGCTGCTCAAGACAGCTGCTTTCAATGGAGGAAACCTCTCGATTATGAATAATCAGAGGTTTCTGAGAATTTTCAATTGATGGGTAAAAATAATTTAAATTAGGGAAGAATTCATCAAGAACTTCAGGTGTTTTAATGGCGGGCACATAATTAAAAACAGAGTCAACCAAAAAAGAAGTTGGAAACTGCTGAAAAGCTGCCATTGAAGAAGAAAGAAATATATTATAGCACAGGATTTGAATAGGATTCTCTGAAATAAAGAGAGAGAAAGAAAATGAGGAGAAAAAGTGAAGGCTCTTTTTTGTTTTTTGTTTGTTTTAGTCTGAGACTCTGAGTAAAGCAAAGACAGGGGTGAAGGTCAGGTATATATAGAGTCTAAAAGAGAGAGAAAAAGACCTAGAGAAAATGATGGCATTGTCATTGTTTATTTGTTATTGTGTGTTAAGTATATTGCTGGAGAAAAATGATAGCATGCAAAATTTTCTGTATATTTTGACTGCTCCTGTCCAATTCTATTTCTTATGGACTGGTGTGAATAGTTGAGGTTGTATTAGGGGGGAAGGTGGGGTCACTTAAGGTGATGAGGAGCTTTATCAAGTTGATAATTTTATTCATTTCTAGAGTAATCCATAACTATTAACTAAGCATTTACTTACTTTTATTAAATGAAAATGAGTCCATGAGGGGAATGATGAGAACTTGATCAAATGAAAATTTGTTGTGCTTACAGATAAGGAAATCTGATTTCTTGATTGGTTTGCCACATGTAATAATGATATAAGACAAGAGTTCGGATCCAATAAAATTCTATAAGGTAGAGTTGTATTTAGTGTTTGGATATTAAAAAATCTACAAGGTAAAGTTTGAACAATATCAATCATTGAATAAAAAATCAATGGCTCATATATTATCTTTCCAAGACTCCCTTTATTTTTTCTTATCAGAATCCACCCTCTTATTTCCCTCTTCCTACCAATATGAGCCCTTGATTAGAACTGTAGAGGATCCGGACTCGTTAAAATAGAGAAGGGTATAAAAGGAAAATCTAGAGGTGGACCTGGTGGATACGGACCAGTCTAGATTTTAGATTGGGTTGTAGTTGTTTGTTGAACTTTGAAAGAGTTGGATGGTAACTGTATGAGATTTGGGAGAGTTGGGTTGTGGTTTTGTAAATTAGAAGTCAACCATGAAGAAACTAAGTTCGAATCATTTACGAACTTTGCTTACCAGTTCGAGTTAGGATGTTAGCATGTCCAAGAGGTTTGGATTCAGGGTTAATCAATTTTTCTTTTTATTGTTACAAAATGGTGGTCAGCACTAACATAATCAATTGATTCAAGATAGTTTGAACTAAGTGATGGTTTAAACTAAGTGATGACTTAGACTGAGTTAAGAATAATGGAAGGACTCGAACTCGGATATAAGTTATCACTAAGGACCTGAACTTTCAAAAGTTATCATTAAGGACCTATGGTTAAGTTCTTGAATTAAAACTATTAAAAAAAAAGGAAATTAAAAATACTTCTTCTTAAAAACAAATAAAACCAATGCTACTCTTTTGTATGTCATTCAATCACCACCAAGTCCAAATTAAATAAAATCAACCACCACCCTCATCCTTGTTGTCCGCCACTTGACCTACCCTCCATAGTTTCCTTAATAACAGCCAAACCATCCTCATTCCTCAACACTATAAAACTTTATTAGGACAATAGAATTTGCAAGTTAGAAGCAGTTAGAGTTAAAAAAAAAAGGTTTTAATATAAGTATTAATAATTGTGTCAATCCATGCATGTAGCCATATTTACAAGGTAAGTTCTTTTCTTCAATGTCATCTTCTACTTCTTCTATTGAAATGGAATGTCAAGAAATTAATTCAGGGATAAACAACTTGAAAAAATGATATTCTTTGATTTGCGTAGATCAACAATAGTCAATGATATGCACAAGGCATTCATAATCCTAGGCTACAATTATAAAATTCATTTGTACAATTACTATATTCAAATAATAATCAATGTTTTATTACCTTATAGGAAATATATACAGTACATATATTTTATCACGAATTCACAACTATTATGAAGCAACACATCAGCTAAAGGGGTTGGGATAGATATTGTGGTAAAAGAGAAGCAGAAGCTACATCTTAAGAGAGGTTTTGACATAAAGTTTTGAGTCCCTTCACATAATACATTAATATTGATAATGTTGGTGGTGGACTAGTGTTGGGGAATGAAGATGGAGGATAGGGCTAGGAGAGGGAATAGATAACATGGAAGAATTTTACAATTACTACATACCTTTAATTTTGCAGTCTATTAGTACAAATAATTTTTTTCTTTTAAAAAATAATTTTAACTCATGAAATTAACTATAGGTCCTTGTAGATAACTTTTATAAGTTGAGGTCCTTATGATAACTTGGATCAAAGTTTAGGTCCTTTTAATGTTTTAGACTTGGACCTACACGTTAGGCGAATAGGTTTAGGTTGAGCTGTGCATGTGACTACCTAGCCTTTTACCCGAAAACCAAGTTAGATTTTAAATCGACCACCGACATTCTTTAGAAATCCCTTCATGTATGTTATTTCAAAATTAATCCACATCACATTGACCTAGAGATGGCCAACTGTGCAGGCCAATCCAGCGCAGCCCGCCTCTTGGGCCGTGTGGGCTGAGCCAACGAAAAGTCCGGTCCAGCCCAGCTCGAACCGTGAAATTGGTGGGTGGGCCGTGGGTCAGATTTTTTGAGCCCAACCCACGAAAGCCCGCTACTAAATCCGCCCATCACGGTCCACGAAATCGGTCCAGCCCGGCCCATGTAACGGACCAGCCCAGCCCAAGTAATTATTCAACCAAATTGTGTATATTTTAATCAAACTGTATATATTTTAATCAAATTTCATATATTATAATTCAATCAAATTCAAAAATAATGAAATTATTCATTAATATTAATAAGGAAAAATTGATTCTAATAATCCAACCTTTGGGCCGTTCGCTCAAAATAATCCAACCTTTTGATTATTATTTAATAATCCAACCTTTTATCCCAATCCACTCATAATGCACCGTGACCTGTTGAAACAAGTTAATGACCAGGGCAAAGGGTTAATTGCACACGTGTCTTGCTCTGATTCGTTGTGATTTAATTAATTTTTTTTACTACCCTATCCCTCCCCTTGCCCAGCCACTGCCACCCCTTCATCTACAAACCTAAGTAGATATGCATACCATTAATCTATACAAAGGTTCCTTTGATTACCTAAGTTTATATGCATCTACCTATATTATTTCAATACACAAAAAGTTGTTGTCCATCCAATTTCAATGTACAAAAAAAAAGAATATAAATTAACACTATCAGAATATGGTTTTTGCAGTAGTCAAACCTGTGTTGTAGCAGTTATAACAAAAACATGCATCTGTCATTTTCTTCCATTCATCAGAATCTCTCATACATTCCCACTAGTCTGCACCCACCTCAAAAAACTCCATTGGATCATCTTGAACTAACTTGAAGTTGTCATCTAAATAGTCTACTGCATCATCAATGAGTTCCTGATCAACTGTCATATTTTTGGTAGAAGTCCGAACCTTTCTAATCTTATCTTCCCATGGTAAGGGTTCTTGTAGTTGTTTCCCCCTTTGACTTGTAAAATTTCAACCATCACATGTTGTTGTTGTAACCATGTGTACTTTAACACATCTGGATCAAAGAATTCATATGATGCTTGCACTTTCTCAATCAAGTCATCAATGTTCTTAGGAAATAACATATACTGCAATGCTTGTATGTCACTAAAAAAACCTAGGTCTAAAATGTTAAGATCAGGTGACTGGGGAGGGTGACATACTAGTTTGATGTTGAACCCATTTCTTGTGGCTGTTTTCATGAATGTTGGATCAGTTGGTTGAATATATGGCCTTACATTATCTTGTTGGATTAGAGTATCTTTTGGTAGATGACCAAGCCATTTTCGCATGATTGCTGGTATGACTTTGTTGACAATGACATCTCTGATGACCTCTTGGGTGATTTTCTCTATCTGTTTGGTCTCAATAGTGCCTGCAACTTTGTTTTGGCTTGTTTTCTTTGCTGCAACCCTTTCCACGAAATGGTAGTTACCAAATTTGGCATCATGGATCAACTTCCCATCTGTGTCATATAGTGGCCTTGAAGTGACAACCATAAACATTGCCTTGATCTTGAAGCCCTTTGATTATGTGCATCTATATAGGTCATCTTCCCTGGGCAGTAAGTAGAATCTTCTCATGTCTGGGTTGGAATAAAATCATTTATCATCGATGTGAACAACATTTTCCATGCTTTCAAACACTGCTGGTTTACTTACAGTGGCTGGTATGATATGGGAAAGAACCCACTTCATCCTTTCAAGCTTATGTGCCTCTATGACGGCTAGATGGTTGCTGCTTGTGTGACTTCAAAGCTTGGCTTTCTATAGTAGCATGTATATAGTGCAGTGAGGAACCTTAAGGTATGCTGCAAATGCCCTTACAGTTGACCTATAACTTAGTGGACATGACTGAAGCCATTCCTCAGCATACTCTAAGGGCTTTCTTCCAACTTTTCCATGTTTCTTTGTGCTGACATCTTAATCATAAGCAAACCTACCCAACCATGGCATTGTTCTCTTGTTCCTGACTTGAGAACTGGAGTGCGTCTTACACGTGGCCACCTTTTTAAGCAAAGGTACGAAGCGTGGGATCAATCTCTTAGTCATGGACCCTTTTCAGCCTTGACCTAAGCCTGACCAATAGTTGAATGTAGAACTAGACTTTAGGTTGAGAACTTTTGCATCCATGGTACCTGACATGCATGTGTGATTGCAATTGTTGCCTGCTCATATGTCATTAACATGTTGATATGTATTGTGCCTAAAAAAATAGTGCAAATCGCGTCTAAAAACTATCGTCGTTTTCTCCCGAACATTCGTCAATTTACCAATCCACATGCTACAGAGCATTGCGCCAAACGTATTAAGTTGGGCCTGGCGCAACGCTCCTGCGCTAGACGCATAGCCTGCGTGCCGCGCGCACCTGTTGCGTGACGCGCAGTCTACTCGTTCCATGCAAATTGGTCCTTTGACCTTTGTTCGAGTCAACACTTTGCGTCAATTAGTGCGTCAAGTTGAACACCTTGTTCCCTGCATTTTTTTGTGCAAGTTTTCAAATTCTGTCAAGAGTGGTTCTGTGAATACCAAACTCTCTTGAGAGTTTCTTTTTTGTGCCCCAAGGTAACTTATCAGCATTCTCTAAATCAAGAAGCTTTTCCACTAAGTGCCTTCTCTTATTGTAGACTTTATTCTGTTTTCAATGTTGGCCCTCTAACGCTTTCCTCTGTTGTTTCTTGTGTTGCATGTTATTGCATATCTGCTGCCACATCATCTGAACAAGAGCTCTCATCAAGCAAAGCATGCCATCCCTCATCCTCTAACAACTGATCTATACTGAAGAACCCATCATCTTGCTGATTCTGCATTTTGCCCCTAGCAGATTTGGAAATGAAGAAGATGATTTTTTCTTTTTTTGGTTTAATTGGGATGGAAATGAACAAATTAAGTGGTGTGTGTGTGCTGTGCAATTATGCTAGCTAATTTTTGCCTCTACTAACTCATCTTAAATGTTATTGATTTTTGTGTGGTTAAACATTTATGGTTGTCCCCTATATTTAGAATTTGAGTAGTGGTGTTTACTTGGTTGGCAAGTGTATGAATTGTTGACTCCAACTTAATTTTTTGAGGTAAAAATTCCCTCCAATTTTTTTCTGCTGATGTTAGAACACCAAAATTTAATCTTTTATTTGGAGGGAAATATTCCCTTTAATACTTCCCACGTAAAATTTCAACTTTTTGGGAAGTGTACAATTTGGGGTTTGGTGTTTTGGAGGGAAATCCTCCCTTCTACTACAGCAGCAACGACTTTAAAGGAAAAAAAAAAGGTCCACGTGGTCAGCCCCCACCCATTCCCCCTCAAAAGTCATGTGGTCCCAAATATTCTCCCTCTAACTTTACCACTAATTTTTGTCCCCAGAACTTTATAAACAATACCCCAAAAATTTTAATCACCCCTTAAGAAAAAAATGTCTCGGAGTCCGCAATCTCTAAATGTAGCATCTAAATCGATACGGAGGAAGTACAAAACTAGTCTCAAATTAGAAATGTCGATCACAAATTGGTTTCAAATAATATGTAACTTAAGCCCCTATGTTCCATCTTGTTTTGTCTCATAATAGTATTAGACTTTCGGGCCTACCATATAATTTTATTGATGGTAAGCCCATTAGTTAGATTTAAGACTACTTTTCTTAGTATAAGCCTTCATCCCCTCTCAACTCAAATCTCCAGCCACATCACCACCAAAAAAATCCAAAATCTTACACCAGAGACATCCTTTTTAGATTGAACATGCAACAATAAGCACCTCATCGAAGGATCTTTAAACTTTAACGGGATGTTTGTTTTGAAGGATAAAAGGCGAGGAAAATAAGGGAAAGAGGATAAGAGAAATGATGTGTTTGTTTAGAAGCATGGGGATTAGAGAGGGGATAGGGATAGGGATAAAACAATCCATTACGCCGCTAAATCTGTACCTAAAGGGGGAGGGTGGGTGGGATAATGATGTGTCTATTTTATATAGAGTTTTTAGCCCCAATTCCCCTCACGTTGAGTACTATTTTGAGCTCATACTTGTGTGATTTGATATGCTTGGACGTGGTTTTGTTCCACCATGTTGTATTGTGCAGATTATGTATTTTATGCCTTGATCTAGCCATGAAAGGAAAGTTTGATGATCACACATAGCACATAGCATTCCCGGGGAGCAAGTCAAGTAGTTTGGAAGAAGAATTCACATTAGTAGCCAAGGAAGAGCTCTCGCCCAGTCGACCGGGTGGTTTGGCTGGACCGGGCGAGCCAAATTTTCTGCATTCCCATATCACTGGTTCGCTCGGTTGACCGAGCGAAAGACGCTCCAAAAGTGCTTACGCGCCCGACCGGGCGAAATTCCTCCAGAGTTCGTTAGAGTTGATGATGTCCCCCGACCAGGCGGTTTGGCACGGTTGACCGGACGATTTCTCGGGTTGACGATTTTTCGTATTTTTTAGCCGGTTTTGTAAAAACTATAAATAGGTTTTTAGGAAATTCAAGGAGTTATCTTATTCTTCGGTTTATTAGGTCAAAAACGCTTAACTTTCTCTCTAGTTTTCTATTAACTTTTTGCTTGGGAGGATTATAAAGATCATCAATTTTGCTTCAATTGCTCTTCAATCATTCGGTATTTTTCTACTTAATCTATTTAGATGAATTATTCTATTTTCATTATGTTTATTGTCTTCTTCAATATCATGAGTGAGTAGTCTTTTTTCTAGGGTTTAGTGAGGGAAGCCATGTTTATACCTATTTGATTATGTTTTAAAGTTCTTCGATATTTGGATTGAATTAGAGTAATTCCTTTTGATTTGTTATAAGTGTTTAATTCATGTAATTGCACAATATCATGAGTTATGTTTAGCTAATAGGAGTTAGAATCGAAAGATCGTACTCATTAGAGGCTTGTTACAATTGGTAGATCTTATTATGTTGAGCGACCGTACTAGCACATGTTGATCTAAGAGTGTTAAGATCTGACTGTAGGATTAACAAAATACTCTAATTACTCGAACCTCGATCCAAGTATTGTTGAATTGTATTGTAGTGATTAAATTGGTATAAGCATGGTGGACCGATCGAATGCCCTAAGTTTTTAATCATTTGATAAACTTCCATCCATTTTTTTTTCTAGTTTATTCTAGTTTAGTTATTAATCATTCAATCAATTTCTCTCTTGAAGTAGTTAAGTAATTGAACATTAATCTGTAGAACTCCTGTCCCTGTGGATCAACCCGTATTTGCTAAATATTTGCTTACAACAGACACCGTGCACTTATGGTACTATTTTAAAACCCATCAGATAAGGAGGGGAATAAGAAAATAATAAAAAAATTAATTTTACCCTTAATGAAAAGGAAAGAGGTGAGAGTTAATAGGGGTTTGGTTAATTTGCCACCTATCCCAATCTTATTACCAACTCATACCTAACAAAGGAAAAAACTTATTTTTACTTATCTAGTCTATCAATTCCTGTTATGAAAATAGAGAGAGAAGGGTTATAAGGGAAGAGAAACTATAAAGAATGAAACTGCCAGTTATCTTATTCAATAGGCAAAGGAGTATATATATACAAGTTAAGGGTATAATGGACATTCACAATAGATATATTTATAACACTCCCCCTTGAATATCCATTATCTAAAATAATATAATGCCTCATAATCCACATGAAATGCTGCCTCACTAAAACATTGCCTGGAAAACCCAGTGGGACAAGACCATGATCATGGAAAAAGAGTACAGCTTAGTAACTCCTCCTCATGTTTAATTTACATCACTTAAAATCTCTGAATTAACACATTCCAATCTGGTGAGCTACTTGCCTGGATATGTAGAATCCGCACATCTCCATGCTTGTGATATATCATATTGAATGTCAATTCTATCATAAGAAAACTCTTTATTCAAGTTCATATAACTTCTTTATGTGCATATTATGTTCCCTCATTAAAAATCTTCCTACAGAAAAACCCAATTGGACAAAAACCTAGTCGAAGGGAAAAAGAGTGCAGCAATTTATCATAAACTTTAGCATCGAAATATCATGTGTCACATACTTCAGTGTACATCGTATGTCAATTCATCCCTTTATTTCATAGGATATAGTTATATGCCTTCTTCAGGGAAGCTATAAGTGTATGGGATACATAGTCACCCAAATAAGATTACACAATTATTGTCTTTCCATGGCAATATGTTATTCATGAACTGACTTTCCACCATCACGGTATTTCGAGATCATATAAAATTCTATGTTACATAAGATCACTTTACTAATTGAATATCACATACTCAAACTTCAGGTTGAGTTTAACATTAACCCTTCCCTTTAGTACTCTTGTGGAACTTCCACAATCATATCAAAAATGACAAATATAATTTCATTTTCATAACCATAAGCCATAGTAGAGGTTCATGTATTGCTAATGCAAGTTCTTCAAGAACTTTTCCTTCAATAATTATGATCAACCACTATATTATCATATAGTCCTTCTAGGACTATCAAATTGTTGGAGTAAGCTTCTCTTATATATATACTCATCAAGATCTAATATAGAATTAGTATATCCTTGCAAATGGAAATGACTGCTAGACTTGTGACTGCTTGGGCTAGCAGAGTGTGGGTTGGTAGTGACAGGAAGCTTCTGGTAGTCTTTTTGGAAGATGAGTTCTATGCAGACAATAGAGAGTACTATGTTATGCTAGGTCTCAAAGACATTTAGTTTTTATTTGAGTTTTAATGGGAGACTTGCATGTCTCGTAGTTTTGGATGATGTTATGTTATGCTTTGGGATGTTCCTTTTTATTAGAATCATAATATGTATTCAGATATTTCTTTTGGAAGCTATGAAACTTTGGTTTGAGGATTATCTTTAATTAGTGTTTTAGAATCATAATTTTATTCATGTGCACATAATAAGACTCTAAAACTAGACTAATGCATTGTAATATGATATAGAATATTATGCATGATAAACTTACTATCTATATGCACATGAAGATTGACTCAGTAATGTAAAATTGTACAATTCGAATAAAATTCATGAACCGATCGGACTTCAGGTTCACGAGCTCATTTTTATCACTATCATGTCAATACCGAAATGGACTCAAATATCTGATCCCCATCCATAGTCCATTGTATCTTACGTGCATATTCATGTCGGTTCCATATTCTTATGCGCATATAGATATTATAAAACCCTTTCGAATATGTATAACGGGTGTTGTTGAATGATATCTAAATAGTTATTTGGGAGGTACAATTGTTTTCCATATAGGCCATCTATTTTCTTTCATATATCCAGTCCTTTTCTTAGGCACTTAATATTTTGTAAGATTTATCTTGATTCCATTATTCATCAAGATCCCAACAGTAGCTTTCTTGCCATAAATTAAACATTGTAATTACAATATATGGAACCGAAACTTTCATACTACACTTCAGGTGTATCAATATGATTAAGTTGGCAAGAAACTTTAATATTCTGCAATAACTTAATAACTTGAAAGATATAGCTTGTGTATATATGATACATATCAAATAATTTAATACATCATCAAGTAAATCAATATATATATATATATATATATATATATATATATATATATATATATATATATATATATATATATATATTAACACTTTAATATTATGAACCTCTAATTGATGTATCTCATATCATAATAATTATGAACTTCTGGTTCAATTGAATATCTCATATCATAATTATTTATTACATCCTCAAGTAAACCAACTTTCTTCCATCCTTCTTCCCCTAAGGTGGTAAAAACTATCTTCAATAGATAGATTTATGGGGCCATTTGGTATAAATCAAGAATATATCCACCTTAGGTTTAGTTTCTCTTGTCCTCTTTTATGAAGTCTAATTGACTAATTCTCTGTACTGATTCTCTTCAAAAGAACAAACAAATTTGGAGAGTAAATATATTTACGCAGTTGGATTTTCTTGTGCTCAATAATTTTTTTTCCCAAATTGGAGATCAATTAACTTATGCAACGAATTCCAAAACATAAACGTATGACTTGCTCATTTATATAACACTTGTATAACATCAATCCATTCCAATCAAGTTTGATGAGTTTATCAACAATTATTTTCAAGATCTCTAATATCATGCTCAATCTCAATGTTGTGTCTTGCCCTTGAAATAATATAATTACAACCGAAAGAGCTTTCAACACATTTTGTATAATTTTGTTTCAAATTCTCAAAATGGGTAAGTTACATCTGAATGGTCTAATTTGTCACACCAAAGATATTTCTCATGTCATGATATTTCATTATGATTACTTTGTATATGCCAAACTTCTGGTTGGTCAAAATTTCAAATGGTCATACTTCTCATTAACCAACTGATCGTATAAGATTTAAATTTATCACTAGCTTGAGTTTAAATAATACACTATCAATCTGGCCAAATAATGATGTGACATATGACACCACCAAAGTGTCTTTTGTATTGGCAAGATTAAAATTTTCTTGACCCCATCCAAGAGTACATATGCTCTTCTAGAAGTGGCACTAACCTTCGAAGTCTTGGGAATATTTGGATCCCACAAGGTCTCGTCAACTCTGTTCGAAGTATTCGAAATGGCTTCGCCTCCCTCCTTCGATGAAGGTAAAGAAGACCCTAAGACCTCTCGTCGAAGACATTAAAGGAACCATGCTTGCCCAACATGAACACCGCCAAGAACTTTGTAGAAGAAGCCAGTCTCCGAGGAGAATCAAGGAGGGCATCAAGTAGAGGTCTTTGAGAACAAAAACCCAATGAAGGCTACAGTTTATTCCGCACAACATGTTAAATCGGAGTTGTCCTTCATTGCACATTTCGTGTAGGGCTAATGTTTTGGGCCAATAAGACACAGGGTCCCCAGTTCTTAGCTGAAATTACCATACTCCCCCTAGGAGGATCACGATCCCATTATCATCAAAAGCCAACCCAATAGCTTAGACGCTCAGTGCGGCGTCGTGACATGAGCATGACATCATCCGCCTGAATCCCTATAAATAGGGACTGGATCCCCATTTACTAAGGTAATGAACAATTCATCCACTAATTCTCTCTCTAGCTTCTTTCACTAGACTTGATCCCTTATTCTGAAACTTACTTGAGCATCGGAGGGACGATCCCGGAAACACCCTCGTGGTAGTCTAACTCTTGTTTTGCTGGTGCGACATCTCCTTCTGATGAACGACTGCCACTCGAATCACATACCCCCTCGTAATTACTATCTGATCCTTACTCTAAAGTTTTGTACCCGAAACAGTATATGTTTTTGAGATTCCCACCAAAAAGTCAATGTTTCAATGACAGCTTCATTTAATCTATTATTTGCTTACTTCTTTTTCGTCGTTTTTCTCACCCTCCCTCGTACTCCACTTTTCACTCTCCTCCATTTTCGATTGTCATCCCATTTGCTCAACTCCAACCATCTAACCCTCTATGCCTCTTTATTTTTCTCTGATTTCTTATATATTGCTTCTCCCTGCTACAAATGATTATCATCCACAACTTTAGAAAGACCCTAATTCTAGATATGAATTATTCCACAAATTTCACCTTATGCTCAACTGCTTTCTTCAATCATCTTACAATAAAGCTAGGGTTAAATCATCCAAATTGATGTACATAGGGGAGAGAAAGTGACAGTTCGAAATATTTTGTGGTCTGGAAGAGGAAGAAAGAGGATGGATGAAAGGGAGATTCAATGATAACGAAGAAGATTCGACATTTTCAGGAAGGGAGGGTGAGTCTAGTGGTTGAGGTTAAGTAAATGGGATGGAAATGAAAAATGGAGGAGAGGGAAAAGGGCCAGGATACTAGGGAGGGTGAAGAAAACGATAAAAAAGTAAGGAAAGAATAGGTTTAATGAAATCAACATCAGAATGTTGGTTTCTTTTAGGGGCTAAAATCTCAATATGAGGTACCAACTAACAACCGGGGCATTTTAAAAGATAATTATGAGCAAAAGAAATTCTAAAGATACTTATGAGCAAAAAGTGCATTTTATAAAAGGTACTACTTAGCAAATTTTCCTAAAAACTTTGTCACCAGAACAAGTTCAAGAACATTAGGGGATAACAATTTACATTAAAAAAAAAAGCTTATTAATGTGATAGTAGAATGAAAATTTATACTCACTCTACTTTTTTCGACTCACAATATTAACTTTAATAAAATATGCTAATGATTTAATACTTTCTCTTTCCTTCTATGATCCACATATCTATTTCTCCTAAAACTTTATTCTCAAAGAAGTGGGTAAACTAATAAAATCCAGAGGGAGTATTTAGCTACTTGTAAAGATCCAAGCATTTGACCTACACTAGTTTCAATAAGCGTCTTCTATGTAATGCACTTTAAGTAGGAATTTAGTTAGCTTTTGGTTGAGAAGTGCAATTTTCTATGAAATTTTAATTTTAATGAAGTATATATAGAAAAATATTTATTAAGTATTGTATATAGAGATATTCCCCTTTGAGAAGAAGTTACCACCACTTTATTCAGTAGCAGATCGTTCAGTTAAGTCTTTCATTTGTGAGAAGTTAGACTTTTCAGTAAGTGGCAATTCACGTGTCTATGGAAACCAAACAATATCAATATTTTATACTATTTCAATATCTTGATGTCAACAAAACGAGTACTAAGGCTTAGTTTTTGTGTGTTATGTTTCATTGCCTCCGTCAAACTTTTTTGTAATACAAGAGATGAAGTCAACTAAGGACTCTTAATTAAGTAAATAAATCAAGATATCTTGTATTTCCTAACATAGCTCAATACCCCTCTCAAGTTGGAGTATGGGGATCATAAATGTCCAACTTGCTAAGAAGAATGTCAAATTGTTGCTTCCCGAGTGCCTTTGTGAAGATGTTTGCAAGTTGCACTGTTGTAGGAACATATGACGGAGCTATAAGACCATCAGTGATATCATTGCGAACAAAATGACAGTCAACCTCAATATGATTTGTGCGTCCATGGAACACGAGATTTTTGGTAATATGTAAAGCAGATTGACTGTCGCAAAATAAGCGAATAACAGGAGGATGATGAACACCTAAACTTAACAAAAGGCCTTTTAGCCATTTCAAATCACAAGTGATAGCCACCATGGAGCGGTAGTCGGCTTCCGTCGATGATCGAGAGACAATGTCTAGCTACTTAGTCTTCCATGCAATGGGCGAAGCACCTATAAAGACAAGCCAACCTGTAAGAGAGCGACGAGTAAGAGGGCAGTCAGCCCAATCTGAGTCACACAACCTGCCAGAGTTAAATAACTATTGGCTCTTAGGAGAATGCCCTAGCCAGAAGTGCCTTTCAAATAGCGAATGACTCGCAAAGCAGCCTCCTAATGATCAATGCGAGGAGCCTACATGAACTGAGATAAGATATGCACTGAATATGCCAAATAAGGTCGTGTGACCATTAGATAAATGAGACGACCAACTAGGCGTCGATAAGGCTCGAGATCATCGAGCAAGCCAACTGTAGCAAGACGAAGATTGTGATTTTGTTCGATGGGGAAGCCAACGGGCTTAGAGCCCAATAAACCTGCTTCTGAAATCATATCCAAAGTATATTTTCGTTGACAAAGAAACAAACCAGAAGAGCTGCGAGCAACCTCAATGCCGAGAAAATACTTCAAAGCACCTAAGTTTTTCATTTGGAAACAATCACAGAGATAGGCTTTTAAAGCCTACAAAGCAGCGGAATCATTCCCAGCAACAATAAAATCGTGCACGTATACCAACACATTGATCTGAACAATACCTTTGGTAAAGGCAAAATAAAGAATAATCAGAATAAGACTGAAGAATGCCATACTCTTTCAGAGCAGTAACAAGTTTGGCAAACGAACACCACGGAGCCTGTTTAAAACAATAAAGAGATTTGCAGAGACGACAAACCATATTAGGCTGGGAAGCCTCAAAGCCGGGAGGAAGCTTCATGTACACCTCTTCCTGCAAATCACTATGTAAGAATGCATTGTGTACATCCATTTGGTGAAGTTCCCAAATTTTAGCAGCGGCAATGGCAAGAAAGGCACGAACAATAACCATCTTAGCAACAGGAACAAACGTTTCTGTATAATCAATGCCTTCTTTTTGATAATTACTAAGAACAACTAACCTACATTTTTGACGATCTAGATTACCTGCAGAATCAAATTTGTTCTGATAAACCCACTGGCTACCAAGAGCTCGTTTGCCAGGAGGTATGAGGAGTAGCGGGTGTAGGAGTGCTGGGTTGGTTTGGGACGTGAGGTCCAGTAGGACAAAAAAGTGAGAGTTTGGGCCTGGGAGTTTTGAACGTGAGGTCCAGTAGGAAAGGAGATAGTATTTTGGGTGAGGAAGGTGGATAGTAGGTGTAGTGGTGGTTTATTGGGTAACCAGTAAGAGTGGAGGCGAGATTTAATGAAGCAAATTCAGCAAAGTCAAGATGAATGTCATCACTTTAATTTGCTCAACAATAGTAGTAGGATCAAAATTAGCAATGTCGGGATCACAAAAAGGAAAAGTGTCTTCAAAAAATTTGACGTCTCAGGAGACAAAAAATTCCTTACTATCAAGATCAAATAACTTCCAACCCTTCTTTTTAAGAGGATAACCCACAAACATGCATTTTTCGGCTTCTACTAACAAATTTATCCCCCTTAGACCGTTGATTATAGCAAAGCACAAAGATCCAAGACCTTAATAGCACTATAATAGGGAGGATGATTGTAGACACATAATCGTGTCTCCCCATTTAAGGGTCCAATGATAAAAAAAAAATATTGTGGTATTAGTTAGCGCGGCCTAACGGAAGAGCAATCCGAGTAATCAATCCAAAATTGTGTTTCGAAATGATATTCTAAAGCTCAATTAAGTATTCATGATGATTAATTGTATTTTAAGCCCATATTAAGTCCATTTGAAATGTTTTAAGAGCTCAATTAAATATTTTTATAAATATTTTTATTATCTTTGATAAATACTTTAAACATAAATCATATTTTTATTCCGTAAAATTCAATCTCCGAATTTTAGGGATAGAAAAGTATCTTCAAGGCATGCGTTTAATAAATTAACTGGAATATGCTGGAATATGCGCCGGACGCGGCGGCCGTGCTCAGCACGCCACGTGCGTCCAGCACATTGGCTAGGCCACGTCAGGCGCGCCAATGAGCGCTTGCCACGTGGATTTGTGACTCACATTTAGTCCTGCGCCTGGTGCAGACATTGTGTGAGACGCAAGTTTATTATTATCCTTTTAAATACACGTATATATGTGTACGAGTTTGATTGGGCTGGCCGCGTCAGGCACACCAATGTGCGCTTGACGTGTTGACCTGTGCTTGACACGTAGGCCTGCGCCAGGCGCAGGTTGGCGCGTGAGGCGCAGACTCCTTTCTCCTATAAATACCTGTGATTCCTCGAATCACGAACGACTTTTCGATTTATTATTTCACAAACATAAAAACTCTCGAATACTTACGAATTAAATTACGAACATTCAAACACTAAAACACTTTCAATACTTCTAATTATTCTCTAGTTTATGATCATACTACGTTCTTGGTTCCACGATTGCTCCGCCCGAAGATCGTTGCGCTATTTGACCTAAGCCGCATATTTCTCGAGGATCCTTGAATAATTCAATTATATTATTTGCCTAGAAGTTACTAACAATTTATTTCATGATGTAGATCTTTAATTAATAATCGTTCTACTGTATATTCTAATCCCTTTTCTATACTTTATTTTATATTCATATTATTATTATTCATATCTATGTATTATTATATGCTTGCCTGATTATTCTATACATATTATATGATTGTCCTGCTTTATTGCTTTTATCACCCACATGTTATCTTTAATAATCAAAGACCTAAAGAATTGTTCTAACATTAATCAGATTAATTTGACAACCTGCTAGGTTCCTTGTAAATTGATTGCCTAATAACATATCAATAAAAGTAGTCTTTTTATGTGTTTCCTGAACCAACCTAGACTGATTATTTTTAGGGTGTTTAAAATATTACTCCGTATTTGATTATTTTTTGGCATAAAATTTGTTGTGAATCGATATTTAGTAGAGGCCAGCAATGGGCAACATGGTTCCTGACTGTGTTGTACCCTCACGCCCGAACTCAATCTTTGGTTCATTTTGACCATCTATGGAGTCAGGGAAAATCTACATTGGATAAGTCCCTAATTTGTCCATACGGTTTCCCATATCCAATTAGGTTTATAATTCTTCCTTTAAAGAATTGTTGGCGACTTTAAAATATTCTCAATACCAAAAACCTTTACAACGGGGCAGCCCTGTTCTTGGCATTTTATGGGCCCTGGGCGAGACTTGAGAAAAAAGCCCCTGAGATTCTTACCCGTTCCTATAATTTGAATACATTTCAATGAGAGATAAAAATAAAATTTATTCAACATAACACATCTTAATAAATAAGAACAGATCCAAAAAATATCAAGAATTTAACTGTTCTTAACTTTAAGAAATACAAAGTATACTATATAAGGAGTCAATTTTAACCAAAATCCTTAGCTTTCTCTGATTGCTTTTAACTTTACAACGCAAAATTTCCAAAAAAGTTGAACATACGCAATTAGACAGAAGCTTCAACTCATCATTTATATTAATAAATTATTAATTATACTTATTACTTACTACCTGAAAAAAATTCTCAATTGCACATTGACAGTTTTACAGGAATATTAAAAATGAACAAACAAGTTACATTTATTTTAGATCAAATTCATCTAAAAACTACACAAATTAGCAAGAACACAAAAGATTATCCAAAAAGCTGAAGATGAATTACCTAGAATCCTTGATTATTCTTTTCTTTCACATCTTTGTCTGCCAAAAATAAAAAACTTCGTGAGGGGAGTAAATTCGAATAATAAAACACCAAAATTTTGCCAAATTATCAAAATTTCAAGCCCAGTATTTGTGAGGAAAAACCAGGATTAAGGAGGGAAACTGGTGAGAAGTAGAGTTCATGGAAGTAGAGTTTAAATTTATTTGCTAATTAGAGAAGATGGTACGGTTTTGAAATATTTGAGGAGTTGGGAGAGCTGTGATTAATGAAAGAAGAAGATATAAATCTTCATATCTTAATGAAAGCTTGGCAATTTTAAAGAAGATTTGGAAGCTACGGCATTGGAACTTTGAAAAGCTTTCAAATTTTCTTTTACATAAAAGCCTTAATTGAAGTCGGGATTTCTTTCTTTGGGCCCTGGGCAGGCGCCCCTCCCACCCAGCCCCAGGGACGGGCCTGCAATGGGGTAGTCTAATCTAATACGCGCTCATCCTGTGTAGGCGAAATAATAACACGCCTACAATGACCAAACAAGAGTTCATATGGAGTTTTGTTGTTAAGTAAAGGAGTGGGGGTACGGTTGATCAAATGAGCAGCTGTAAGGATACTCTCACCCCAAAAATAAATAGGAAGATTAGCTTGAAAGCGAAGAGCCTGAGCCACATTAAGAATATGTTGGTGTTTGCACTCAACCTGCCCATTTTTTTGAGGAGTACTACATGAAGTTTAAAATAAAACACTAGAAGCAGTGAAATAATCACACAAACAGTTAAATTCAGTACCATTGTAACTTTGCACAATTTTAATAGTCTGAGAAAACTAACAATCAATCATAGCAACAAAAGCCATAAACATCTGAAAAACCTCAGTTTTATCATCCAATAAATAAACCCAAATAGCTCTAGAATAGTCATCCACTAATGTCAAAAAATAACGAGCTCCACAAGAGGATACATGTCTATAGGGTCTCCACAAATCACAATGAACTTTTTCAAAAATGCGACTAGCCTTGTTATCACTAAGAGGAAATGTAGTGCGGGGAAGTTTAGCACGGAAACACACCTCACAACCTTTATTCAAGCTACCCTGTAAATGTTGCACTGGAGGAAGTAACTCCACTATCTTTTCGGAAGGGTGACCCAGTCGATTATGCCAAAGTTCTAATGAGAAAACAGCCTCACCAACTGAAACATGAAACACTAAATTCCCTCCTCCCAAGTAGTACAGTCCATCTCGCCTAACAGTCGTTCCAATCAGATTTCTCAATGGGTCCTAAGTAGCACACACATTAGAATTGAATTGAACAATACAATTCATAGTCGCATTTAATTGAGAAACAGAAAGTAAATTACAATGCAAATGAGGCACAAATAGAACATGAGTAAGAGTGATAGTATCGGAGAGATGAACTGAACCCTCTTGTTGAGCAATTACAGTGGCACCATTAGGGAGACCAACGGGGAAAGCATCAATAGAAACAATATCATATAATACGAAAGCATCACTAGTGACATGATTAGAAGCTCCAGTATCAACAATCCATTCAGTGGTAATTTTAGTGTGTTGTGTTTCACTGCCTCCGTCAAAACGTTTCCGTAATACAAGAGATGGAGTCAACTAAGGACTCTTAATTAAGTAAATAAATCAAGATATCTTGTATTTCCTAACATAGCTCAATAATATGTTTTGTATCCTTTCAAAATAGGCTTCAATTTTATATGTAAAAATAAAATAAATTTCATGTACTCTTGACTATAAGGTAATCATATCAATGTACATGGCTGATAATACACTAGACATAGGCCTGGTTTGCATTTTATGAATTAAGTGCCAGTGAAGAGAATTAAACTAGTCAACATCTTACATTTTGATTGTGAAGGAAGGCCATACTCTGTGCTTAGTTCATAAGCAACTATAAAATTGACTTCTCATAATATTTGTACTTTTTTTTAGATAATACTTCACCCCTAGGGGTGGAACATACTTTCTAGCAGTTCTAGCCTTCTAGGAAGCGCCTCCCCAATGCCGAGGAAGCACACACCTAACTCTTATACAGTTGGACACAAGCCTAACATCCACTGCTTATCAACATCACTAGTTTTTTTGGGCATAATAGCGAGGACTCCACACTTCACATCATATTTTATTTGTTGTACAAGATTTTGAAGTCTTGAAATCAAGTAATTCCAAACCATATTTTCTCTTTGCCACCAAATGTTGTACACTAGACCAACCACAACACAATGGAAGACGTTTTTTCTTGAACCTTACCAACCTACAGGGCAGACATCATATTTCTAATGCATACATTTCTTAATATCATTGAGATTTGAGATCACACGGAATATTCAGCTAACTCTTCACTGCATCAGTCTATGGATGCAAGTGGGGCGGGTCAAGTAGGAGACCCGCCCCATCCCCGCCCCAATGGGGCAGGAATGGATCCTAGTTTGGTGGGTAGTGGGGCGGGGATGGGGATGAAAGTTATACCCGCCATGGGTGATGGGGGCGGGGGTGGATTTTAAGGTGTACCCGCCCCATCCCCACCCCGCTCCGCCCCATCCCCACTCACCCAACATCTTACCCACTTAAAATATTAAATTTTCAACAAATTACAAGTCTATAACACTCTTTAATAGTTTTTCTAGCTGTATATATTTTTTGTTATTAGTATTTGAAATTATATATGGTATATGAGTATTATTTAGTGAGTTTCAAATGAGGATTAAGTGGATGGTGGGGCGGGGAAGGTGGGGATTTGGTGGGGATGGATACCCAAGTGGGTGATGGGGCGGGGATGCTTTTAATTGTGTACATGGCGGGGCGGGGATGGGGATGAGTTCCGGACCCACCGCGGGAATGGGGATGGGGATGAGGATGAACAAGTGAGGTGGGGATGGGGATGAGAATGCCAAAATTCGCCCCTCCCCGCCCCGCCCCAGTTGCATCCCCAGCATCACAGCAAATTCGACCATAAGGACATTCAAAGAATAAATGTCTAATGGTCTCAGATTCATTGCCACAAATTCGACACATAACCTCATCTATTCCAAATCTATATAGAATGATCTCCTTAGTATTTAATCTACCTAGGGTCGTTAACCAGCTCAAGAAGCTATGCTTAGGTAGATTACACCTATTCCATAATCAACACGACCAATTAATCTTTACATGAGGGAGAACCAGCCATCTATTAAAAGAGCTCATACTATACCCCGGGGGCGGCTAAGGTCATGTTCAGGGTGAGCAACTGCACAAGGCCCCAAAATGTAAAGGTCCAATTCTATTAGTTGTCCCCCCAAAGTAAAAAATAGAAAAACAAATTTAATTAGAGGTTGTTCCTTTTCCAATTTATCGAGTGTAATATTGGATGGAGCTTGAAAGAGGTTAATTTCTATCCGGTTTTGCTTCATCTCTTCCTATTCTCCCAAACTAACTCCATTAATGACTTTTCCTTCTCTTCCTATTAACTGAAAATGTTTAATCCATATAATTTTATGAGCACATGGCCCCTAATTTGTACGAGATGTTGTACCAATTCATGTTTGTATTTATAGTAGGAATTATATTAACAAGGTTGATAGATTATGTAATTAATTATGAATATAATTTAATTACTAATTAGTTAGTTTGTTACATTTAGGAAAGTGCATATATTTAGTTCCTTGTAATTAGGAAGGATGATTGACTTGACTTGTATAGTTAGTATTTAAACTGATCTTGTACATGGATTAATCAAGGAATATAATTCTTCATGGTATCAGATTGATATTAGGGTTTATTGATCTTGTGCTTCCGCTAATCCTAGCCTTCAGCCGTCGCACAGCCCACACCACTGCACCACCATGGGCGATGGCCAGTCTTCTTCTCCCTCTCTCTCTTCTTCTTCTCTTTCTTCTCTACATCATTCCAACATTAAACAAAGTATTCCTATCACTCTTGATATGGAGAATGTGCAATACTCCACGTGGGTGGAGTTATTCAAGATCCATGCACGTTCCAACCGTGTGATTCATCACATTATTCCTTCGACTAAGGTCAAGGGTCCTACTACGGATGACGAACAGGAGGAGTGGTCTACCGTTGATGCAACGGTTTTGCAATGGATCTACGGAACTATTTCCGATGACTTGCTCAACACTATCCTCGAACCGGATTCCACGGCATTGGCGGCGTGGGAACGTCTCTGTGATATTTTTCAGGACAACAAAACTTCAAGGGCAGTCACACTTGAACAAGAATTCTCCAATAAATCAATGGAGGATTTTCCAAATGCATCTGCCTATTGCCAACGGTTGAAGATGTTGGCAGACCAACTTAAAAATGTTGGTGCTCCCGTTACCAATAATCGGCTTGTTTTACAAATGGTTGCGGGACTCACGGATGCATATAATGGTGTGGGTACTCTTCTCCGCCAAAGTGATCCCCTTCCTCCCTTCTATCAAGCGCGGTCTATGCTTGTTTTGGAAGAGGCGGGATTGGCTAAAAAGGCCGCTCTGGGCTCGTCCTCTTCGGCTATGGTGGCCGACTCCACTCGTTCTCCATCACCACCACAACACCGTGGCTCTCACGGTGGTAACAAAGGGAAAAATCGCTCCTCTCATAAGGGACGCAATTCCGGTGGCAAGGGTGGTGGAGGTGGTGGTGGCGGCAAAGGAGGCCGGCAGCAATCCGGCGGTGGTGGGCGGTCAGACGCCACCCAGCAACAGCAGCAGCACCCCTCAGTGTGGGGCGCACCTCGGCAGCAGCAGGCTGCTCCGTATCCAGCGTGGGGAGGATGGCCTTGGGGCTGGCCCTTGCCTCCCTGCCCGTATCCTACATCTGGCTGGGCTAGGCCCCACATATCTCAGCAGCGCCCCAATCATGGCAGCAGCATTCTGGGCTCTCGACCGCAAGCGTATGTGTCAGAAACTCCACCTTATTCACCTACGGACATCGAGGCAGCAATGCATACTATGGGTCTCACTCCCCCGGACCCCAATTGGTACATGGACACGGGTGCTACCTCCCACATGACCTCCTCTCAAGGTAACTTCTCGTCTTATTTTAATTTGAGCAAAAATGATGGTATTGTTGTTGGAAATGGCCATAGTATTCTGATTCGTGGTTATGGAGACTTGAAATTAAACACATGTCACCCATCATTAACCCTCAAAAATGTTCTTCATGCTCCTAAATTGATTAAAAACTTGGTCTCTGTTCGTAAATTTACAACTGATAATTATGTGACTGTTGAGTTTGATCCTTTTGGGTTTTCTGTGAAGGATTTTCAGACGGGGCGCCTAATCATGAGATGTGAGAGTCAGGGGGCCCTTTATCCTATCACCTCATCTTTTCAACCTCGAGTCCCGTCTGCGTCTAGCTTTGCTGCTCTCGCACCGTCTCTTTGGCATGATCGGCTGGGTCATCCTGGTGCTCCTATCCTAGATATTCTTAAGCATAATAAAGTGATTGAATGTAATAAACATAGTGATTCCGCTGTTTGTTACTCGTGTCCTCTTGGAAAACATGTTAAGTTACCTTTTGTTGCTTCTACTTCTAGTACTGTGATGCCTTTTGACATTGTTCATTGTGATATTTGGACCTCTCCTGTTTTGAGCTCTATGGGCCATCGTTATTATCTTGTTGTTGTGGATGATTTTTCGGATTTTGTTTGGACTTTTCCTTGATCTAAGAAATCACAAGTTTATTCCACGTTCTTACAATTCCATACTTACATCCACACTCATTTTGAACGGCACATTAAAAATTTGCAATGTGACAATGGTAGGGAGTTTGATAATTCACCTTTTTGGGATTTCTGTAAGGCTCATGGTCTCTCATTCCGTTTCTTTTGCCCCAATACTTCGTCCCAAAATGGTAAAGCCGAGCGGAAAATACGCACTCTTAATAACATGGTTCGTACATTACTTGCTCATGCTTCCCGTCCCTCCTCATTTTGGCCTCACGCCCTTCAACTGGCTACATATTTACTTAACATTCTTCCCACCAAGAAACTCTCCAATCACTCTCCTCTTCATATTCTCTTCCACAAAGAGCCTTCCTTCACTCATTTACGGGTGTTTGGGTGTTTATGTTTCCCGTTGCATCCCTCCACAAATATTCACAAACTCCAAGCCCGTTCCACTCCTTGTGTGTTTTTGGGATATCCTTCTCATCAACGGGGATACAAGTGTTATGATCTTTCCTCTCGTAAAATTATCATAAGCCGTTATGTGGTTTTTGACGAGCACAAATTTCCTTTTTCGACTCTTCATAGCCCACATTCTGCTACTTATGATTTTTTACGGTCCCCCAATTCGTTCGATCTTCCCTCTCTCCCATCAACCCACACTCCTCCTCCTACTGCACCAGGTCCTTATTCCCCTTCTGGCCCAGTCCAGCGTGTTGCACACTCCCGTGGGCTGCCAGCTCCTCCCAGCCCTCCTGGCGTGCTCTCTCCCCCCTCTGGGTCGCCTTCCCCTCCTTGTCTGGGCCATTCTCCTAGGCCGAGTCCTGCTCCCCGTCAGCGCTCCTCTCACACGCTGACTGGGCCTCTCTCTAGTAGCCCACCTCTCAGCCCCCAACCTCCTCTCACCTCTTCTCTGGACCGTCAGCCTCATGCTAGCGGTGTCCCCTCACTTCCCTCTACATCCCGAGTTTAAGGCTCGTCTTGTAGGTGATGGAAAGACACAGCGCGTTGGTATTGATTGTGGGGAGACTTTTAGTCCAGTAGTTAAACCTGCTACTATCCGCACGGTGCTCAGTCTTGCCTTGTCTAAAGGCTGGGATCTTCATCAGTTGGATGTAAAGAATGCATTATTGCATGGTGAGTTGAAGGAAACGGTTTACATGCATCAACCTCTGGGTTACAAAGATCCTCAGTTTCCGGATCATGTATGTCTTCTCAAAAAGTCCCTATATGGTTTGAAACAGGCCCCTAGGGCGTGGTATCGACGGTTTGCTGATTTTGTGTCTCATATTGGTTTCACTAATAGTAAGTCGGATAACTCTTTATTCATTTACCGTCGAGGTAATGATACCGCTTACCTCCTTCTCTATGTGGATGATATTATCTTGACTGCCTCCTCTGCCTCTCTTCGTCAGTCTCTCATGACTCTTCTTGGCTCGGAGTTTGCCATGAAGGACCTAGGTGCTTTGAGTTACTTTCTTGGTATCGCTGTCTCCCGTCATGCAGGTGGTTTGTTCCTTTCTCAGCGCAAGTATGCTGAGGAGATTATTGAGCGAGCGGGGATGTCGGCTTGCAAGCCATCTTCTACTCCCGTTGATACTAAGCCAAAACTTAGTGCTCAGTCCGATGTGCAGTGCTCGGATCCTTCTTTGTATCGGAGTCTTGCTGGTGCCTTACAGTACTTGACTTTTACTAGACCTGATCTCTCCTATGCTGTGCAGTAGATTTGTTTATTTATGCATCAGCCTATGGAGGAGCATATGCATGCCCTGAAACGTATTGTCCGTTATGTTAAAGGGACCCTTCATCATGGTCTACACTTGTATCCCTCATCTATTTCTACTCTTATTTCTTACACTGATGCAGATTGGGGTGGATGTCCTGACACTAGACGTTCTACCTCTGGTTATTGTGTTTTTCTGGGTGATAATCTGCTCTCTTGGTCGTCTAAGCGACAAGCTACTCTCTCTCGTTCAAGTGCTGAATCCGAATATCGAGGGGTTGCTAATGTGGTTTCAGAATCTTGTTGGCTACGGAATCATCTACTGGAACTTCTTTGTCCCATTCAGAAGGCCACCTTAGTTTATTGTGATAATGTGAGTGCGATTTACTTGTCTGGCAATCCGGTCCAGCATCAGCGCACTAAACACATAGAGATGGATATTCATTTTGTTCGTGAAAAGGTGGCACGCGGTGAAGTGCGTGTTTTACATGTTCCGTCCCGGTACCAGATTGCCGATATTTTCACTAAAGGTCTTCCCCTGATCCTCTTTGAAGACTTTCGGGACAGTCTCAGTGTTCGCCCCCCTCCCGCTTCGACTGCGGGGGTGTGATAGATTATGTAATTAATTATGAATATAATTTAATTACTAATTAGTTAGTTTGTTACATTTAGGAAAGTGCATATATTTAGTTCCTTGTAATTAGGAAGGATGATTGACTTGACTTGTATAGTTAGTATTTAAACTGATCTTGTACATGGATTAATCAAGGAATATAATTCTTCAAAGGTAACACTGATAAAAGAAAGATTAGTTAGCTCTCTTCTGCATTCTATATATTTCTATGCACTATGCAGCATGTTTCTTAAGGTCTCAAGGAATTGACATTTCATGAAGGTGTACTGATCGAAACTGTGAAAACCATATGCTTCTGAATTTTTCAAAACATTGATGATCAAGCATGTTTGATCATACAGCGCGGAATCAACTCATGCAAGCACACTTGATCATATTAATGTATGAGTCTGCAGTTGAACATTGGTCACACAGTGAGCTTAAAAACAACATTCTTGTTTCCAAGTCCCCTGCTTTCAAACTTTCCATGATCATACAAAAATCAATATCAATAAACTGGGTTCGAGGTTGCAAGAGAGATGTTCTAATACATCAAAACTGAAGACTGTTTAGAAGAAAGCATTTAATTTCTTCATGTTATAATATTATAGTGAGTAGTTCTTACTATTCTGATTTGTTTTTCTTAGGAGAAGTCCCAACAGGCAATAATTTTTCATGAATCAAATCCATATGAGATCTACAATTTGAACAATGACAACAAAAATAAATCAAAGAGAGACAAACAAAAATCTTCTATGAAAAAACTAAGAACCCAAAAGCATAGATTTGACGATTTGGCATATTCTCGATTCATTTTCTCCTTACAATTTTTCGCGAGTGGATCTGTCGTTCCATAAATTTGAGAAGAAAACACTTTTATTAATTTAGCAGATTTTAGACAAATAATTGATAACCTCTGTACGACCGCATGAAAAAGCATCTGTAAACCATTAATATCCTCTATCCATACTCTCGAAAACCAAAATCTTGAAACTCCTATAAAAGAAGAGAACCACCACTAGATGAGACAAACAACTCTCATAAAGTGCGGCAAAAGTTTTTTTTGTTGTTGGATACTAAAAAATAAACAGAATATTGGGTTAAGTTCCAACAATTGATTCCATTGGTGCCTAGTGTTTAGTGAAAGAGAAGAGAGAAAATAACATTAACTCATCCGTTAGTGCTTATAATCATCATCTATTGATATCACTAATCAAAGTTGCTTTCTTGGTGGGTTTTTTTCTCCCCGTGCACGGGTTTTCCCACGTTTTACGGTGTGTTCTTCAGTGCTTTCTTAATTATACTTGGTTTCCTTAATCAATCTCATTAATTGTTGATTAGTGTTAATTATAAGCAATTATTAGTGTTTGCTTAATCTAATTCCCAACAGATTTTCCGTTTCCGAGTTATGAAAATAAAGGAAACAACACGATAAAAACAAAAATTATCTAATTACTAGAAATAGATCATCAAATTCACTTGTTTTCCTCTCCTTTTCAAATGTCTAATGGATTAACTTATAAAGAGCTAGCAATTTTCAGCCTCATGCATGGGACGGTCTTGTACAAGAACCATTTTATCTTCTTCGACATTGTAGATAGGGTTGGCCATGAGTCGAACCAACGCAAACTCTAACATGGCTTAATTAGCTCAATCAATTAGACTCAATTTTTACCGCAAAATCAAACTCGCCTCAAATTTAAAGTCCTTGTTCAAACTGAACTTGAGCTTGGACTCGATAAACCATGTTCCAACAATAAGAACACTAAAACACTAGCGATGTTACTACTTGGCTTCATAGTAGCATCTGACATGGACGAGTCGTGCTTACAATTACATAAGCAAAACTCATTATCTTTCTTGAATTGACGAGCTCAATCGAACTTGAGTTTGGCTTGTTAATTATTCGAACTATAATTTCAAGCTCCAATTGTACGCTTGAATGAACCAAATCCAAACTGTTTACGAATTGTTATGTTTATGTCCACTTGTCCACGCTAATGGTAGATGGGTAATTTACAAAACCTTGCTGGCAGTCGGCAATGATAGCAAGAAAAAGCTTTTTCAAAAGGATAATTGTCACGTTCTCCATGTATAAGCACTTGAATAATATGGATCTTTAATAAATTAAAGTGCCAACTGCCAAGTATATTAAGACCCAACTCGTGCATCAATATAGCCGGGTCCATTATTGAATATTATAATATTTAATGTGATTCCTTAAATTCATTTCGCCAAGCTAGGTGAGCCACTTAGTCCCCTCCCCTCAAAAAAAGGGTGAGCCACTTAGCTGAGGGTTGAGATTGAAGAAGGAATAATGTCCAAATTTAAATGCATATGAAGAGTGAACACTGAACACCTACAATATTTGACCCGAATTTCGCCAGTTTAAAACGGATTTAATTTAGTAGGGTCTGGTACGCCCAAACCCTTAATGTTGTGCTAAGCAATGAGTGACAACTCGGGAGTGAGCGTGATTGGCCGGCCAAATCTTTCGTTTTGGACATATTGAATTAACATCTATATGTACTACAGTATCCATTAACTCAATGAAAATAACAAAAAAGGGCAACAATAATAAATTATGTTATGGTTGGGATTTTTTTGTAAAACTACCTTTATTTTTACAAGTTATTGAAATTACTATCTTTGTTAGTTTTTTTAAAATTTAACTACCTTTGTTATTTCCAAAGTGAGATTATTGCTACCTTATAACGAAATCCGTCTAATTTTCCATCCGGTGGGGCCCACTTTATGTTTCCACCTCAAATATCCCTCCTTTCCCGCGTTTTTTTTTGCTCTTTATAAGCTACATAACAACCAGATTTTATTCGTCCCCTAAATTCACCAAATTTTCCCTTTAATTGCCTTAGGGTTTCGATTAAAGTGGTGTACAACTGTTGCAATCAATTGATTAGGTGATTTCGCTTGCTTGATCACTGTTACTACCACAAATTGAAGGTAAGTTCTCCGAAAATGCAAGTTAGGGTTCATATATTTGGGAAAATTGGGAAACTTTGGGCAAATTAGGGTTCATTAATAGCTTTATTGGGTTCAGTAATTAAGTTTTTTGCAATTGCAATGTGTGGTGAGAGGAATCAATAGGAGTAAAGATGAAGATTAAGAGTGAAGAGTGATAGAGTGAAATGAGTCAATTTCGAGTTGTTGGGATGAATTTAAAACGGGGAAACATAAAGTGGGTCCCACTGGATGAAAAATTAGACGGATTCCGTTATAAGGTAGCAATAATCTCACTTTGGAAATAACAAAGGTAGTTAAATTTATTAAAAAATTATCAAAGGTACTAATATCAATAATTTGTAAAAACAAAGGTTGTTTTTACCAAAAAATCTTTATGTTTGAATATTCAATATGGGAAAGTTCATTAATGTAATCAGCACAAATATCGCACCATACCTTTTTATGAAGGTTAGTTTTGTATTAACATTAAAAGAGCAAGGATAGAGTGAACGAGGCTGTAATAGCAACACAAATTACACCAGTATTACTTATCTTCTTTTATCGTTGCACAAGAAAATCCAATAACCGACAATGAAAACAATGTAAATCCCAAATTTTGGATATGAGTATATGAGTATATGACCCTCACATATTACACAATAAATTTATTTTATCATTGTATAGTTGAAATTTTAAACATAAATTATACCCTAGAAAATTTTGTAACATTGAATAATGTATGTGAACCTTTGTGTTTCCGTATAATTAAACAGGTATTCACAAGGTTTAATATTCACTAAACAAGCTAAGATTGTCAAGTACTAAAAGATATGTGTAGTTGTGGAATTTTTTTTCTTATGGTAGAAAAAATAACATTAGGAGACCCTCCACTCGAGGGGAACTCCTAATGCGTCGGTTACAAGGATATAAGAAAGTGAAGAATTATTACAAGGAGTAACATTGAAAGAAGAAGTAATTAAGTGACCAATGTTGGCTATCCAGTCAGCCGCTCGATTAGCTTCATGGAAAATATGATTGAGCTGCCAGCTATCGAACTTCTGGAGATGGAATTTGACGTCTTGCACAATGTTCGCTATTTGCCAAGGGGGATGCCAAATACCTTTCATTGCATTTATGACTAGAAGATTGTCGTCTTCAATGATGATATTTCTAATGTTGAGCTGCATGACGAGGATTAAACCTTGGTGAAGAGCCGGTTCTTCGGCCACAAAAGCCGAGGTCGAACCAAGGTTGAAAGATTTGGCTTGGATGAGATCGCCAGGGTGATTATGGATGATAATACTTGCTGCTCCTGACGAATTTATGAGGGAACCATCAAAATTTAGTTTGAGGGAGTTGATGGGAGGTGGCTCCCAAGCAACTAGGATAGTGGATCGATGGGGGGAAGGGAGGGGGTTGTGCTCCCATTAAGGGAGATTCGGAGGAGAGGTAGAAGTCAACTGGTGTGCGAGTGCGCCATTCCTGATGGTCGAAACGGGCTCGATGAAGGATTCTAGGGTGTTCCAATTTTCGTTGTTGAAAACAATGGTGTTTCTTTCTTTCCAAAGACTCCAAAGGAGAAATGTAAAATTTGGAGCATTCTTTTTATGTTTCATGTTTTCGAGGAGCTCTAATATAGGTAGAGCAGATATTTTATCCTTTAACCAGTTTATGGTGTATGGGAGGTCCCATAACAATCTTGCATTGGGGCATGAGAGGAAAAGATGATCAATTGTCTCATTGTGGTTTTTGCAAAGAGCACACAGATTTGCTCGGATAATTTGTCTCTTGTGGAGGGTCTGATGGACCTCCAAACTATTGTGACATATCTGCCATAGGGAAATTGAAGCTTTAGAAGGACATTGAGTTTCCAAATCCAGCGAAAAGACCACGGCGGTGCTGGAGTTAGATTGTGACCAAGCCAAGTAGCAGACTTAACTGAGAAATGGCCATTAGGATTAGGCCCCCAGATGGGCATGTCTTCCATGTTGCTGGTAGGAAGGGGGGTCCCTTTAGTTTTTGTGACAATGTACGAAGGTAGGATTAACAGAAGCCTCTGTAAATCCCACGAGTGATCTCGAATGAAAGCTGAGAATGGGAGGTCAAGATTTATCCCAGAGGGGTTAATTTTCGCAATATTTAACAAATTGTCGTCTGCGACCCAATTATATAGCCAGAATAAGATTGAATTGCCATAAATTCCCTACTTTCCATCTAATCCCTTTACGCAAGATTTCTCTTTGTGCAAGGATTTTTCTCCAAATATGGGAGTCATGGTTTCTTGGAGTGCATTCAACAAAAGTCTTGTTGGAGAGGTATTTCTCCTTTATGAGTTTAGCCCAGAAACTTGTAGAGTGAGAAACCAAGTGCCACCCTAATTTGGCTAAGAAAGCTCGGTTTAGAGGCAATGATTTGCGAACTCCAAGGCCCCCTTGAGATTTTGGTTGGCAGTAGTTGTGGAATTAGTATAAGGATTTTTCTAACTTATACACCAAATATGTATTGGTTTAGCTATTGGTTTTTACTTTTGCGCAACAAAAATGATATAGTATATGACATAGTTATTAAAGGAAATTATTCTCATAATTGATATATAATCAGATAGGGAGCCAGATAGAATCATCATACTTCCTCCGTTTCATTTTAAATGCAACAAACTCACTTTCACGCACAACTAGACATTATTTTGACCATTAATATCTATAATTACATATAGGTGATAATTATAAAAATTACATATTATGCAAGTAGGTCACAAGACAATTCTAACAAGATCTCACTTAACTATATTTTTCATTATGTAAAAATCACAAATCTTAGTCAAAGTGATAAGTATAAATAGTGGAAAAGTCCACTTGTTGCATTTAAAAGAAACGGAGGAAGTATATGAAACTTATGACTTAAGTTAAAAATGATACGTTCTATTTATTTGATTTTTAAGTATCAAAACTACTTTTTACTAAATCATTTTTAATTGATAAATACTTAGATTTACTTATTGATTGGTGTTGTATATGTGTTACTGATTTCTACTTATCAAAATTTCTATCGTACCAAGATTCTTTTTTCTTAGTAGTTAAAATTGATTTTGTTTATTAAAGTGATTTATATGAATTAGAATCGATTTTATTTACACGCATATCTATCTATAATATATAATCTATAATCTATAATCTATAATAATATATTAAAAGGCGTTGGCGTTCCTAAACAAGGAACTCCCTAAGGGCATTTTACTCCATGTAATCCAGATACAGTAAAAAAATTAGAAATTGCATGTTATAGGGTTTGATCTCAAAACTTGAAGTTTATATACTAAAGTCTTGACCACTAGACCAAGTGATATTTAGTTTTATCATGGTGGAGTATAATATTAATAAATGAAAATTTTCCTTATCTGGGGAATAGCCCTTGCCTAATAACTAGTTTATAGCTAAAAGAGGATACACATACTTAAGGCCCCGTTCTTTTGAACTTATTTTGACTGAAATTAAATTAAATTAAATTAAATTAACTGAAATTAACTGAACTAAACTGAAATTAAATTAACTGAACTGAAATTAAATTAAATGAACTGAAATTAACTGAACTGAACTGAAATTAAATTAAATGAACTGAAATTAAATTAACTGAACTGAAATTAAATTAAATTAACTGAAATGAGTGACACTGAACTGAATTGTATATTTAATTTTCTAAAATAATAATTATCGATAATAATCAATAAGTATTAACATAATATTAACAATACTTATTATTATTATTATTATTATTATTATTATTATTATTATTATTATTATTATTATTATTATTATTATTATTATTATTATTATTATTATTATTATTATTATTATTATTATTCTTATTATAATTGTTATTATTTATTATTATTATTATTATTAGTTTTACTTTATTATTATAAAATTATTATTATTATTATTATTAATAATTAAATTATTAATTATTATTTATTATCAAGATCAATTAAGTAATAAATAATAAATAATAAATAATAAATAATAAATAATAAATAATAAATAATAAATAATAAATAATAAATAATAAATTAATAAATAATAAATAATAAATAATAAATAATAAATAATAAATAATAAATAATAAATAATAAATAATAAATAATAAATAATAAATAATAAATAATAAATAATAAATAATAAATAATAAATAATAAATAATAAATAATAAATAATAAATAATAAATAATAAATAATAAATAATAAAAATAAATAATAATCATAATAAATAATAAATAAAAAATAATAAATAATAAATAATAAATAATAAATAATAAATAATAAATAATAAATAATAAATAATAAATACTAAATAAATAAATAATAAATAATAAATAATAATAATAATAAATAATAATAATAATAAATAATAAATAATAAATAATAAATAATAAACAATAAATAATAATCATAATAATAATAATAATAAATAATAAATAACAAATAGTGAATAAATAATGATAATAATAGTAAATATAATAATAATAAATAAATAAATAAATAATAATAATAATAATAATAATAATAAATAATAAATAATTATAAATAAACAATAAACAAACAATAATAAATAATAATGATAAAGATAATGAAAATATTAAATAAATATAATAATAATAATAATAAATAATAAATAACAAACATAATAATAATAATAATAACTTAATAATAATAATAATAATAAATAATAATGATAATAATAAAATTAAATAAATAATAATAATATAAAAAATAAATAAATAATAATAATAATAATAACTTAATAATAATAATAATAATAAATAATAAATAACAAATCATAAATTAAATAATAATAATAATAATAATAATAATAATAATAATAATAATAAATAATGATAATAATAAAATTAAATAAATAATAATAATATAAAAAATAAATAAATAAATATTAATTATAACTTAATAATAATAATAATAATAATAATAATAATAAATAATAATATTAAATAATAATAATAATAGTAATAATAATAATAATAATAATAATAATAATAATAATAATAATAATAATAATAATAATAATAAAACTAATCGTAATAAATAATAATAATAAATAATAAATAGTAAATAATAATAATAATAATAATAATAAATAATAATAATAATAGTAATAATAAACAATAATAATAAAAATAATAATAAAAAATAAAATATAAAAAATAAATAATAATAAAAAATAATCATAATAAATAATAATAATTATTATTATTATTATCATAAATAATAATAATAATAATCATAATAAATGTTAAATAATAATATTAATTAATATTATTATCATAAATAATAATAATAATAATAATAATAATAATAATAATAATAATAATAATAATTAAAACATTACATAAGATGAACTAAACTGAAATTAACTGTGTTGTAGCCTAATATCTACGGCTCCCTTAGCGGCACATGGGCTCATCAGAGCCGTACACGTGTCATCCTATTTAAAATTAAAATAAGGCTTAATCTCTGGGCTATACTCAGTTGGGTAAAAGGATTGAATTTCTGGCCCAATAGTCGAGCCCAAAGAAGGCCAAATGGTCAAGGAGAGTGGTTAATAGACATCCCCCAGTCATGGTCCGCCACGTGTCATGATCTCGATTCCTCGCCCAATCGAGGCCACTATTGTAGGTCGGTTTTTAAGGTTAGCTGTCAACTTGCTATCACTATAAATACCCCTGAAATCAGGAGAAAACACATTCAATGCAAACAATGTAAAGTTACTCTGATAAATTCTCTCTCACTTTCTCTTTCTATCTCTACTTTCTCTTACAACTCCCGATAACCGACTTAAGCATCGGAGGGGGAACCACCACCCAAACCTCCCGGGGGTGGGTCCCTTTGTGCGGAGTTCGGGAGCGAAGCCAAGGCTAAGGATTAAGCTATAATTCGGGCATTGTTGCACAAGTCTCCATCTCAAGAACACTCAAGATACTAATTTACTTGCTTGACAAGGAAGCTAAGCCTCTACGACTTACTTGTTGGACAAGTGGATAAAACATTTGGCGCCGTCTCGTGGGGACACGCAACGATGACTGATTGTCAATCATCCAACATTGCCGTAAATCGAAGCCTTCAAGTTAATGTTGAAGATACGGTGGAGCATGAAAGACCACCTCGAGGAAGAGATAGACCCCCGTCCATTGTCAATATTCCCGGACCAAGCCAAGAACCTGGTCATCCAAGTGAATCGGGATCGTCCCAAGGATCGCCGCCCACCTGGAGAATGTGCTTGAATGACTTTCGTACTAAGATGGCGGCGGTCGTCCAGAAAACATTAAAAGCAATATGCTGTTTTTTTCATCACAACCCGGAGCCGCCGCTAACAATCCACCTCGTCCTAGAGGACGTTCCCAAGTAGATCGTCCAGGTCCTAGTCGACACTGTTCGTCGGAACCCTCTAGAAGGACAGAGAGAGGAAAGCAGCCGAAGATACCGATCAGAGAAGAAAGATGGACTGGAACCTGGTGGTGAGGACCCAGGACCATGTCCATCCTAGTGGGCACAGAAATGGAAACCGACGCCGGGGAGTATTTAGAGGCAAAGAGGGCTGCGGTTTTGCAACGATCGGCTACGGGGATCTACCCCATACCCGAGAGACCCTCCTTTGAGGTTGTCATCCGAGGGGAAGGCCGAAGTTTAAGCCACTCTCTTGTCCATCCGCGACAGGAGAAGACCGTGGCTCAGCCCATGGTTTACAAAGGCCTCAATACCAGCCAACACTTCATCCAATCCCGTAATGAATGAGTATCGCCGGGAGTTCATCCCCATTGAGGGACAATGGGAGCCCTCCCGGATCAACCGGCCTACCCCATTCTCGGCCGGGATCATGGAGGCGCCCCCTTCCCAAAGGTAAAACTCCCAACCGTTGAGCCTTTTGATGGAACAACTGATCCTGATGATCACCTGTCTGCTTACAAACATCAGATGTACGTCCAAGGAGTGGACGATGCTACTTGGTGTAAGAATTTCCCAGCCTACCTTGAAGGGAGTAGCTCGAAGTGGTTCAATAATCTTCCCCCTAATTCAGTCAACAATTTTACTGAACTCAGTTTCTTATTCACTAGTCACTTTGTTGCCAACAAGCAAGAGCAAAAGACAAGCATGCACCTAGGCAAGGTCGTCCAGGGACCTAAGGAGGCTCTTAGAAGTTTTGTTAAGAGATTTAACCTAGAAGCACTTCAGATCCAAGATCTTAATGCTGGAGTAGCCTTTGACGCCTTCATCAGGGGTCTAAGGCCAGGAAGTTTCAAGTTTGATCTTGTTAAGAAGAAAATCTCCACTCTTGCTGAGGCTTTAAGAGAAGCGGAAGCGTTTATCCACGCTACCGAAGTGTGTGCTGAAGCAAAACATCCCGAGTCTAAGAAGCCTGAAGAGGTTGCTCAGCCAAAGAAGAGCAACCCCAAAAAGGCCGAGACCTGGGCTATAGCCGCAACCACCACTTCGTCCAGAAGAAGCAAGAGAAAGGAGGCCGAGCCATCCTCATCCAATCCTATTGAGTTTAACAAAGACCAATACTCCATTCTCATGGAGATCAAGGATCAATATGAGTTGAAGGCCCCAGCTGAGATGAAAACCCCTTATAGAAATAGGGATAAGAGCAAGTATTGTCACTTCCACAAGGATTGTGGTCATGAGACTAATGAATGTAAGCACCTCAAGAGAGCTTTGGAAGAGTTAGCCCGAAAAGGAAAGATGAATTCCTATATGCATCAAGGGGGAAGGAAGTTTCCAAGGAAAGATGATTGGCATAACAAGAAGAAAGAGAGTGCAAGCACAGAAGAAGATGTTGTTCTCGTAATCTCAGGCGGTTTTGCTGCTGGGGGACCAACTAATAGAGGGCACAAAAACTACCTTAGGGAGCTCGGCCAAGTTTTATTAGCAGATCAGACGAAGGCTGAGCCCTTCCCAAGGGTGGTAGTTAGTGAGCAAGATCGGGGCAGGTTGAGGACTCCCCATGATGATCCCTTGGTCGTAGAAATGAAAATAGCAAACTTGAGAGTGAGAAGAATCCTGATCGACACCGGAAGTTCGACGGTTATCATTAGTGCTGATTGTTTGTCCAGGTTGAGGTTTGACGAAAGGAACTTGGTTCCCGTCCACCATCCCATCATAGGGTTTGGGGGAGGAGTCATCCACCCCATGGGAACGGTGACGTTGCCTGTCCGAGTTGGTGAGAAGGAAGCCTCAAGAACTCTGTTTATCAAGTTCTTGGTGGTCCGAGATTTGACAGCTTTCAATGTCATTCTTGGACGACCAACTCTGAATCATGTCAAAGCAGTAATAGTAACTCACCTGATGTTGATGAAGTACGAGTGTGATGACGGCAAGATTGGCTCCTTGTATGGAGACCAAGGGCGGCTAGGGAATGTTACCTAACTACTCTGAAACCATCATCATGGAAGGCTGACAAGCAAGACCAGACGCAAGTTGCTGGCGGAAGGAAAACGTCTGGAATAGAGAAAGATCAGACGAAGGTTGCTAGCGAAAGGAAAACGTCTGGAATAGAAAAGGATCAGACGAAGGTTGATTGCGAAAGGAGAAAGTCTGGAATGGAGAAAGATCAGACGAAGATGGCTAGCGAGAGGAAAACGTCTGGATTAAAGCTGACCATTGAGAGCCCTCAGACGCTTCTTGCTCCCTCAAGGAAGGCGTCTGAACATCTCCCCAGCAAGAAGAGGATATATGAAATCATCAAGGAAGAACCCTCCTCGTCTGAAGAAGTTATGGCCATCATGGGGCTAGCAGTGGAACGTCCGAGAGCCGTGGAAGCCCCTCGAAGAAGTATGTCCCGGATGAAGCTCGTCCCGAGAAAGGACCCTCAAAGTTGGATCTTCGCTCGCCCCCGGTTTGAAGGGTCGTCTAGTCCACTTGTTGAAAGAGTTTCAAGATGTGTTTGCCTATTGCGTCGAGGAAATGCCGGGAATTGATCCGGAAGTAGCCGTCCACCGTTTGAATGTTGATCCCAATTTGAAACCGGTTCGCCGTAAGAAGAGACATTTGGGACCTGCTAGAAACCAAAGCGGTCGACCAAGAAGTTCGAAGTCGTTGGAATCCAAGTTCATCAAAGCAACCTATTATCCAGACCGGATAGCAAATGTGGTTATGGTGCCAAAGCCCAATGGCAAATGGAGAATGTGTGTGGACTACACGGACCTCAACAAGGCATGTCCTAAGGACAGTTTCCCTTTGCCTAAGTTGGATCGTCTAGTAGACTCCACGGCCGGCCATGCTTTGCTGAGCTTCATGGACGCATATTCGGGGTTTCATCAAATCCCAATGTGGCCGGAGGATCGAGACAAAACGTCCTTCATTACGAAAAAGGGCCGTATGGCCGGGTTGAGGATGCCATTCGGCCTACGTAATGCCCCGGCCACTTTTCGAGGTTGATCAATAATGTTTTTCAGCCTTGAGTTAGGACGAAATATGGAGGCATATATTGACGATATGATAGTCAAGAGCCGTCAAGAAGAAAGTCATGTAGATGATTTGAGAGAAACTTTTGAAACTCTCAGGAAATACAAGTTGAAGCCGAATCCCAAAGAAATGTGTCTTTGGGGTTTTGTCGGGCAAGTTTTTAGGTTTCTTGGTGGATCGAGGGGAAATAGAAGCCAACCCCGAAAAGATTCAAGCTGTTCTAGACATGAAGTCTCCTTCGAAGGTAAAAGAGGTACGAGGCCGACGGGATGTTTGGTCGCCCTTGGACGATTTTTGTCTAAGTCGGGCGACAAGTGCCATCACTTCTTTGCCACGATCAAGAAAAAAGCCAAGTTTGAATGGACAAAGCGAGGCGGAGAAAGCCCTTCAAAGATGTCAAAGATCATCTTCAACAGCCGCTAGGTTGGTCGATCCGCGAGAGGGGAAAAAATTGTTTGTATACTTGGTAGTGTCCACTCAAGCCGTGAGTGCCGTCCCGTTGGCTGAAAGAGAATCCGTCCGTATCCCAATATACTTCGTGAGTCACGTGCTCAAGGACGCAAAAACCGGTATACTCCTGTTGAGAAGTTTGGATTGGCCCCCGTCATGGCCAGCCAAAGCTAAGGCCCTATTTTTTGGCACACAAGTATACTCGTCTATATTGATCAACCTTTGAAGCAAGTTCTGCAGAAGATGGAAGCTGCTGGGCGAATGTTAAAATGGGCGGTTGAGCTCAACATGTTTGACATATCATTTGAACCAAGGAAGGCCATTAAGGGGCAAGCCTTGGCTGATTTTATAGTTGAGCTTACTCGGCCAACCATAAAGCAAATATCTGATCCAGCTGAAGGAAGGAAGCATTGGACGCTCATGGTTGATGGATCGTCCACAGTCAATGGGAGTGGGGCAGGAATCATTTGTCAATCTCCTGAAGGGGACAAATTTGAATATGCATTAAGATTCCAATTCAAAGCGTCCAATAACGAAGCTGAATATGAAGCACTCTTGGCGGGAATCAAAATGTGCAAGGCGGCCGGAGCCGTAGAGATTGAGGCAAAATCGGACTCTCTCCTAGTTGTCGGCCAGTCAACGGAGATTTTGAATGCAAAGAAGCATCAATGGGCAAATATATGCGACTGATCAAGGATGAGATTGAGCCATTAAAACGATTTGTCCTCGACCAAATACCAAGGTCAGAAAATAATCAAGCCGATGCTCTCTCGAAATTGGCCAGCTCGGCCGAGGGTGATGTACCAAGAACAGTCTTTTGGGAAGTCAAACCCAAAAAGAGCATCGACCAAGAGGAGGTTATGTTTCTCAGCCGAGGGAATGTCTGGATGGAGCCGATCATAGAATACAAGAAGACAGGCGATTGCCTTCGGATCATGTAGAGGCCAAGTATGTGAAGGCCGAGAGACAAGTGGTTTGAACTATGGGACGAGACACTTTACAAGAAGTCGTTCAACCGGCCTCTACTCAAGTGCGTCACCGGAGAAGATGGTCCGGAAGTCCCGAAAGAACTCCATGAAGGAGCTTGTGCCTCTCACATTGGGGGAAGAGCCTTAGGCGAGAAGGCTTTAAGGACGGGGTACTACCGGCCTACCTTAAAGGAGGATGCTTTAGTCTATGCAAAGAAGTGTGACAGCTTGTCGAAGCATGGAAATGTGCATCGAAGCCGTCCAACTATTTGACCCCCATCTTGTTCCTCTCGCCTTTTGCCAAATGGGGCATGGATATCCTAGGACCTTTCCCCGTGGCCGCCGGGCAAAAGAAGTTTGTGATTGTAGCAAGGGACTATTTCACTAAATGGATAGAAGCTGAAGCCATGCGAGGAATAACAACAAACGACGTCAAGGGCTTCATCTGGAAGTACATTATAACTCGATTTGGCATGCCTCAGTCAATCGTCTTTGACAATGGTCCACAGTTCGAAACGCCTAAGCTGAAAGAATGGCTGTCAGAAAGAGAAATCAAAGCTCACTTTGCAGCAGTCGCCCACCCACAAGCTAATGGGCAAGTCGAGTCCTTCAACAAGATGCTATCAAATGGAATCAAGAAGAAGCTGGACAACGCCAAAGGGCAATGGGTTGAAGAACTGCAATTGGTGTTATGGTCCATTAGAACAACTGCTAAGAATTCTACAGGCGAGACGCCTTTCATGCTAGTTTATGGTACTGAAGCCGTCTTGCCCATTGAGATCGAGGAGCCCACCCTACGAGTCATGTTATACACAGAGGAAGCCAACTGGGCCGCATTGCGTACGGCCTTGGACCAAGTCCCAGAAGTCAGGGGCAATGCCTTGCTAAGAATGCAATTGTACAAACTGCGTATGGCTCGGGAGTTTAACAAAAGAGTTGTTAGACGACCGCTTAAGGTGGGGGATCTTGTTCTAAGAAAGATGGAAGCAGTTGGACGAGCTAAAGAGTTGGGAAAACTTACACCAAATTGGGAAGGACCTTATCTGATTGTCCAGGAAATACACAGTGGGACTTTTCGTCTGCAAGGTCTAGATGGAAGATCTATTCAGCGTACCTGGAATTCAGACAACTTAAAGAAGTACCACGTCTAGCTCAGATCTTCGTCAGATATAAGTAGGGTAATTTGTAGTTACTCCAAAGTGCCACAGCACATATTAGTAAGAAAAGAATTGTATACATGCATCTTGGCTTTCAGCCAAGCAAAATCCATATAATACAATTCCAACTATCTTATCTTACTGTTTATTTTCACCAAGTTACTTCACTTTGGGGCATTAAATCAGTTACTCGTTTAAAAGTGACAATAACCTGGACAAAAATACAAACAATAGCGGAGCGTCAGAATTGCTCGCATTTATGCCAAACATCACTCCCTCAAAGAGACCGGCCAAATATATAATGCATATATGGCCGTCAAATTGACAAAACCTCTAGTAAGAGTAACGTCAAAGTCTCTGAGAGAAAGCTGGCCTGAAATAAGCCCTTAGTAAAGGATACTTACTTTCAAAAATACGGACAGCTAGGTAGTCCAGACCCTAGTAAGGGATCACTACTTAATGACGAGTGTTGCTCCCTCAAGGAAGCCGGCTAAAACATGTGTCTCACGCTCGCCCATCAACTTCAGCAGGCACAGCCAAGGCTGGCCGATCTCCCTCTTGGACTTCAGCTCCACTTCAATATACGATTGAGCTAAGCCCAAGAGCGGGGGGATAATAGAAGCCTATAGGACGAGCTAAGGAGAGTAGGTCGTCCAAAAATTGGAGGCCAATTCCAGACAAAGATGGCCCCAAGAAGGTGACCGTCCAAGTATGGACGTTCTCCTTCATTGGGTGACCCTCGTCCAAAAAATTGTAAGCCAATTCCAGATGAAGATGGCCCCAAGAAGGTGACCCTCGTCCAAAAATTGGAGGCCAATTCCAGACGAAGATGGCCCCAAGAAGGTGACCGTCCAAGTATGGATGTTCTCCTTCATTGGGTGACCCTCGTCCAAAAATTGGAAGCCAATTCCAGACGAAGATGGCCCCAAGAAGGTGACCCTCGTCCAAAAATTGGAGGCCAATTCCGCACGTAAGATGGCCCCAAGAAGGTGACCGTCCCAAGTATGGACGTTCTCCTTCATTGGGTGACCCTCGTCCAAAAATTGGAAGCCAATTCCAGACGAAGATGGCCCCAAGAAGGTGACCCTCGTCCAAAAATTGGAGGCCAATTCCAGACGAAGATGGCCCCAAGAAGGTGACCGTCCAAGTATGGACGTTCTCCTTCATTGGGTGACCCTCGTCCAAAAATTGGAAGCCAATTCCAGATGAAGATGGCCCCAAGAAGGTGATCGTCCAAGTATGGACGTTCTCCTTCAGTGGGTGACCCTCGTCCAAAATTGGTAATCGTTCAATCCTAGACGAAGATAGAAATCGTTCAATCCTAGGATGGCAATCCCAGACGAGCCTCTTTTGGTACTTAGGACGACTCACATTTTTGCTTCGGACAGAATTTTGTACTCTTCAGGAAAAGCAGATCGTCCGATTTTTCAGGACGAAGGTGATATTATACTTGGTCAAAATTAGAATTCAGAAAGATAAAAGGCAGGAAATTGGCAAAAATACTCTTTCATATATAATTTGTAAAGAATTACAAAGTAGGAGCTGAAGAGTTAAAGATACAGCAGTGAGCAAGCTAAGAAACATGAAAATAAACCTAAGCTTAGGCTTCGTCTTCGAACGGGTTTCTTGGTCGTCTTTAGGGGTCTCCACCTCGCCAGCAGCTCGTCGTCGTCGACTCTTCAAACTCCGGAGGTTCCTCGGCGCATACCATAGCCCGATGAACGCTCTCTTGATACTCCAGACGACGAACGAAGCTGGGGACCTCAGCTTCCTCAGCCAGCATCCCAAAGGCTTTGACGGCCCAGTCCTTGGTCGTATTGACGACTTGTTTCAACCCTTCTTTGGCATCGTTGAAGGACTTGGCCGCCTCCCTTTCCGGGACGGGCGCCTTTGCCCTTAGGTGCATGTTCTCTCTTCTTAGCTCGGGCGGTAATAAGAGCGACATCCCTTTCGCCTTTCAACTCAGAGAGAGAGCGTCTATGATCATCCTTAGACGATCCCGCTCGAATATAGCCGGTTGATTTTAACAAGGTGATTCTTGTTCTCGAGACTCCAGGAGTGCCGAACTCTTCTCCAAGGCCTCCAAGCCCGACGATGAAGGGTGTTAGCCATCTCGATGTCGTGAATGGCTTTGTCCCCTGCCGTGGTAGCTTGGTGGACGAGGTGTTTATTTTCCTTTCTAAGCTCCCTCGCCCAATCTTCAGTTAGCATGCTGCGAGCCAGAAGCTGGGGCAAGGAGAACAAGTCAAGATATTAGACGATTTGCAAAGTGAATTTATACAAGTGTAAAACAAGGCAGACATAAAGCACTACCTCGGCAGCAAGCTGAGACATGTAGCCCACATGCCCGGCGGACGCTCCCCTTAATCCCTTGATGTAGGATTCAGGGAAGCATTTGAAGAGCTCTTGCTTCAGCCGCTCTTTCTCCAGCCTTGACATTTTGGCGAAGGCAGGAGAGGACTCCTCGTCCGAGTCAGCAGTGGGAGGAGTTGGGGGAATAGCAGGGCCTTTGCCCTTATCTGAAAGAGGGGGAGAGTCAGTTATCTTAATAGGGAAGACGATGGCTTGTCTATTGGACGGACTCATGGACCGTCCACCGACCCGCATCGTCCTAACTATGTTGGGGTAATACGACTCACCAGACGAAATTGATGCCGTCCTAACAGCTAGAGGCATCTGTGTCACCAGCTTTGCCACCGAGCCGTTGAACCCTGGATAGCTCTCGGCAGCAGCATCAGATCCCGGCGCAACCAAAGCCAAGGCAGACCCTGGGTTGACCTCGGCAGAATCGGCCGGCAAAACGCAGAGCGGCACAGCTGCGTGTGCATCCCTTTCCTCCTCGGCCGATCCGGCAGTCGAAGGCTCCCTCTTAAGAGCCTTGGCTTGTGGGGGAGGCATTCTCTTCTCTCCACTCTCGCCAGCAGAAGCCGCCTTATCCGCCCTCTTCCTTGTAAAGCCCTTAGGCTTCTTCGCTGAAGGCTGGTCAGCGGCTGTAGTGGGCCTCTTCTTGGACGAAGACGACTTCCCAGGTGGAAGTTTGTTTGTAGGAGCATTTTTCTGCAAAAAGAAAAGGCATCAGATTGGTCGTCATAAATAAAAAATAGCTACTATTGCAAAAATCCAGACGAGTATGGCCCCAAGAAGGTGATCGTCCAAGTATGGACGTTCTTCTATGGCTGACCCTCGCCCCAAAATTGGATGCAAAAATCCAGACGAGAACGGTCCCTAAGAGGTGACCGTCCAAGTCTGGACGATCTCTTTCCTTGGCTGACCTTCGTTCAAAATTTGGTGCAAAACTCTTGGACGAGCATGGCCCCAAGAAGGTGAACGTCCAAGTCTGGACGTCCTCCTTTTTTGTGGCTCTCGTCCAAGAATTGGACACCAACTCTTGGACGAGCATGGCCCCAAGAAGGTGAACGTCCAAGTCTGGACGTCCTCCTTCTTTGGGGTGACTCTCGTCCAAAAATTGGACACTATTTGTTGGACGAGCATGGCCCCAAGAAGGTGAACGTCCAAGTCTGGACGTCCTCCTTCTTTGGGTGACTCTCGCCCAAAAATTGGACACTGTCTCCTAGACGAGCATGACCCCAAGAAGGTGACCGTCCAAGTCTGGACGACCTCCTTCTTTGGGTGACTCTCGTCCAAGAATTGGACACCAATTCTTGGACGAGCAAGACACCAAGAAGGTGACCGTCCAAGTCTGGACGTTCTCCTTCTTCGGGTAACCCTCGTCCAAAAATTGGATACCAATTCTTGGACGAGCATGGTCCCAAAGAGGTGACCGTCCAAGTCTAGACGTTCTCCTTCTTTGGGTAACTCTCGTCCAAGAATTGGACACCAATTCTTGGACGAGCGTGGGCCCAAGGAGGTGACCGTCCAAGTCTGGACGCTCTCCTTCTTTGGGTAACTCTCGTCCAAGAATTGGACACCAATTCTTGGACGAGCGTAGGCCCAAGGAGGTGACCGTCCAAGTCTGGACGCTCTCCTTCCTGGGGTGACCCACGTCCAAGAATTGGATGCCAATTCCGGACGAGCTCATATGGTCCTCGTCAAAAAAAAAAAAAAAAAAAAAAAAAAAAATTATGGTTACCAATGTTTCCTCCCTTTTTTCGGCGCTGCTCTTTGCATACTCCTTCCACAGATTATCTGTAAATTGGGACATGCTGATTTCCCCCGTCCAAGATGGTTTGAGGCGTTGTCTGGCCGAGTCTGAAAATACAAAAGAAAAAATATGTGTGTTCGTCATATGAGTTATGGACGAAGAGTTTTACTTGGATGATTTTAAATATACCTTTATCCTCAGCCAACCGCAAGCCGGCAGCGACCAAGAAGTCGTCTTGGTAAAACATTTCCTTAAAGGGTATCCAGTTAGACGGTCCCTTAAAAGATCGTTGGCCGGGTCTGGAGTACTCCTTCACTCTGAAGTACTCCACCACCTCCTCGTCAAATTCGTCCTCCAGCTCCAGCCAAGACCGCTTCCGTCCGGTATTAGTGACGGATCTATTATAATATCTGTAGCTCTCTGTGACATAGTCGCTGGACGCCCGTAAAAAGATAAAATCGGCTTTCCAATCGTGCATCTTTGACGATTTCCCCCAAGCTGTCATGAAGCCTGGACGGTTGTTGATGCTGAGCCATGCTCCATCCATAGCCCCAGGTACCTTGGACGCATAATGGATATGGGTAAAGGCTTGAAGGGAAAGGGCTAGGCCGCGTAGCTCGCAGACGGCAATAAACGTCAGGATGTTGTGCCAAGCGTTTGGTGCCAGCTGGTTATGGCCGATGTGGTAGTGCTGCAGCACTTGTTCTACGAAGTCGTGAAGGGGAAACCTCAATCCAAAGATCTAAGGCCGGTTTATAGACGGCGAAATGGCTCCCCGGGAGCACTCAGGATCGTCGCGTCGTTATTAGGAATGACAAAGGAGAAGCCCGGCATGGGCATGAAAGACGACAAGAAATTAGGGTCTGGTCCTAGTTTCTCTAACCACTTACGGTTAACTAAAATGAAGCCAGGATCGGAAAGGGGACCTAAACGTTTTCTAATCTCTGACGAGGTGGTAGAGGCCTCGTCTGATTCTTCGGCAGCCTCAGGATCGCTACCATTATTACCTTCGCCGATCTCCTCCGTATCGGCGTCCCGGCCGAAATACCGGGTCTCGCTTTTATTTCTGAAGTCTCTGCATCATGGTCAAACGGAGGCCTGTCCAAAGACTGAGCACTTTGGACCTCTCTTGCCTCATCTGGCACTCGTCCAGTCGATTCCTCCATATCCGAGCTGTTTGATGGAATTATTGCTTTTCGTCTTAGACGGGCCGTTTGCTTGACGCGCGCCGATTACCCCGCACGAGGTAAAGACCGGGTCGTCCGACTTTCTCGGCCAAAACTATGAAAAAATATGTACTCGGCCAGAAGAGGCCCAACTCTAGAATGTGCCGAAGAAGAAGTATCGGTTCTAGGGTCAAGACAAGCTCTTGGTCGGCTAGGATTATTTGACGAAGATGATTCCATTTTATTGATTTTCTAAGAAAAAATAAAGAATAAAGAAGAATAAAAGGATCAAAGAAACGATACCTCGCTAAGAACGTCCGGGGAAATTCGGTGAAGGATGCCTGAAGCCGGACGATCTCTCTCTCTCTAGAAAATTGCAGAGCCTCTCTCTCTAGAAAAATTTGTTCGAGGTGTTAAATGATTGAATGTTTTCACACCAAGGATATTTATAGAGGAATAAGAAACTCAGCGGCCGGTCAAGAATGACCGAAAAGGGAGTCCCACGGTCTAATATGACCGGTATAACACAAGAAAGGGCGCGTCATTTCCTTCATTTTGAATACACTACCTTCTCGTATAACGGGCCGTAACCGTCGGACGGGCCAGCAAAAAAGCTACCTTAGGTAAAAGGGCATTAACCGTCGATGGGCCAACAAAGGAAAGCCCTTTTAGGGGCAAATGTTGTAGCCTAATATCTACGGCTCCCTTAGCGGCACATGGGCTCATCGAGCCGTACACGTGTCATCCTATTTAAAATAAAAATAAGGCTTAATCTCTGGGCTATACTCAGTTGGGTAAAAGGATTGAATTTCTGGCCCAATAGTCAGAGCCCAGCAGTGCCAAATGGCTGAAGGAGAGTGGTTAATAGACATCCCCCAGTCATGGTCTGCCACGTGTCATGATCTGATTCCTCAGCCAATCAGAGGCCACTATTGTAGGTCAGTTTTTAAGGTTAGCTGTCAACTTGCTATCACTATAAATACCCCTGAAATCAGGAGAAAACACATTCAATGCAAACAGTGTAAAGTTACTCTGATAAATTCTCTCTCACTTTCTCTTTCTATCTCTACTTTCTCTTACAACTCCTGATAACTGACTTAAGCATCGGAGGGGGAACCACCACCCAAACCTCCAGGGTGGGTCCCTTTGTGCAGGTTCGGGAGCGAAGCCAAGGCTAAGGATTAAGCTATAATTCAGGCATTGTTGCACAAGTCTCCATCTGAAGAACACTCAAGATACTAATTTACTTGCTTGACAAGGAAGCTAAGCCTACAGCTTACTTGTTGGACAAGTGGATAAAACAAACTGAAATTAAATTAACTGAACTGAAATTAAATTAACTGAACTTAAAGTAAATTAAATTAACTGAAATTAAATTAACTGAACTGAAATGAAATTAACTGAACTGAAATTAATTGAAATAAACTGAAATGAAATTAACTGAACTGAAATTAACTGAAAATAAGTTTAAAAGAACAGGGTCTAAGTCATTTGAAACTCCCTCATAAAGCTTAGTGTTGCTTAATTAGTTTTCAATGAATATAGGGCCCTATTAGACACATCTCTCAAAGATCAATTCGATTATATTCATTACTGTAACAGATCAAGATCTTTGAGAGGGGGTGAGGGGAAGGGGAGGGATAAAGGGATGTACATACTGAATCAACTTCTAGTATATTTGATCCCATAATTTCATAACGACAACCTTTATATGCTCAAAAAGCCAACATGTTTGGTAGGAGGAATCTAAATAAAAGCAAATGAAGAGAAATGAAGCGAGTTACTTTTCTGTGTTTCGCTTAAAGAAAAGACATGAAATTAAGCAAAGTATTTTGACCTCTTTCAAAATGAGAGAAATTGGGCGGACAATTTGATTATATATTATCAAGTTTTCTAGGTCTCCTACCCAAAATGTTTACCTTAACTACTTTACTTAATAGCCAGCCAAACATTAGACTTGTTTCAACTCCTTCCATTACACAACATATAATACTAGTCTACAATCTCGTGCAATGTACAAATTTTTAATGATATCAAAGAGTGACATAGAAATAAGAGGTGAAAGTTAGGCTTTCATTATATAATGGCAAAATTAGTCTCAACACCCCAAACTATAGCGCGGGTGCACCCAGCACCCTGAACTAAGACTAGTAGCCAAAACACCTCCAACTATGGGCCTGGGTGCAACGTGTACCATAAATAACGCTGGAGCCCCAATTTCTCGCCAGCGACGGGGGAATTTTATTATTTTATTAATTTCTACCCATTTTCCCCCCTTTTCTCAATTTTTCTTTTTTCACCCTATTTTTTTTGGCATCCAGCACGTGATCTTCTTCTCAGACATAACCATTTCTCCCTTTCTTCACTACTCTTCCACCCCACCACCACCACCACCACCTCGCTGCCCACTTTTCCAGCCAACATCTTCTCTCTCTCTCTCTCCCTTCCTTCCTCCTCCGATCCTCCCACCATACGCCTACTCCCCTCTCCCTTCATCATCGTCCTCTTATCTCTCCTCACTTTCTCCCTCTTTTGCTCTACCACCGCCGGCATCACTAGAGCAAACATAATTAATAGATTAACATCTTATTAATAAACCTAAACACATATATTAACAAGCAAAAAAGCTTACCAACCAAGCACGGGTCAACCAATCGAGAAATCGAGATAAAATTAAGCAAATTCACAAAACTATCGATAAAGCCACTGCCATTAACAACCTCATCATCAATTTTCTCTCTCCTCTCATCCGAGGGTTTCTCAACAAACCTACAAGGCAAAACAACGTCGCTGCGAAGGAGAAGAGGTGTGGCAGAGTGAGAAAGCATCCATGGCGGAGAAGAGAGGAAGAGTGGGCCACCTTGTCACTCGATTCAACACTGTTTGGATTCAATTGTCTCTCTCTCTCTTCCATGTTTGCTTGTGCTCTACCGACATTTGTGATTTAATTTGGGGGAAATGATGAGTTTAAAACAGGGTTAAGCATTGTTTTGATTTGTAAAATAGGGTTTGCCGATGACTCCTCAAATGGGTGGTGGAAGAGACGGCGAATATGTGTAGTGGAGGAGTTGGCGAAGATGGGTGGCAGAGGTGGGGTGGATGAGTAGTGAAGAAAGGGAGAAGAAGAGGTCACGTGTTCAGTGTAAAAAAAAAAAGGTGAAAAAATAAAAAATTGAGAAAAGGGGGGAAAATGGGTAGAAATTAATAAAATAATAATATTCCCCGTCGGCGGCGAGAAATTGGGGCTTCGGCGTCATTTATGGTACGCGTTGCACCCAGGCCCATAGTTGGAGGTGTTTTGGCTACTAGTCTTAGTTCGGGGTGCTGGGTGCACCCGCGCTATAGTTTGGGGTGTTGAGTCCAATTTTGCCTTATATAATTAATCTTTTGTTTTGGACGTATTCATATAGTATACTAGTTCTGTAAGACAGCATACTAGCCGCAAAACTGACATGTAAATTAATATATATATATATATATATAGTGAGTTCATATGAGAATGCATACTTACATGATTATATGAGAATTGAGAATAGATTTTACGCATTATAACTCTAATGAACAAGTGATGTAACTCTAATGAAAAAGTAATGTAACTCCAAAAAGAAAATATTAGAAAAAAAAAATTCGAATTTTTTTTTTGTTTATGGGCTCGAAGTTTATTTGGGGGCATAACTCTAATGAACAAGTGTTGTAACTCTAATCCAATCGTGTGGTTGAGATTTCTTCTCATTTCTCATGTAAGAAGGCATTTTTTATGTGAGCATATATGTATATACTAGCACTATATGCACGCGATGCGTGCGACAGTATATTAATATTAATATTAACATCAAAAAGTGTTAAAAAGCTAACTTAAGAGTGTAATATATTTATGGTGAATATTGATGAGCGTTATGATTTTTTATTTGCATTGCTCTAGCGTAAAGAGTAATATTTTCCCGAAAGGACTATGCCGAGGTAGGATATGTTATCTTGTATTTGGTAGATAATTCAACAACTCTCCTTTTAAATAATAATCTAGGTTATGTTTTTAATTTATTTAAAAATACATATATTTTATAGGCGTATTTTATGAGTAGTAGTTCCATTTAATTTCACTGGGTAATTGAGGTTTTTCGGCATACTATGGTGAGTAGTGCTTCAATAAAAAAATAAATTATAAATTGATATTATCTAATGATGTATGTTTAGCCCTTTAATTATTTATTATCTCAACTGATTGTGAGCCCCAAAGAATAAAAAAATGAATATTCTCTAAGTTTCTTAATTCTTTTATGATTTGCTTATGAATGCATGTTATTTGAAATTGTTATTGCAACTGAGAGTTTAGATAGTAAGAATCTCTGTAAATCTTTGCTTTTATTATTCTTTGAAAATTGATTTAGTCATCAGTTTGTAATTTCAATTGTGAGTTTCCTCTTTTTACATATTTTCATGTAGTTCTTTTTGGTAATGTAGAACTTTGCTTATTACCAATATTTGTTAATGAGGAAAGAATTAAGAAAATCTTTTCTTTATTATTTTTTTTGTGAGATGAAGGGTATATAAGTCTTTTCAAGAGGGGACACCATAGCTCCCCCCTTGGATTATATAATAGAGATATATGTATATATATGTATATATGTATATATATACATATATGTATATATACATATATGTATATATATATATACATATATGTATATATATATACATGTATATCATATATGTACATATATGTATATCATATATACATATATGTACATATATGATATACATGTATATATATACACATATATATATACATATATATACATATATGATCAATGTATCCGAGTTATAAAGATGGGATGTACAACTAATTATATTATCCCCGAAAAAATTATGGCCCAGCCTGAGTTAAATATTAATGATATACCAGAGATTCTCCGGGAAAAAAGAGCAGTCAAAGTGGAGGCAATTTATGAAGCTTTGTGCAATATAGTTAAGACTCCAGTGTGGGTAAATCATAAAGAGCTTAATACATTAGCTATTTCTCAAAGTAAAGAATATGGTTATGATGCAGTGGAAACTATAAAGTCTTGGATATGGAGTCTCCTCCATCCAGACCAAGAACCAGTTACCAGATATATTCCACGAAATTTTATGACCATATATACTTTGAAGAAATACTGTAGCTGGATGCAATAACCACACATGCCAGATATGCAAAAGCCAACAAATTACTGTTCCCATAATCGAAGATATGGAAGAAGAAGATAGAGCTGAATCCTCTGGGAGTCAGCAATAAGTCATATTGATACACAAGTAGCCACTAGAAGATAGCCACGTACAGATAAGATGTAACAAATAGTCTTGTAATAATTATCTTGTAATAGTTTAGTGATAAGCTTAACAACAGTAATGTAATAATTCGAAGATACAGCTGGCAGATGAATAGTGAATAGTATTTTCACTTTTCACTATAGAAAATAGTAATTGTAATAGTATGAATAGTATAGTACGGCCTGTACGACCCTTGTAAAAACTTTGCTTATAAATAAGAAATCATTGATGAAGCAAAATCATCAGAAGGCACTTGCCACAACACATTTTCTCTTTCTTCTCAATCTCCCAAAACCTCCATTAAAATCCCTAAGAAATGAGAAGAAATCTCAACCTCACGATTGGATTAGAGTTACAACACTTGTTCATCAGAGTTATACCCCCAAATAAACTTCGAGCCCAAAAACAAAAACAAAAAATTTGAATTTTTTTTCTAATATTTTCCTTTTGGAGTTACATCACTTTTTCATTAGAGTTACATCACTTATTCATTAGAGTTATAATGCGTAAAATCTATTCTCAATCCTCATGTAATCATGTAAGTATGCATTTTCATATGAACTCACTTATATATATGAACTCACTTATATATATGTATATATGTATATAAGTATATATGTATATATGTATGTAAGTATATATGTATATATGTATATATGTATGTATGTATATATGTATATATGTATATATATATATATATATATATATATATATATATATATGTATATATGTATATATGTATATATGATCAATGTATCCGAGTTATCAAGATGGGATGTACAACTAATTATATTATCCCCGAAAAAATTATGGCCCAGCCTGAGTTAAATATTAATGATATACCAGAGATTCTCCGGGAAAAAAAGAGCAGTCAAAGTGGAGGCAATTTATGAAGCTTTGTGCAATATAGTTAAGACTCCAGTGTGGGTAAATCATAAAGAGCTTAATACATTAGCTATTTCTCAAAGTAAAGAATATGGTTATGATGCGATGGAAACTATAAAGTCTTGGATATGGAGTCTCCTCCATCCAGACCAAGAACCAGTTACCAGATATATTCCACGAAATTTTATGACCATAGATACTTTGAAGAAATACTGTAGCTGGATGCAATAACCACACATGCCAGATATGCAAAAGCCAACAAATTACTGTTCCCATAATCGAAGATATGGAAGAAGAAGATAGAGCTGAATCCTCTGGGAGTCAGCAATAAGTCATATTGATACACAAGTAGCCACTAGAAGATAGCCACGTACAGATAAGATGTAACAAATAGTCTTGTAATAATTATCTTGTTATAGTTTAGTGATAAGCTTAACAACAGTAATGTAATAATTCGAAGATACAAATGGCGAGATGAATAGTGAATAGTATTTTCACTTTTCACTATAGAAAATAGTAATTGTAATAGTATGAATAGTATAGTACGGCCCGTACGACCCTTGTAAAAACTTTGCTTATAAATAAGAAATCATTGATGAAGCAAAATCATCAGAAGGCACTTGCCACAACACATTTTCTCTTTCTTCTCAATCTCCCAAAACCTCCATTAAAATCCCTAAGAAATGAGAAGAAATCTCAACCTCACGATTGGATTAGAGTTACAACACTTGTTCATCAGAGTTATACCCCCAAATAAACTTCGAGCCCAAAAACAAAAACAAAAAATTTGAATTTTTTTTCTAATATTTTCCTTTTGGAGTTACATCACTTTTTCATTAGAGTTACATCACTTATTCATTAGAGTTATAATGCGTAAAATCTATTCTCAATCCTCATGTAATCATGTAAGTATGCATTTTCATATGAACTCACTTATATATATGAACTCACTTATATATATGTATATATGTATATAAGTATATATGTATATATGTATGTAAGTATATATGTATATATGTATATATGTATGTATGTATATATGTATATATGTATATATATATGTATATATATATATATGTATATATGTATATATGTATATATGTATATATATATATATATATATGTATATATACAGAGATCAATGTATCCGAGTTATCAAGATGGGATGTACAACTAATTATATTATCCCCGAAAAAATTATGGCCCAACTGAGTTAAATATTAATGATATACCGGAGATTCTCCGGAAAAAAAGAGCAGTCAAAGTGGAGGCAATTTATGAAGCTTTGTGCAATATAGTTAAGACTCCAGTGTGGGTAAATCATAAAGAGCTTAATACATTAGCTATTTCTCAAAGTAAAGAATATGGTTATGATGCAGTGGAAACTATAAAGTCTTGGATATGGAGTCTCCTCCATCCAGACCAAGAACCAGTTACCAGATATATTCCACGAA